>OY744536.1:62045717-62183217 GCA_963556195.1 Sepiola atlantica
AACCGAATAGATACATTTTCCTTTACGTTTTTCTCATTATTAGACGTAAAGGACACCGATTACATAATAACAAAAACGAAAAATTTCAACTATAAAAAATAAGATTGAAAAAATTAGGTTTTTCCTTACTAAAAAAAACAAAAAACTTTACTTCTACAGAATTTTACCCAACGTAATACGTTAAGAAAAAAAACGGTTATAGATTAGCCGAATGACATTCCCTACTTCTTCCTTTGCACGTATTTTTCTTTTAATGACTATTAATTTAAATGATAACTTTTTATTGTACAAATAACTGTTGACTAGTTTGATACAGTTTATTTCATACAATAAAAATAAAAATATTACTTTTATAAATTATTAATAAATAAATTACAATAACAATTGTTTCCTTGTGAAAAGTTCCCTCAACGTTAAATACTTTGAGAAAATTAACAAAACATACCCAAACCGAATAGATACTTTTTTTCAATCCAATGTTGGGGGTAGAATTGAAATCTCAGCGATTAATTAAAGAGCCCTACAGAGCCCCATTAAAATCCCACCTCCCTTATTATCTTTGTATAAAAATTCTATTTTCTTTGGATGAAAAGACAAATGGAAAATGAGCACCACTGAAGCACACACAAAATTAATGTAACCTGCAGAGCATTACAAATTGTATTCGGATGGTCGGGGGGGATAAAATGAGGATTATATGCTTATTTTAAATAAGGAAGCCTATTCTCTATTTTTTAATTGACTGCGATTGAGTGACATTAGTCAAATGCCTAGCGGCGGGGTGTGGCGGGATTGATAGGTTGATGTGGTGGATCTGTTTTGAAAAGTAACAAATTATAAATAAACCGAAAAGAAAAATATTGTATTCGAGGGGGGGGGGCGCATGAAACACCGAATTGTACAATATATTTAAATCAACAGAAGACTCAGGAATGTGCGGAAAATCCATCAACGTTAATTATACTATTTCGAAAATTAAAAAAAATAAAACTAAACCGAAATTAAAAAAAACATGTATTGGGAGGGGGGATTGCCTATTATATGATTATTTATAAAAATAAAGACTATTCTCTATTTTTAAATGACTGCGATTGAGTCACGTGAGCAAAATGCCTGGTGGCGGCCGATTGTGGCCGGGAAAATTGCTGCCCGTTTTATGTTACGATTCACCTGCTGGCGAGCAAATGTATGGGGCGATTAGATATAACTCTTTCTCAAACACTAAGTTAGATATTATTCTTGAATTGCAAAGCATGCTTCACAGAGAAAATGTATATATCCAACAATTTCAGATGGCGATGGAGCATAATGGAGGTGATGACTTGAAAGTGGTTACACATGCTGACAAAACTCCTACAGGAGAACATGAACGACGTTTCAATGCTCCCGAGGCACGTGAAGTTGCTGTTGTAATAGTGGGTCAGGAGTTTCATCATCGGGACATCATTTTGCATCTTCGAAACAAACAACTTTAGCGCATCTCTGAAACAAATCAGGCATATGATGCTTTACAGTAACCGATCATCCATTGGGCAGGTCAAGAAGGGTATAATTTCACTGTTTGGAAAACAAATCCTCACACCACTCAGTTAGTAGTAGGATAACATATTTCTTGTAATGATTTCTATGCATATAGGATTATGGTCCGTGACAAAAGTGTTAACATGCTGCTTAAATGTAGGAAGCTATTCCAACAGTACATAGTTGATATGTATGCAAAAATAGAGCATGAAAGGCTTACTTACATTAACACGCATCAAAGGGAGTTAAGAGTTGCTGATTACATTCCCTTGAGGAACTCACTAAGTATTGAATGCAATACTGAAAATGTTGGCCAACTAAAAATCCTACCAGCAACATTTACTGGGGGACCTCGCTATATGCATGAACGCACGCAAGATGCGATGGTGTATGTGAGAAAACATGGAACTGCGGATTTTTATAGCTTTTACCTGCAATCCGAAGTGGCCTGAGATTGTGAATGAACTCCTTCCGAATCAACAACCACTTGATCGTCATGACTTCATAGCAAGAGTTGTCCATCTAAAGCTAGGTATACTTATCCAACTCCTAACGAAAGGAAACATTTTCGGAGTGGTCATAGCATACATGTACACTGTTGAGTGGCAGAAAAGAGGATTGCCACATGCTCATTATCCGGTTTGGGTTCAACAAAAATTGAGATCCTCTGACATAGATTCCGTTATCAGTGCGGAAATTCCGGATCCAGTGACAGATCCGGTTTTACATGATATCATTAGGCACCATATGATTCCTGGACCATGTGGAAACATAAACAGATGTTTACTCTGTCTCAAAGATGGACACTGCAGTAAGAGATATCCCAGACATTTATTGAGTGAAACTCAATCGGAGACAAATGGCTACCCACAATATCGACGACTATCTCCTTTAGCTGGAGGTTTTGAGACGACAGTTACCCTACCTGGCAACATAACAATTCCTGTAGACAACCGATGGGTTGTACCACCTAATAAACTGTTTTGTAAGATTTTTGATGCACATATCAATGTTGAATATTGCAACAGCGTGAGATCAATAAAATACATGTGTAAATATGTAAATAAAGGTAGTGATCAAACTACGTTCACAATTGAAAGTAATGCTCACGATGAAGTTACCAGATACGAAACGGGACGTTACATATCAACCAATGAAACCATTTGGAGAATACTTCACTTTCACATGTATATCATCCCCCAGTAATTCACCATTCAGTTCATCTAGAAAATGGATAGCGGATATACTTTACTGAAAGTACTGCGGCAGATAGAGTTGCAAATCCACCTAAAACTACTCTAATAGCTTTCTTCAAATTGTGTCAAACATATTTTTTGAACGTACACTTTTGTACTCGGACGTTCCACTTTATCATACCTGGGACACAAACACTAAGGTCTTCCAGCAACGATTACAGAGTAAGCCAGTTCCAAGCTATCCGTGCGTTAACGAAACATAAGTTTTCGGCAGTGTATACATCGTGCATCCAAATCAATTTCACTGCTTCTGTTTGAGACTGCTTCTACACAATGTTAGAGGTACACAGAGCTTTAATGACCTAAAAACGATCAATGGTCAAGTTAAGACTACATTCAGGGATGCATGTAGTGCACATGGACTACTTGAAGATGATAAACACTGGGATGCTACACTACAGGAAGCATCTATATCTGATTCAGCAAACAATTTTAGACATTTGTTTGCCATCGTGTGCAATGTCTCATCCAAAACAACTTTGGGATGCACACTAAGATGCTTTTAATGAAGATTTCCTTCTCAGGAAACGCAATCAACAGCCTGAAGTTGATCTAACACTTTCAGACGACATCTTCAATATGGCTTTAGTGCATATTGAAGATATTGCTTATAGGATCAATGGTAAAACACTGACAAAATTGGGTCTTACCTCACCTAATCGATCTAATACACATCCGGTCATAACTGCATGTACGCGTGAAATTAGTTATCAAACTCATGAGCAAGCATCAATTGTTCGAGATGGTATCGCAGAACTTCATAATGAGCAAATTCATATGTTTTGTACTATAGTTAATAGAAGATCAGCAAGGTGGCCTGATATTCCTTGATGCACCCGGATGTACAGGAAAGACATTTGTTACCAAGTTACTTCTTGCTAAAGTTAGGTCAGAAGGCAAAATAGCTGTGGCAGTGGCATATCATCGGGCATTGCAGCCACTCCTCGTCCTGGTGGTAGGACAGCTCACCCCACATTTAAGTTGCCATTATCCTTTACAAAAGATGCTGATCCAATTTGTCAAATAGAAAGAGGATCAGATTCAGCTAAAGTTTTACAGAATTGTTCCTTGATCGTATGGGATGAATGTACAATGGCGCATGAACAAGCGTTCGAGGCTCTAGATAAAACATTGCGTGCTCTCAAGAAACGTGATGTTGTTATGGGTGGCATAACACTTTTATTATCAGGTGACTTCCGACAAATGCTTCCTATTGTTCCACGTGGAAGTCCCGCTGACGAGCTTAATGATTGCATTAAATTGTCATATTTGTGGAAGTACATTAAGACTGTAACGTTATTTATAAACATGCGTGTACATCTCCATAGTGACCCAATCGCTGGTGAGTTTGCCTCCCTACTCCTAAAAATAGGTGATGGCAAGCTTGCAACAACAACCAATGGCACGATTGTTATTACTCCAGGTATTGGCTCAATTGTTTCATCACTCACAGAACTTAGTAGCAAATTTTATCTAAATATAGCCGAAAACTATGTGCATCCTGAATGGCTAACGGAGAGAGCAATTCTAGCTACTAAAAATGACATAGTACGTAATCAATCAACAACTGCTTGATGAAATTTCAGGTGATGAATAAACTTTCACTTCTGTGGATTCTACTCTCGATGACGACCAGGCTGTACAATACCCTACATAATTTTTAAATTCATTAGAATTGCCTGGTATGCCAACACACAAATTAAAGCTTAAAGCTGCATGCCAAATTATGTTACTCCGGAATCTTGATACTCATGTGATAGAAACTGTAATACTAACTGGTGTGGCAAGGAGCAAATTGACATTCCATTCCCAGAATACCCATTATTCAGTCGGATTCTGCAATAGAATTTAAAAGGCTTCAGTTTCCAGTTAAACTGTGTTTGCTATTACAATTAACAAGTCCCAAGGACAATCATTGGCAGTGGTTGGTCTAAACTTAACTTAACCTTGCTTTAGCCATGGGCAGTTTTATGTAGGATGTTCAAGGGTAGGCTCTCCACAATGTCTATACATATTGGCACCAGAAGGTAAAACATCAATCCTATTTTAATTACCTAAATTACTTCCAGTGAAATGATTTATTTTCTGAATCTATTCATTTAACTTAAAAAGTAAAATCAGGCTGTTATATTTCCCCGGGCAACGCCGGGGCACGGGTCTTGCTAGTATGTATATATTTCATTAATAAAGGGATTATTTTGATACGACGACTTATACTTCTAAACTATCTCAATATCTATATACATTTATTCGCATTAATATCATTATGGTTTATATCCAAGTCTGTTACTTATGAAGAGTGTATGCAATGTGTAATATTATATTGCATTTCTTTGTATTTCAAGAAAAATGTATTGTTTCAAAAGAAATGCAAAACATATGTAACTTTTATGCATAACTAGACATCACAGTTATCGCTTCGTTCGTTTTTCGAATACACAGTGCTTGTTCTTTCTCTCCTTTGAGGCTCTTAATTTTTCATGCTTTTTACTTGCCTGTATGTAGATTTATCCGTTTCAGCTGTGCACAAGGTTATAATAGACGATACAGAAACACCGAAGACAAGCTATGGAACTTGGCAGAGAATTATAGGTAAATATATAATATAAATACATTTTCTGTTGTTATAATGAGTGTATCAGCATTAGATAAAGTAAGGCCCGTAAGAACGACGAAGAGAAATTGGAATCATAAGGGGATCGACAATATACAACGCACAACTCTGATGAAAACAACCTAAACATGAAATACATCATTGAGAGCGGATACTAACTCGCATAAACAGAACTCTTCGAACGACTACATGTAAATACAAATATACCTCGAACAAATATAGATATAGGAAATTACACCAGTAGAAGGGAAGTGACACTATGACAAACATTATAATACCCCAAACCACACATGCACGTTCACGTTCGGTGATACCAACATTGGCTGATAATAAATTAAATAGCAATGAAGGGTAAGGAGGGTTTGCACTTCTCAGTCCTCTACTGAATACTTACTAGTGGAATTCTTTGCATTAGACGTTCGACATGTGGAAATGTTAATTTGTAAGGACACAACATATATAACAGGATCACCCTCAAATTTCAGATAGCCAATAACGCAATACAGAACTCATACTTTAAAAATGCACATGCAATTTAAAACATAGTATAGATGTAACTTACATGATAGAAAGCTTTCAGATTTGATTAGTATACCAAATGCATTCTTTGAAAATAAATGAATTCGCGATTTTTATTAATAACTAGACATCGGATTATTTAAAATAATTCCCTAATGTTTTCATGGAGTCCGATGTTTACATGAAATTCAACATTTACAGAATACGTCATGTTGTTATCATTAACGAGTAAACAGCTACCTGCCATCCCACAACATATTATCAAGGGGTAGGTGCTGTATACTAACACAAGCATGGTTATTTAAATAATTTCTGGTTGAATTAAGCTTCCAATATTGTAAACAATAAGTTTACAACACTCCTTGAATATAGGTGTTTATTATTTGATTTTAAAGAATACCTTTGTTTAATTTTCACGGAAAAAGTAAACACAACAAAAATGAAATGCTTGAATAAGAATAAACATGAATTATTTTTCAGCGATGGGGAGCATCTAGATAATAATAATAATTATAATAACAATATTAATTATTATTATTATTAGTAGTAGTAGTAGTAGTAGTAGTAGTAGTAGCAGTAGTAGCATGAATAATAATCATAATTATAGTAATAATGAAAATAATAATACCGAATAAATATTCCGTATATATAAGAAAATAGGATGATAAGAAATGCAATTAATTCTCTTGAAAATTAATAGAAATATAAACAAATTGCGCGAAAAGTCATCCTTTTTTCATCAAACTACATTAATTAATCAATTTATTAATAATTCAAATTATATCGACGAAACTAGTGTATATACATGAGAAAGTAGGTCAATAAAATCACGAATGAATAACAAGGGATTATGATGCGATATAACTTATTTAAAACTTAATATGAAATAAATAATACTCGTATTTGAATTTCCGTGTTAGCAAAAAACTATATATACAATATTCACAATATTATAATTGTGTTGAATGAAATATGCGTTTAACGCGTATGTACTTCGGATTATCGAAACACATTTATTCATTTTGATGCATACTCTTGAACATGTTCTACTTACTGTTAAGTAAAACTAATTTGTTTATAGATAAAAAGACGTCCAAAACGTAGATGGTAAACACTGTTTTGTGTGTGTGTTATATTTCTGTTGGGCAGGGAATTTTGTGACTTTAATATTATCTAATGTATGAAATGTTTAAGTGTTTAGCTATTTAGGAATTTGTGATAAATTTCTGTTTTGGTCTTCGTGGAAAATTTCACTGACTTCATTTATATATTTATAAATTCCTATGTTATATATGCTTCAATTTATATGCTTTATCCCTCTATCGGTCCTCGCATGTGCATATATATATATATATATATATAGATATATATATATATATATATATATATATATACATATATATATATATATATGTATATATATGTATACATATGTATATATATATATATGTATATATATATATATATATATATATATATATATATATCCTACTAGGTTTATTATTATGGATATGTATATCTATCTATTACGCTGAGGATTTATATTCATTTGCGGTTAAGTTTATTTTTCCAAACTATTTGATTTAACGAAGAGCTAATTCAATTTCACTCTCATCCCATCCTGAAATTTTTATCTCAAATTTGATTACAATTTCTCTTTTGGAATCTAATTATTTAACACGGATCATTAACTGAGCGTTTCATGAAAGCGGCTCCCTGATATGCGAAAGCCGACGCTCAATTGAGCAGATGACACGCGCCCACGAAACGCGGAAGCTTGGCGTTTATTTTATTAGCGCGGCGGCTGTACGCGTCTTCGTTGCAATTGCGTAGCTACGATATAATTCACCTTAAAATGCGCATCTATTTTTTAGAGAAATAGAATTTGTTCTTTTCATTTTTTTTTCTTTTGGCGAGCGGTGTTTTTTGGCTTTACAACATGTTAATACACTGGAAGTTCTGTCTGCCTTTTATATCTTCTCGATTTTCTGTTAGTGTATTTTGCATGCGTTTGTCGGTTTATCAAGAAATTTAATGGGTAATTATATATATAAATATATGTATATATATATATATATATATATAGAGAGAGAGAGAGAGAGGGGGGGGTGTGAGAGGATTCAGAATAGAAGACGTGAGATTTAAGACTCACGTATATGGCAGATGAGCATACGTGAGGGGTGTATTTCTCCTAAACACCAAACTAGTGCGAAGAAAATAAGCAAGTTGGAGTCTCAACATATATTTAGATATTACATATATAAAATGGGCCAGTACGCTTGATACGCAACCAATAAAATTCACGCCGCTGATCGAGGATATACTTGAAGGGTGAAATGTTTAACTGAAGAGAAAACAATATTTTTTCAGATTTACCATCGAGTAGCATTTGCCATTATAATATTTTAACCGGATTGATAAGAATTTTTCAAGAAGGAAGGATTTTGCTTGATATTATTTTTCGAATGAACCCCGCTTCAGTATGACGTCTGCGTTAGATTATATATAGGTGTTTTTAACGAAGCGAAAATCGCCACTATGAAAAAGTGCAGTCATATACGAAACTAGTTCGTTTTTTATGCCCCCTTCTTTAAATACTTTCACCTGTTCATATATCTTTTTCACGTTAACGTTGAGTAAAACAATATTAGGGCTGTTGTATTCTCTCGTATCATGTATTATAGATGCTTTCTTGTGTTGTAGGAGTAGTGCTAGTTTTTTCGTGTTTTCTGAAAGGATCCTAGAAAGTTCGAGAAGTGTATTGAAGTCAGATATTTTAACCTTCCATTTCGCGTTATGTCATATCTCAATTATTATTCAGCTTACCATATTTATGCTTACTCTATCCTGTGATTTCAACTTTCCTGTAATTCTTTGTATCTATTTTGCGCCCTTGCGGAACGTTCCACCTCAAACTTCAGCTCCTGCTTATATCCTTGCCTCCTACTTCTAAGTAAAATCCACCCTCTTTTATTTCGCGAATATATGTTCTTACCAGATTAATTTTATTCCGGTTTCGTGATATAATCGCTTATGACTTGTGTAAATCTGTTTAGCTTCTTGGTTGCTGCTACTTAAAGGCAATTCTTATGATAGTTGACATTGCTAAAGTAGAGTAAAACTTAAAGCTAAATACATGTGATCATCTTTTATAATTCATATTGTTGGAGACTATTGAGCCAATCATTTGTTGAACTTCTGCTGTCTTAATTCGGTTCGGTTCCCACAACTTTAGGTAGATCATTTTTGTTGTATATATATATATATATATATATATATATATATATATATATATATATATATATATATAGCAGGATCCATTGCCTGGTGCTTCCCGGAAGGAATATAAAATGATGAATGAAACAGCCGACCGAACGCAAATAGGTCACGTGGACTATATTTTACATGCGTACACAAAAAGTCGGCCTTTAATAGTTGAAAGTGCTCCAGTTTTCTAAAAATGTCTACTATACTTGTGTGGTCGACTTTTAACTCTCCATTTTACGTGTATGATGCAATTTGCTGTAAGTTATGTTTTCTACTTCTAACTAACTTGAACCGAACTGTTCTTTTCTATTACTCTAACCGCTTCTGTAGAAGCGCTTTGCTTTAGACCGTAAGTCACTCGAACCGTAACTTAAGTTTTTTTTCGTCAAAAGTCGACTACGCACCAAGGTCAACAGCCACTGGAAGTAAAACCTAAGTTGTATATCGACAAAAGTCACTTATGTCACGGTGAACCTGGTTTGGTCCGGTTACAATTGTGTAGAAGAACTTTTTTGTTTCAGGGAATTTAATTTTGAAATAAAATATTTTCTAATAAATTGTTCTAAAGTTCGTGTTGTTTTACACGCTATTGCTTTTTCTATTTAAATAAATATGTGATTACGGATACGACAATTTAATTGAAAAGCAAAAACAAAAACACTAAGTTTCGAAATTAGAGTGTGACATGAATTTCGTATATAAATTAAACAATGAGGCATGAACCCATCGAATTAGTCGAGACCACTAGACCAACGAGTTAAATGAGATGGGAGAAAATATGCAGGGAATAGATCACATAATTCTTAAGAACAGATGCCATAATAGTATTTATAGAAAATACTGAGACTACCAACATCGCGTCTGTAAGAGAGAAGGATCAGAGAAAAGAAAGTGTTTTAACAATCAAATGTCAGACACGTTTCTGCACCTTATCAAGACCCTTCAAATAGGGCAAAAATTCACAAACCCAAATATGACAACAGTACTAAATACATGACCTGATTGAAGATATGTAGAGATAGAAAATAGCCTCGGTGTGAAGAAAGTGTTTGGAGCGATAAAGAGAACCCACTTTACGAGAATAAACTATTTGATAAGAGAGAAATACCAAAAAAGTGTCATAGTTTATTTCTCCTTATGAGCAAAGCCATCCATTATAATATCGGGAAGAAAAGGGACACATCTACAATTGAAAGACTCGAGCAGAAACTTAACTGTTTCTGTCTATGGTGAATGCAGTGCGTCGCATAGGATAAATAATAGGAAATCATTTTAGTTGTTAAAATAGGTGTAAGTTGCTTTAAACACGGTTTAGGAAAGGGCACATATATAGTATTGATCTTCGATGTGTTTCGTGCATTAGTTTCTTTTCCACCTTAACTGAATTTTAAGAAAAACACCTACTCTATAGTATATATATATATATATATATATATATATATATATATATATATATATATATATATATATATATATATATATATATATACTTCTACACATCATGCGTGCGTCAACGTGTCGGTGAAAATAAGTGTGCGTAGCATCAGTGTGCGTATATGTAAATGCTTGTGTTCGTGCCGGTAATTGTGTGTGACAACGAAAACAAATAATAAGATCACAAACTACCTAATTCGACCGACCTTGCATTAAAGAAACAACGGAAAACAAGTGTAAAGGAACCAGATAATTGTCGCAGAAGTAATATAAGTAAATACAACAGAGAGAAATGATGAACGTAATGCGGATATTAAGATGCATGTATTCAAGTTGTGCGTTTAGCGATGCAAATGTCGTTTCGAATTAAAAGATCACAGATCGACGGAAATGTATTTTTTCAATCTCAATCATAAACACAAGCGGGTCAGATCGATAAAAATGCAATTGAGAACGTACAAGATTGTTTAAAACTTCTATTACAAAAGAATGTGACAGATCAACGAATCTTCTATCTAAAATGATTCATAATATGCTGAACGTAAGCCTGACAGACCAAAGAAAATGTCATTTCTCAAATTAAAACGAACGTTTTATTTCAAACGTATGCGTTAGCCCCCCCCCCCCCGATAAAAATACAATGCTCAACTTATATAAACGAACCGATAGCAAGTCCTCTGTAAATTTATTCCTGGCAGACAGACGGAACTTCTATTTTAAACGTATGGATGGCATACCAGCTAAAGTACTATATAAAAGAAACGTGAGTGTGACAGACCGACATACTTTTTCAAACATATATGCTTAGTCAATAGAAGTATTAGTTGGAAGTTATTTGTGGCCCACCTATGTGAATCCACTGTTAAACATATTCATGAAAACCAATGAATATACACTTTAAATCGTAACTGTGACAGTCTGATCAACATTTGATTTTAAAAGATTTTCCTGACAAACTGACGGAAATTCTATTGAAAAATATTATGTGAGCTCAACAAAAGTACTATTTCAAGTGAATATTTTATTTACTCCTCTCCAGGAGTTAGGCACTAGGGCAATTTTATCCTACTCCCACAAGTAAGATGTGACCCAAGGTCGGGTCGGAAAGTGGGGGTTTAAAAGACAGCGCCGGAGAAGTGACCACTCTGACCATCAAAAATTGCCTGGGCAGTCCCGTCGGCATTCCCCGGTAGGGGCGCCTCAAGCAGTAAGCAATTAACTTACTCCTCCCCAAAGAGGGGAGACAAAGCCTGGGAGGGTGGAACTCCTAGAACTGCACAGGGCAATCCCATAGACCGGTGTAAATCAAGTCCCGAAGGCCAAGACAATACAAGTCTATGGGGTGCCTAGCAAAAGTGGCAGGTAAGTATTTCAAGTGAATGTTGACAGTCCGAACAACATTGTATTTCAAATATATGCATTATAGACCGACGAAAGAGCTTTTTAAATAATTAATCGTAAAAGACCGAGGACAATTATACTTCAATCTTAGACAATTCATGCGTACAAATATGCTATTTTAAAAAAATAAGCGTTGTAGAACAGTTTAAATGATATTTTTCACGTATGTATGAGTAAGAATCGAAAATGCTGCTACTAAAACTTATGCATAGCAGTGATAGACCGACTAAAATAGACTTCCTGGGCTTCAGACTAGAAGCAAAGTGTAGTATTTGTGCTGTCCTCGGCTATAGCAGGACGCACTTCACAAAAGCAATTTTATGTTAGTTCCACCCAGATTGCTTCTGTCATGGAAACTGGAAATGCCCCACATAAAAACGATATTGTGTCCGACGGATTAAGATTTAATTGCAAGCTTAAACGTGGATTCCCGATGCAAATTATATTTCAAATGTAAGCATTTCATACCGACCGACAGAGTCTCTTATACAGATGCTTCGGCGCATCTGACATAGTTGTGACAACCCGACCGATTGAGTTTCACACAGAGAAACAAAGTCGTATCTGCTAAATACGTAAACAACTGTAACAAAAAAAAATAAACGTATAATCGAAGAAACGCACGATAGAACGGGAGTAAGGCGTGAACATCGGATGTAAGATGATCGCCTCAAGTAATAAAAAGGAAGAAAAAAATGAATGCTTTTAAATGGTAGAAAAAATGAAATGTAATACAAAATGGATTTGAGTAAAAAATAGACCGAAAAGTAAATTAAGAAAATAAAAGAAAGAGATGAAAAGATAATTCAAGCAATTGAAGAAACGCGTTTCTCGGTGTTTTTTTGGCGATCAATATGTTTCGCGTATTTGGTCATTTCGGAAAGCAGAGGCGGCGAGGATCATCGGTTGTAACGTGTAATTTGCGCGCAAAGATGTTGCTTAATAAGGAGTCTGGTTAGTGCAGTATGGATTCGCTTTTGGTTCCTTAAACGCCATTAGCAATAATTATCGTGTCGTTTTTGTTGAGTAGTTCATCCATGTTTTGCAGGGTCAGATCAGAAATAATGTTTTGCTTTTTGTTGAAATTTTCTTTCAATCTCACAGAAAGAAAAAACCTGATGAATAATTGAAACTTTAATACAACTAATATGTTATTTATTTATAAGTACACATCGAGTTTTAGATAAAAGCATCTACTTTCCAAGAAAAAAATATGACCTGAATATGTAGGTTGATAGCTAAACGGGTACATTCGTAGGCAAACTAAGAAGTATCAACATTGCATATACATATAGGCATATTACACAATAATCTTAATAAAACTGCTTAGATACTACTCGTGTGTTTACTCCAATAATTACAGTGCGTTTACTTTGTCGGCGAAACCATCGGGTCGAATGTTAGTAATCGCAGTGCGGATATTCCTATCTTATCTTCCCTTATCTTCGTCGCTGTTTTCTTGTTCTCAATAAGATATTCTCTAAACCTAGTTAATAAATAAATATTTACGAATGTAAATTCGTTTTAAAAATCCCTATACTGTTTTATTATGTTGTCATAGCATGCATGTATATGAATAAAACACACAGCGTGAGTGAATATACAGCAGCTATCTGAACTTATTGCTCTCTCTCTCTTTCTACTGGTTGAGTCGGAAGAGAATACTTCCCCATTCCACACGCCAGCTAGCGCTAGCCTATTCCAGTGGCGTCACTACCAAGACACGTAGCTTTACGTGAATTATAAATGGAAATACCACTTCACATATTTATTAATCTTACGTGTAAATTTACCATACCAAAGTATCTTTACACACCCACAACTGAATAGTAGTACACGTGTGTAGGTGTGTTTCTCGCCTATTCGCAATTTACGCATTATTATTCTTTTTTAAACCATAAATAGAATATTTTTAAAGCAAAAATGTAAGTGATTTGCTTAGAGTTTAACGGTTATCGAGTGTAGGTATGGTTACTTTGATCTGCTTCAAAGTATAGGTTGTACAAATCTAAACAGAGGCCGTGTAAATGTATGCGTTAATGGGGATGGCAATGAAATTATTTAATTTAATGCGTGTATCGTCATTGTTTAAAAAAGACTGTAGACATGACATACTCTGATCTAACCTTATGTAGCATTTTCATGAATGATACACAAACGTTTTTCTGTCAGTCACTTGAAATTCATATAGTGTATACTACAACGTCCTTATTTTTCAGATATAAGGGACTAGTAAGTAAAATATACATATATATGATCAGATGTATATACATACATATCTATCTATATATCTATCTATCTATCTATCTATCTATCTATCTATCTATCTATCTATCTATCTATCTATCTATCTATTATATATATATATATATATATATATATATATATATATATATATATATATATATATATATATATATATATGGGGAAGAATGGAAAGGAATTAGTGAAGCAAAAGCCAAATAAAAATTCAATTCAATTGCGGAATATACTCTTCACGATAGGTTTTACCTTTCCTAAAAGTTCGCTTTTAGTACACCACTTTATATATATATATATATATATATATATATATATATATATATATATATACATATACATATATATATATATATATATATATATATATATAAATATATGTAAATTACAGACTTATGTATCTTTCACTTCACACCCGCATATATATATATATATATATATATATATATATATATATATATATATATATATATATATATATATATATATATATATATATGTATATATATATATATATATATATATTTCAGAGGAAACATTTTTTAATCAATGAAACGGGCGGGTGCAAAGAAAATGCTAAAATCTTCTTTAAGCCTTTATTGTCTGAAACTATAAGAGGAAACGTCAGAATGATAGATTACAAACTAAGAAAATCGAATGAGATATGAGGGGGAAAATTGTTTCAGTTGGAGAAAACGATTGAGAGAGAAAAACAAACAAAAAAAGTAAATCTCTAAACGTTATGGTGGCTTTGAATTAGAATTTTGAATATCCCAACACATACCACGTGATGTTCGCTTACACAAGGTTTCGAGATTATCCAGAAACTTCAGGCACAGGAATCAGCCATCGGTAATCACCTCGTTAGTACAAATAGTTGTTTCTGACAACTATTCCGATGGGTGGTTTTCTGTTTTACACAGTGTCAAGTCGAACTACCATCTCAATATTATTGAGGCGTTGGTTATTAACAATTCTCGACCTAGCCTGTGTAGACAAAAGATCTTGAAACATCAGTTGGAGATCCTTTATGATTCAAAGCCACCATAACGTTGAGATATAATTTTTTTTCTCTTTCTTAATCGTTTTCTCCAACTGAAACAATTTTCCCCCTCATATCTTATTCGATTTTCTTTGTTTTTAATTTATCATTCTGACGTTTCCTCTTAGAGGGTCAGACGATAAGGCCTTATGAAAAATGTTAACAATTGTCTTTTTTTTGCCACCCGATCGTTTTATTGATTAAAAAAATGTTTTCTTATATATATATATATATATATAAATATATATATATATATATATATATATATATATATATATATATATATATATATATGTGTGTGTGTGTGTGTGTGTGTGTGTGTGTGTGTGTGTTACATAACATGTTCGAATTGACGACACCTCGGGACCAACACTTCCCACTAAATCATAATACGAAATCATACTAAAAACCATTGGAAGCGCAGACCCAGGCTCGTCCCACAACATCGATCCAAAGTTCTTAATATATTTTAAACAACGGCA
The DNA here is from genome assembly GCA_963556195.1 of Sepiola atlantica. NCBI lineage: Eukaryota > Metazoa > Mollusca > Cephalopoda > Sepiida > Sepiolidae > Sepiola > Sepiola atlantica. The sequence continues at coordinate 62,061,513 of OY744536.1, forward strand.
CCGAAACATATTTGTTGCATAGCACTTGAAAATTAAAGTCTCTTACACGCTACTAATACTACGAAACAATATGAAAGTTTCATAAAAGACTAGAATCGTTTTCAAACCTTTTTAACATTCTTCTTTAAGACATTTTTAACTGTCAGTCATTTTAAACATGACTTTTTAACAATTTTACGTATTAAACGTTCGTTTTATACATTGTGTTTTAAATTCTTTTCTCGTTAACATTTTACTCATTAAACACAGTTCTTGAAGCACATTTTACTTATATTAACAACTGTTCGTTAAGCACATTTCTCTGTAAAACACTTTTCTCGTTAAAACATTGACACAGTTTATCTCTTCAGTTTCAAATTGACTTCAAATTAACCAGTGTTCACTTTAAACATAGTTCTTTTGTACATACCAAATTAAGCATGGTGCACTTTTTCTTTCTGTTTTAGTTCTTTCAGTTTTGAAAAAAAATGTTATGCACAAAAAGTTACTTTACATTTTTTTCGTTGTCTGGTTGTAATCGCCGTTGATACCGTCGGTTTCCATTGCGTATATCTGACCGTAATCGATGCTGGTGGCCCTTTGTCTGTGGATAAACTTCATAGACAGGCAGAGAGAGATTCAATTCTTTTATTCTGGAATTTGTTGCGGAAGGATTTTATCAATTCATTCGATTCTCTTTCATACCTCTTGACGGGTGCAACAATGCACGGGGATAACTTCTGGATCTCATTCGAGCTCATAACTCTTAGCCCATTTTCTCATGGGTCCGCCCGCTTTCAGGACGAGCGGCTACATCTTAATGCCCACACTCTCAACTCCCAAAGTGTACTGTTTCAAAAACTCACCTGCGACAGTCATGGAAACACATTTCCTTAACGCATGTTCTCTGAAATTTTTCTGACCCGAGATTTCCTGTGTCGGCGTGGAATTTGTAACTTTGTTATGGTTTCACAAAACATGATTTACTCATAACGGTCACCTTCGGTGCATGTCAGCTCGACCCGCACTCATTTTCTGAATTTGACCACAGAAATAATTCACACTAGTTTATTTAATCGTATCTAAAAATATTGGGCCCCATACATAATATAACACACACACACACACACACACACACACACACACACACATATATATATATATATATATATATATATATATATATATATATATTATAGAGGGGTCTATATAAACCGTTTAGTCACAACTACTATCACTATGTCTTTTACTCAGATTTTATACGAGCATTCAGAAACGGTGCCATACTGTTTATTAATTTTATTTTGCATAACTGAAAATAGTAAGTCTTTTAGCGGCTATATTATAATATGTATTATTATTACTATAGTTATTAGTATTACTAGTATTATTATATAGAGAGAGTAGTTGGTTTATTTATGTTCTCATATGATAGTAAAACGACTCACCAGATTGCAAGAAAATACGTACGTGTGTGTTGTGTGTACAGTAAATTACTCCATCAACATTACGTAATTTAACATTTTGGTGGATTGAATTTTGCTTGTGAGATGGGAACAAGAGAAATACATAAATAGCTAAGTCATAAAATATTAACCCATTTGGATAATTATCAATTACTACTTATTACAAATAATCCTATATCTAAAGAATAGTTTAGAAAATATTATTAAATAATATATGTAACACAAACTCAGAAAAAACTTTTATAACTCACATGTAGTATGCTGATAATAATAATAATTATAATAATAATAATTATAATAATAATAATAATAATAATAATAATAATAATAAAAATAATAATAATAATAATAATAATAATAATAATAATAATAATAATAATAAAAATAATACTAAAGCAGAAAATGCGGACACATGTGTATTAATATTCTCATGTATTTTTTATTATAATTTACAAAATGAAATAATTGCAAGATCCCAAATCAATCGTGACGAGCTTCACCTTGAGTCATGTATACTTTGAATTGGTGGAAATATTAATTATCACTTGGCAATAGAGTTCAATCAATATTCATTATGACATCACAATAATGAAATCATGTCATCCCTTAGTGAATTAACATTGTTATTATTACTTGTTAACCGCTGATAAAAAATAATAAAACAGATGACTTACTTATCATGCATAGTACCTATTCATGCGTCATTGGCAAGTCAATAATCATTTCAAACTTATTCAAACAATGTTTACAAACTTAAATATTTAACGACATCGTGTTGCACGTTGTATCCCAAACTCCACAGAAACATTTTCGCACGTGCCGCTCTAATATGAAGGAACCATACATATTCTAAATATTATTTTTTTATTTGTTTTGGGAGGGTACCCATTTTATACAACTATATCCCCCTCAAACATTTATTATTCAATATTTGCTAATAACTTTAAAGCAAGTTTTAATGAATTTCTATTCGACAGTGTCTATATCTCTAAAGTTCTTACTAATGTCGAACACGAAGTAATGGATTAATTATTTCAACAATTAACAAAATATGAAAATGGAAAACATGTTTACGAATTAACCGAAATGCATTATGAAGGATTTACTCTCGTAATAGGATTTTCATTTGCTACTTTTTGATTAATATAATACTTGGTAAAGATGGTGCTTTTTTGATTTTCCGGACCGGGTTGTAGATAATACCATTATTTAGGAAGCAATTCTAAACATCGGAATAGGGGGCTTTGCTAACGAGTATGTATTTTCAATACACAATTTAATAAGCAAAAGATATCGTAAAAATGAAATTTGACTTGAATTCTTATCTAAAAAATAACCCGGTCTGTAAACTGCACAAATACCAAAAACATAATACAAAAAGTGTTCTTTTTTTTGTGTTGAGGAGGGGGGCGAAGCGGCGTACCTACAACTATATCTACCGCAAGAACGGTTCTAAAATCAATTTTCTATCGATATTTATTTCATGATTAGTGAATTTGCTTTCTTTGATAAAATTGAGGAATTTTCCTTTGCCGGATTTCATTTTGCCGAATTGGCTTTTGCCGAATTTGGCTTTTGCCGAATTGTCCGTTTGACCGATGGAAAACCCAAGATCGGTTTTAAATGTGTGTAAAATCCAGATCTCTAGAAAGACGCACTCTGGATTGTGACAAAAATGAAAAAAATGAAATTTGCCTTAGTCTAGAAAGATTTCTCTTTACATAACCGAATACAAAAAAGATGAAGTGTAGTATCAGAACATATACTATACTTGGCAATATTTATTTACACAACAAATACAAAATTATACAAAAGTTGATACTAAATGTTGATCCTTGCCAAAAGCTAAGAAAGCATGTAACCGTTGTAGTTTAGATTTTTGAGTTGCCACCTTTACTTAAGGGTACTCATACAGTTTTGTGATTGGGGGGGGGGGGGTTGTTTCCCTGTTTACACATGGATTTTGGGTTAGTGGTACGATTAATTGATTTCTTATTTCCCTCCAGCCAAAAATCAACACATTGTATATCCATTTGCAAACAGATATGGTTATGTGCTCTTAAAACATTATACTGATAGCGATCGGCCAGAAATAAGTCCAAAATGTGCGTTAAATTTTTATGTAGATCTAAATTCTGAAATAATGGTTCCTCATTCCAAACACGTAATCGCCTAAAAAAGGATAATTTCATTTTTGTTTAGGGGTGCTGAGCGTATCTATCTACAAATTTACCAACAATTATTAAAATAAAGCATATTTAAATATTCTGTAAAGACTTCCAGTATTTTGTCAATTTAATTTGTGCAACAATTCCATAATTAATGTCGAAATATCGATATTTTTAAATTGCGAGTGATGTTTGCAACATTTTCGCATAAAACATGAATATTTCTTTGAAATAACAAAGTTATGGTTATTCAAAGTTAATGGGGGGGGGGCTTATCCTACACGCTGATGACCGCACATATTTTAATAACTTTTATTCTACTGGACCAAATTCAAATTGTATTTTTTATGTTTTTGCAAAGGCTTGGGACGAGTCAAATCTAGTGCAAACACCGTATCAAGTTTGGACTAAAACTGAATTAATGATGAGCCCAAAAATTGGTCACAATTCGGTAAATGTTAACCGTTAGCAGATTATTCACACATTTGGCATTTTTAGTGTTCATTTCTATAAAATTGCGGCTTCAGTTTTCAATTTCGCATGTTTTACCTTTTTTCCTGAAAAATTGCGCTTAAAAAGTCAATTATCATGTAAGTCACAGAACTTGGTGTATATGACGCAATTGTTTCGAATGAGCTTATCGAGTTCTATCTTTCTATTTCCCTCATCATTAAATTATATTCATAATTCCAATAGTATGTCGAGTTTAAGAGCATAAGGCGTGTTACCCAATATATACTTTTGTCAATTTAAGCTGCTCAACCCTTCTATATCAAAAAGCCCTTTTGAGATATGTATATTTTGAGATTACTTGTGCTGTTTACTACATTTTGGGTCGAAACAAAATCAATATTGTTTTAAATAAAAAAAAAGTTATGGTGATTCAAAGTCAATGGGGTGCGTTATCCTACACATTGATGATCACACATATTTGGAATAACTATTTTTTCTACTGGATTACATTTTAATTTCTTTATGTTCAAAAATGGCTTGGAACGAGCGAATTATGATGTAAAAAAACATCAAGTGTGAATGAAAACCAAGAATCGGTCACGATTGCGTAAATATTGCGCTTAAGCATATCATTCACACACGAGTATACGTGTATCATAAATGAATAACTGCAAAAATTATAGTCCATCCATCTTTACAATACCAGTTATGCTTATTTAATTATAATAATACAATAACATCTGGAAATAACGTATGTAAAGTAATCTCTAATATTCCTTCAAACCTGCATCAATATGTCTTAATTGCATATTTAAAATAAAAGTTTCTAATGATGTAATATTCTGTAATATATCTTCCATATTTGTATGGCCATGTTGTATTCTATACACGCAATAGCGTTGTCGATAGTACTATGATCATAATTATTGATTAAATTAATAAAAGCGATTTTATTAAGAAAACACAAACAACGAAAGCGTTTAAAAACATTTGTTTAATTTTATTTTCAAAAGTAGATTATTTACATTAAAACGTCCAGCATTAGTAAAACGTCAAATGTTGCTGAGATGTGAAGATCATATACTACACTAATCTATCAGCCAAAAGGCCAAGGAAAAATAAAAATAAAATATGTCTCTATAACTAAAGTTAACAATCACATTTTTTCATTTCGGCATAAGTAAATGGATACATTCAGGGAATAAAATTTAATGTAGTGTTCTGATACTGTGCAATTATACTGTCGGTTATTGATTATTATTGCTTTATACCCAGTTGTATATAGAATGTGAAGTTATTTTTAAATAATCAGAATTATTGAATAAGCATTAATTGCCGGTATGTATTTATTTTGAAAGCATTACCAGCTATGCCTATATAGTATTTTCTCTGGGGTTGGTGTTCTTTAGTTGAAAGTGAAGCCTGGTAGTATATTTAGTGTTGGAGGAAAATTTGCTGCAAATGACTATCTGTTTTGTGTATGCAGTTGCAAGTCTAATTTTCTGTTGGTTTTTATAATTTAATTAAGTATTTCTGTTGCCATTTAATATTTTATCGGTATGTTTTTAAATTATTTTCCAAGTTTTCTACCACCTCTGTAACGCAATGTAATGGTGTTCTTTATTAAACATGTTATGTAGTATATTATTAGAAATAACTGTAGGAGTTACTTATGAAGTTTAGTTTTAACCATGAGATTTAATGGGGAGTAAACCAAACAATCGTTATATTTCTTGTTCAGGTTCATTGTTGGGTGTCATACCTTTACTATATTTAATTAGGCTGTTTATGTATCCGCTCTCATTTAGTTCCTTATTATAAAATGCATCACTAGATGAGTTGGTGTTTATACTCTGTTCAATATATTTGAGAATGTGGTTAATTATAGTTTAAGTGTTGCTTGAGAGTTGATAAACATACATTGGATTAGTGTTATCTTTAGTATAAGCTACTACGTACGTTTTTTTGTTTAAGTTAAATGTCACGTGTAAGAAGTTAAATAGGTTGATGTGTTATGGTATTTCAATCTTACACTTACCATGTTCATATATAAAAAAATAATGAGTTTACTTTTTCACACTTTTGCCCATTTCAGTTGTCTTACTTCTAATAGGGCGGCATCTCTGTATAATCATATAGCGTGTATGTCAATGTTTTGGTGAGCTTATATAAAATGTATTGTCCAACAAGGTTGATTACATCGCTTGAAAAAAGGACCGATTGAACATCGAAATATCCCAAGTGATTGCTTTTAGTACATCGTCCTTGTTTCATAATTATCACTGTGCTTCTGCATTTTCTAATAATATTGATTTCCTCTTTAGAATTATCAGATAGATGGGTCGTAAAATCAATAACACTTTCGAATATTATTTTAGATGCCAAGGGGTCACACTTTATGATGTCGACATGGGTAAATGAACAGTTCGTTTTGTTTCGAATTTTTCAGAACCGATTAATAGTTTCATTTGTATCTATCCAATTATTTAGTTGGTAAGTTTTTTTTTATTTATCTGTTTACTCACTCTAATATGATTTTACTTAATTTCTTAATGTTTTTTTTCGTAAGGTTCATAAGTCTATGAACTGGTTTTGTTTGGATGTAAGACTTATTGGCTTTAAGTAAAATATATGCTTCGTTTGCTCTTAATTTATCTAGTCTACCATTATTTCTTTAGTTTACCAGGTATGATTATACTGTCTAAGTTTTTCATTTTAACTAAGCTACGTTAGATGTCAAACAGTTTGTACAATTTCTGTTTATAGACATTGTGGGTATAATCAGATTCTTAACTGTTGATTTCCCTAACAATTTTGTCAAGTTTTCTCTGAAATAGTTATTTCTGTTCTCGAATGTAATTTCTCTAGCTATGTGCATTAGATTATTTTCAAACCTATCTAGTTTTTCAACACGGGGTGATGTACATTAGTTTTAGAATCTACAGTATTGCCTTCATTCGTTGCTTGCAGATCCCTCCAGCGAATAACTAGCTCTCCACTTCATTCTTCTCAAAAGTTCTTCTATTTTCATAATTAAAATGAGAAGATTATTCCGAAGATAATTTTTAGTAAATGTTAGTTAGTTTAGTTTATTTTCTATTATTATTATTATTATTATTATTATTATTATTATTATTATTATTATTATTATTATTATTATTATTATTATTATTATTATTATTATTATTATTATTATTATTATTATTATTATTATTATTATTATTATTATTATTATTATTATTATTATTATTATTATTATTATTATTATTATTATTATTATTATTATTATTATTATTATTATTATTATTATTATTATTATTATTATTATTATTATTATTATTATTATTATTATTATTATTATTATTATTATTATTATTATTATTATTATTATTATTATTATTATTATTATTATTATTATTATTATTATTATTATTATTATTATTATTATTATTATTATTATTATTATTATTATTATTATTATTATTATTATTATTATTATTATTATTATTATTATTATTATTATTATTATTATTATTATTATTATTATTATTATTATTATTATTATTATTATTATTATTATTATTATTATTATTATTATTATTATTATTATTATTATTATTATTATTATTATTATTATTATTATTATTATTATTATTATTATTATTATTATTATTATTATTATTATTATTATTATTATTATTATTATTATTATTATTATTATTATTATTATTATTATTATTATTATTATTATTATTATTATTATTATTATTATTATTATTATTATTATTATTATTATTATTATTATTATTATTATTATTATTATTATTATTATTATTATTATTATTATTATTATTATTATTATTATTATTATTATTATTATTATTATTATTATTATTATTATTATTATTATTATTATTATTATTATTATTATTATTATTATTATTATTATTATTATTATTATTATTATTATTATTATTATTATTATTATTATTATTATTATTATTATTATTATTATTATTATTATTATTATTATTATTATTATTATTATTATTATTATTATTATTATTATTATTATTATTATTATTATTATTATTATTATTATTATTATTATTATTATTATTATTATTATTATTATTATTATTATTATTATTATTATTATTATTATTATTATTATTATTATTATTATTATTATTATTATTATTATTATTATTATTATTATTATTATTATTATTATTATTATTATTATTATTATTATTATTATTATTATTATTATTATTATTATTATTATTATTATTATTATTATTATTATTATTATTATTATTATTATTATTATTATTATTATTATTATTATTATTATTATTATTATTATTATTATTATTATTATTATTATTATTATTATTATTATTATTATTATTATTATTATTATTATTATTATTATTATTATTATTATTATTATTATTATTATTATTATTATTATTATTATTATTATTATTATTATTATTATTATTATTATTATTATTATTATTATTATTATTATTATTATTATTATTATTATTATTATTATTATTATTATTATTATTATTATTATTATTATTATTATTATTATTATTATTATTATTATTATTATTATTATTATTATTATTATTATTATTATTATTATTATTATTATTATTATTATTATTATTATTATTATTATTATTATTATTATTATTATTATTATTATTATTATTATTATTATTATTATTATTATTATTATTATTATTATTATTATTATTATTATTATTATTATTATTATTATTATTATTATTATTATTATTATTATTATTATTATTATTATTATTATTATTATTATTATTATTATTATTATTATTATTATTATTATTATTATTATTATTATTATTATTATTATTATTATTATTATTATTATTATTATTATTATTATTATTATTATTATTATTATTATTATTATTATTATTATTATTATTATTATTATTATTATTATTATTATTATTATTATTATTATTATTATTATTATTATTATTATTATTATTATTATTATTATTATTATTATTATTATTATTATTATTATTATTATTATTATTATTATTATTATTATTATTATTATTATTATTATTATTATTATTATTATTATTATTATTATTATTATTATTATTATTATTATTATTATTATTATTATTATTATTATTATTATTATTATTATTATTATTATTATTATTATTATTATTATTATTATTATTATTATTATTATTATTATTATTATTATTATTATTATTATTATTATTATTATTATTATTATTATTATTATTATTATTATTATTATTATTATTATTATTATTATTATTATTATTATTATTATTATTATTATTATTATTATTATTATTATTATTATTATTATTATTATTATTATTATTATTATTATTATTATTATTATTATTATTATTATTATTATTATTATTATTATTATTATTATTATTATTATTATTATTATTATTATTATTATTATTATTATTATTATTATTATTATTATTATTATTATTATTATTATTATTATTATTATTATTATTATTATTATTATTATTATTATTATTATTATTATTATTATTATTATTATTATTATTATTATTATTATTATTATTATTATTATTATTATTATTATTATTATTATTATTATTATTATTATTATTATTATTATTATTATTATTATTATTATTATTATTATTATTATTATTATTATTATTATTATTATTATTATTATTATTATTATTATTATTATTATTATTATTATTATTATTATTATTATTATTATTATTATTATTATTATTATTATTATTATTATTATTATTATTATTATTATTATTATTATTATTATTATTATTATTATTATTATTATTATTATTATTATTATTATTATTATTATTATTATTATTATTATTATTATTATTATTATTATTATTATTATTATTATTATTATTATTATTATTATTATTATTATTATTATTATTATTATTATTATTATTATTATTATTATTATTATTATTATTATTATTATTATTATTATTATTATTATTATTATTATTATTATTATTATTATTATTATTATTATTATTATTATTATTATTATTATTATTATTATTATTATTATTATTATTATTATTATTATTATTATTATTATTATTATTATTATTATTATTATTATTATTATTATTATTATTATTATTATTATTATTATTATTATTATTATTATTATTATTATTATTATTATTATTATTATTATTATTATTATTATTATTATTATTATTATTATTATTATTATTATTATTATTATTATTATTATTATTATTATTATTATTATTATTATTATTATTATTATTATTATTATTATTATTATTATTATTATTATTATTATTATTATTATTATTATTATTATTATTATTATTATTATTATTATTATTATTATTATTATTATTATTATTATTATTATTATTATTATTATTATTATTATTATTATTATTATTATTATTATTATTATTATTATTATTATTATTATTATTATTATTATTATTATTATTATTATTATTATTATTATTATTATTATTATTATTATTATTATTATTATTATTATTATTATTATTATTATTATTATTATTATTATTATTATTATTATTATTATATTATTATTATTATTATTATTATTATTATTATTATTATTATTATTATTATTATTATTATTATTATTATTATTATTATTATTATTATTATTATTATTATTATTATTATTATTATTATTATTATTATTATTATTATTATTATTATTATTATTATTATTATTATTATTATTATTATTATTATTATTATTATTATTATTATTATTATTATTATTATTATTATTATTATTATTATTATTATTATTATTATTATTATTATTATTATTATTATTATTATTATTATTATTATTATTATTATTATTATTATTATTATTATTATTATTATTATTATTATTATTATTATTATTATTATTATTATTATTATTATTATTATTATTATTATTATTATTATTATTATTATTATTATTATTATTATTATTATTATTATTATTATTATTATTATTATTATTATTATTATTATTATTATTATTATTATTATTATTATTATTATTATTATTATTATTATTATTATTATTATTATTATTATTATTATTATTATTATTATTATTATTATTATTATTATTATTATTATTATTATTATTATTATTATTATTATTATTATTATTATTATTATTATTATTATTATTATTATTATTATTATTATTATTATTATTATTATTATTATTATTATTATTATTATTATTATTATTATTATTATTATTATTATTATTATTATTATTATTATTATTATTATTATTATTATTATTATTATTATTATTATTATTATTATTATTATTATTATTATTATTATTATTATTATTATTATTATTATTATTATTATTATTATTATTATTATTATTATTATTATTATTATTATTATTATTATTATTATTATTATTATTATTATTATTATTATTATTATTATTATTATTATTATTATTATTATTATTATTATTATTATTATTATTATTATTATTATTATTATTATTATTATTATTATTATTATTATTATTATTATTATTATTATTATTATTATTATTATTATTATTATTATTATTATTATTATTATTATTATTATTATTATTATTATTATTATTATTATTATTATTATTATTATTATTATTATTATTATTATTATTATTATTATTATTATTATTATTATTATTATTATTATTATTATTATTATTATTATTATTATTATTATTATTATTATTATTATTATTATTATTATTATTATTATTATTATTATTATTATTATTATTATTATTATTATTATTATTATTATTATTATTATTATTATTATTATTTATTATTATTATTATTATTATTATTATTATTATTATTATTATTATTATTATTATTATTATTATTATTATTATTATTATTATTATTTATTATTATTATTATTATTATTATTATTATTATTATTATTATTATTATTATTATTATTATTATTATTATTATTATTATTATTATTATTATTATTATTATTATTATTATTATTATTATTATTATTATTATTATTATTATTATTATTATTATTATTATTATTATTATTATTATTATTATTATTATTATTATTATTATTATTATTATTATTATTATTATTATATTATTATTATTATTATTATTATTATTATTATTATTATTATTATTATTATTATTATTATTATTATTATTATTATTATTATTATTATTATTATTATTATTATTATTATTATTATTATTATTATTATTATTATTATTAGTAGTATTATTATTATTATTATTATTATTATTATTATTATTATTATTATTATTATTATTATTATTATTATTATTATTATTATTATTAGTAGTATTATTATTATTATTATTATTATTATTATTATTATTATTATTATTATTATTATTATTATTATTATTATTATTATTATTATTATTATTATTATTATTATTTTTTTTTATTTTTTTTTTTTTTTTTTATTATTATTATTATTATTATTATTATTATTATTATTATTATTATTATTATTATTTTATTGGCGGTAACAACTAGATGTTACTATCTGAAATAAAAAAAATGATACAATAAACATAAACAAGTAAACATAACTAAAGTGAATACAAAATGGTAGAAAACTACACACAATTAGATCTAAATAGGTTAACACCTCCTCCCCACCCCTTACCTCAGATAAAGCCAAACTTAAGACAACGACTCGTCATGTCCCCCTCACACAGTCGGCATAATACTGACATCGTCGAAGAGACTCATTATGCATATCTATACATTAGACGTCCATGACAAACTGCCACGTGTATTTCCTCCCTTTTTATCTTCAACATGATTTTGTTTCTGGTGTTTAAACGGTTTCAAATCTGACCACGTGCCCTTCCAATCATAACTTTTGGATTTCGTTTTCTTTAGTTTTATGCTTTATTATGTTCATATATGTTCTGACGGAAGAATTACCTCCATTTTCCTTTGATGAGATCTCAGTTTCTAACGGGTGTTGATCGGATATTATGTAGATGTATGTATATATATAAGTATGTACATATACAAGCTCTATTTGATATTGAGCACTTTTTATGAGCCCGATTAAAATTCTTTGGAGTTTAACTGCAATTCCCCAAAAACACGTTTAAGACATTTGCTTTTTGAATGGCTTTTGTAATTGAATAAAATATAATATAACATATGCGCTCTGAATTTTGTAATACATCTTCATTAAATTGTTAAGCCATTGTTGGATACTTTAAAGAGGTAAAATTGAAAACATACTGTCCTTATACAACCCCTGCATATATATATATATATATATAATATATATATATATATATATATATATATATATATATATATATGTAATATATATATATATATATAGAGAGAGAGAGAGAGAGACAGAGAGAGAGAGAAAGAAAGTAAGAGAGAGATAGAAAGAGGGGGCATATGTACGAGATAATCACGTTGGCACACAGGCTCTCGTTAGATGCCCGAAGTTACGCGACATTGAACTTGACCAGTACAATATAGGTAATTATTTAGAAATACTAGGTGTCGTACGTCATCTCTTCGAACCGGAATGTATATGAAAACTCGGGACCGCATGTTAATTTGCATTCCCCATAAACTTCCATTTTTAGTGAAAGGGTAAATGCCTAATGTTAGGCGAATACCCCAGAAGGGTGTATTACCGGTTGCCTATTAATGAATATAACTATATATATATATATATATATATATATATATATATATATATATATATATATATACATGTATATATATATACACATATATATGTATATGTATGTATATATATGTTTGTATATATATATATATATATATATATATACATGTATATATATAAACTATTTAATGAATATTTTTAGATATATTTTGTATCTGTAAATAATGATATTTCGTGATAATGGGAAGCTCAACATGCTTAATATAGCAAGAAAATGAATGATGAAAAGAAGATAATAATACAACAACAGTTTAGTCACACACTTTACAAAGTTAGTATATAAAATATTACAATAATGAATTATTTGTAAAAAAACAATTCTTTTAATCTATGGATTTTCAAATATATACGTATTTTCATCAGAATTGGAAAACAAAATATGATTAGGAATATATATTCATTATATTTTGAAAACAAATATATATATATATATATATATATATATATATATATATATATATATATATGAAAATATAATCCAATATATGTGTCTATGTATGATGTTTGTGTGTCCCCTATCGAAATAAAGTTAAGGGAATCTACATAAAATCTAAAAGCGTGTCTCTGTAAAATTTACCGCTGAAGACAAAAGGCGTCTTTCTCAATTACTAATTGCAATCCTTATTTGGCTATGAAGGCATAACCCTCTGAAACTTCAAATATATATCATTCTATGAAATTAAAATATTATGCTAAAAGTTATCAAAACAATAAAATAGAATCGGTCTGACATCTATAAGTGTTCTCTAAACTTTAGAGAGACATGGGTGGGAGGAACAACTCCTTTAAAATTTCAAAACTACCATACTTTGATGAAATGTATATCATATGTAACAGAATATCTGGAGAAGACAATTCAAGTAGTAGGAAATATCTCTATATTTGATATATCTAAGAGCCTTATGGGGACAGAAAACCCCTGAAACATTAAATACGTATATACCTGAGTGTTGTTATTAGTTTTATTTTAAAAGTTGGCTTAGCAAATATCCGAATTGTTTTGCTGTGGAAGGATCACACAAAAAGCATAGAGTGGGTGAGCTCGATTCAATCCGCCTATTTTTAAATATGAAATCAAACAATACATTTTTAAAAAAATATAATAACATTTAAATGTGAGAATATTCAATATTTAATACGTAACGCTTCTCCCGCTGTCTTTCTGTGTGCTTAGTTCTCTGTCCATCTGTATATATCTCTACATATCTAAATCAACATATATTCAATATATATATCATACATATCTATATAAAAATACCTTATGGACGTGTGTAATATAAGAACTACGAACAGAAAAAAAGGTTAGATAATTTGAAAAAAAATTAAAACTTTTTTCAAATGTAAAAATGACGGGGAACACATTGGAAGCATTTCTAATCCCTAAGTTTACCCTAAAGCGGCTGTAAAGGCACCCCCTTCCAATCTTCGAATATATCCTATTTATATGAAATTTGAATCGTATGTATCAAATGTCCTGGGAAGACAATAAAAGTGTACTCTATTTTCCTTCTAAACTAAGGAGGATATTGCGAGTGAAGAAAATCTAAGTGATCCCGAATCTCGACCATCCCGTCTATGTGCCAAATACGACCCATGATAAGTAAATCCTTTTAAAAGCTTCAAATACATATCTGATTTTTCTCATGGATGTTATTTCACATTTCTAAATGGTTTAGTTAGTAAGAGATCTTACTGAAAACATCGAGTGTTGGTTTTCCATTCTACTCTCTAATATTATTTTAAATAACATCAATTGGAATAAAAGAATACACTTTTCCATTTTTTACATGATAAAAAGTAAGTAAAGAATGTTGTTACATTTAGTATATAATATATCTGGTTTCGTCCATCTGTCTTGCCTCTCTTGATTTCCTCTCTCTCTCTCTCTCTCTCTCTCTCTCTTCATAGCTGTTTATATAACTAGATCTATCTTTGTCTATATATATAATAAATGAGAAGGGTGTGTGCATCCTTATGGCTCTCCTTAAAAACGATACATTTTAAAGATTGTTCCTTAAATATCAACGTATGCACATGTGCAATTGCATGATACCATAACAAAAGTAGTTCAGCATCTTTAGCTGCCTTTTTTAATGACACTTTTCTAACATGTTACACAATAAAATCAATCCATTTACAAGCTAGGTAATAAGTATAAGTTAAGAGTCATATTGTGTTATTATTTAATTTACATACGTGTTTACCTGGAAAAGTTATGAAAAATAGAATCAGTATTGTTATATGTTGAGAGTCGTTAAACACAGTTTAGTAGGTAAATCTACGCAAAGGTAAAGAGAGAGGGGAAAGTACTGAATACGTTTATAGGTAAATGAACAATATGAACCCATTTCAGCTAATTACAATGCACGAATACTTATAATAATTTAAATAGATATTTTAAACATAACAATCTTTGAATTAAGCAATATATAAATGGTATGGGATCAACGTATATAGAAAAAACACCTTACAAAGCAATCGCTCTTTCATCAGTATATAATAATAATAATAATAATAATAATAATAATAATAATAATAATAATAATAATAATAATAATAATAATAATAATATATGGAGAGAGAAAAGTGAAAATTGCTAGTTATCATATATGAGAGCTCTTTCTTTTTAGATCACATTTTTTATACCAGCGAATTTACAACGATCTATCCCATAAATATAAAAGGCAACTATGCAATATTTCTCCGCTGGGCCCTGATAAGAAATAATGGACCGTGCGACGGACAGGAAATTCAACAAGGAAACACATTGGAAGAGATTTCGGATTCCGCGATGTTGGTAAATCGTGACCACTTGTTTAAAGTGACAGCAAACTATTATTCACGGCCAACGGTTTCTTCGCGTATGAATTGCCTCAACCGTTTCCAACACCCTAATAAATAGTCCATAAACATGCTCGCAAAAAGTGAAAGAAAACAAGCCTTGTTATTTATGGGGTTGGATTAGAAAGAATGTATTTAATACACGGACGGTGCGATATTATTGAAACCTTTAACCAGACTGAGCGATGTTAAACAATGCGTAATATTGTACCGTCTTATTTTGCAAGAGTGTTCTATCTAATGTTGCAGTATCAACAGCGTTGATTATGGTTGGGTTGAGACTGTTTTTCCCTGGCCTGCAGCAGTACTCGAACTACGGTTGTCTTAAACAAGAATACACGAGTTGGTTAATATATGGTTATTTAACTTTGGGACCTGCGAACACAGGCCCTCCTTTCCAACGGTTGTCGTCTACGCATTTGCTTGCTGTCCGTTCTCTTTATCTAACATTACTTAGGTTGTATAATTTTAGGTCAAATGCTAAGTGATAGCCCGGTTTCAGTAAAAAATATATGCATGCATTTCTTACAATTAATGCGATGCCTAAAATTTAGTGATAACCACGCTTACATACAAAAGTGAATCTAAACATTTAGTAATTTAAAATAATCAATGTTCATATTAAATAATAAACAAAAATAATAACCATCAAGCTTCTAAAAGGGTGATAATATAAGTGTTGAATCTCATATATAAGTGTTATCGAAGGAGCAGTATTAGATACACAATTGGTTGATATTGATGAATAGGGAACGGATGCTGTGTATGAAGGCAATACATTTGACTGAGTGAGGTGTATTGTGACGCCGCTTACTTATGAAATGCTTTGTCGAATGTGAATTTCGACATTTACTCATAAAAATAGATCATGTTTGTTATGTGTAGATTAGTTACTATAGGTATATGTGTATATAAAGAGAGAGAGAAAGAGACGGAGAAGAACACACAACAAGAGCGAGAAAAAGAAAGGGGGATTATATACGTAGAAAGAGATATTACTCATACATATATTTATATATATATATATATATATATATATATATATATATATATATATATATATATGTAAAAATAAAAATGGAATAAAGAATAAGCAATTAAACAACTAACAAAAATAAACTCAAACACTCATGTTGTAAAGTTCCACCGAGATATTTCGGCCGGTGGAACTTTACAACATGAGTTTTTGAGTTTATTTTTGTTAGTTGTTGAATTGCTTATTCTTTATTCCATTTTTATTTTTACATATTGTCTGAAACATTGTTTCTTTTTTCCCATATATATATATATATATATATATATATATATATATATATATATATATATATATATATATATATGTATACATATATATATATATATGTATAAAAGGAGATTGTAGTTTGTTTGAAGCATTGCTGGTAGATATAAGTGTAGGTTTGTTATCCGAGGCTGTAGCAATGCGATGTAGATGCCGGAAGGTGGAGAGGGTGAAGAGAAACAGCGAGAAGAGAAAACGAATCTCAAAACGATTTATTAATATTTCACGTAAAAACTGATTAAGTACCAGAATAGAAAATACTGTCAGATAAATAAAAAGTTCGGCAAAAGGTAATCTTAAATTTTCGAAACAAAAACTTTCATTATCAAAAGAAAACAATTAAAGACCGAAAGGGTCGAAAAAGAGGGAAAAGCCAGAATCAAACTGTTTAAACACTGCAGCAGACTATTGTGAGTAGGAACGCATAAAATGTCAAAATTTAATTAAATAATTATTCAGCTGAAGTTAACATCTTATTAACATTTGTTTATTATATACTAATTATTATAATTGTATTATTTTTCATTTTATATGATTTATTAACTTTTCTTTATTTACTCAATTCTAAATTTAAATTTACGCGTGGGCCGTGTTATTATTATTTATTTATATATTTATTTATTCTTTTATTATTCTAATTTCCCTTTTTTTATTTTTTTTTTATTTTCTTTATTTATTTATTTTTTTTTTTTTTTTTTATTCTTATTTTAAATTTTATTATTTTATTTTATTGAATTTCAAACTTTAATTTAGGGATTATAAATGTATCCACATATGCATACACACACACATGAGAATACACCCATATATACATACACGTATATATGTATACACATACACAAGGCCTACATATATATATATATATATAAAGTGGATATTATTCCATTCTTGTTTACATTTATGTCTATAATTATGATGTTTTATTTATACATATGTAACATGTAAAAATTAAAAACAAGATAAGAGGCATTGAGGTGTGGGGTGGATGGCGATGACAAATAAAATGAAGAAGGAGGAGACAAAGGCAAGGAAGTTGGGGTGGGAGCGTGAGGATGTAAGAATCAGAAGATGAAAGGGGAAGACAACTCAAATCTGTTATTCAAAGTTGAACGAAATTTAGAGATTATAATAGCTTCCGAAATTCGAAGCTGACCAATATTGCGGACAGAGTTGAGAATGAGGACACTAATAAAGCGATGTGTGTTGCCACATGATATTAAGTGTTTGTGGACGGAATAAATTCGTTGGAAATGTACAATATAAGATTTGGCGGAAATAAAGAATTGATATATTATTCTTTATTTTCGAAGTCGCTGGGATAGATAAGTTGGCAAAGGCCAAAATTCAAAATTTGAGAAAGTAAAATAAAAATTGTAGGGAAAGGAACACAAGGCAAAACTCTGCCCGAGTGCAAGCAAATGTCCGATTGCAAAAAAGTCCGGTATCAAAAAGTCCAGCGGAGAAAGTGAAATGTAGATAGGTAGGTCGTTAAAAGGCACGTGAAGTGACAAGAAAAGATTCAAAGGTAAATTCCAAAAAAACACATCTTCTGGTGCGGCGAAGATAGGTAGAATCCAGAGGGTAAAAGGTCCAATAAAAGGTACGTTCGTGGATGCAACAAGGCTCTGATGATAAGATGTTGATCTTTGAAAAGCCTGGCTTAAGGAAAAATTTAACTTGAATAAATTGCCTTTTTGCGGAATATACCTTGCTATGAGCAACTGAATTGAAAAAAGATTTGACTTTTGCTTTTCTAATTTCTTTTTCATCCTTCTACATATATATATATATATATATATATATATATATATATATATATATGTAGATGTACACATGTTTCCCCGTCTATATTTATAAAAGAGAATGTGTAAATGCTAATATATATTCGGAGTTATGAGGTGAGCTGGAGTCTGTATTACTTCATGCAATAATATACAACGCATGCCTTGCTGAATCTTGTTTCCCTGATAGTTTGAAAATGACCTCTGTGCTATCAGTATTCAAGAGTTCTGGAGATAGAACTGATACTTTACACTACTGTCCAATCAGTCTACTCCCGATGTTTTCTAAACTCTTTGAATATTTAATCAAGCTTGCTATAGTCCGGCACCTAGCTAATGCTAAACAACTTTCTGATCCTCAATACTGATTTAGACAAGCACGATCTACCGCAGATATCCTAAAGCATATATCATACACTGCTCAAGGCTGGTGAAGCTAGAGCGGTAGAGCTTGATATATTCTAGGCCTGTGACAAGGTCGGGCATGAATGGCTACTTCTAAAACTGCGCTCATATTGAATTACTGGACAAAAATGTTATATAATTAAATCCTTCCTAACAAAAAGAAATATACAAGTTGCTCTCGATGGCCGTTCATCAAATAAACATGACATAAATACTGATGTACCACAAGGATCCACCCTAGGATATCTACTGTTTTTAGTTTTTAATAAATGCTCTCCTTGATGTAATTGAGACTGAGATAGGAATATTTGCTGACGACACCACGCTCTACTCTCGTCATGTGGGCAACATCGATTCCCACATGTCTGAGGCAATGGCTGAATCCTTAGAAAAAACCTGTAGTCTGTAGTGGACGGGGGCCAAAATGGGTGTTCACTTTTAATGCCGTAATGACAAAATTACTTTCCTTCAATAGCTACAAAAAACCTCTTCAACCACCGATTGTCATGCCAAATAACACCCTACCTGAGAGTTTATTATTCAAACTATTCGGCCTTACTTTCACAGATAACTTAAATGGAACAAATACATTGAATACATTGCCAGGACTGCTGCAAAGAAGGTGGGCTCCCTCTACCGTGCTAGTAAACTTCTCACACCTGAAATTATCCTTCATCTCTACAAAGCCACCATCCACCCATGCATGAAGTATTGTTGCCACATATGGGCTGGTGCATCATCCTCTAGTCTCTCCGTCTTAGAGTCGCCAACTTTGTAAGCCCCTCACAACCCACTAAGCTCCAGCCCCTATCTGACTGCCGCAATGTTACTTCGTTGTCCATGTTTTACAAGTACTTCAATGGATTGTGCTCTGAGGAAATTGCTGCTCCGGTGCCCCCACGACGGAAATTACTCAGACCACCCCGACAATCTTGCAAATTTATCCATTCACTGTGGAGGGCCCCCAGATGCCGAAGAACCTTGTAATCCAAAAGCTTATTTCCTGGTTCTGCTGAACTATGGAACTCCCTCCCTGCCCCCTGTTTCCCCGACGGCACTGACATGCAGAAATGTTAAACTAGGGTAAATAAACATCTCGCTGCACAGCTCCCAATTTAGGTTGACACCCCCATTAAAAACATATCACCCTTTTTCTCAGTAGCACCTTACGTCTACAGTGGCGGTCTTCCTTGTTCGGGTTGAACTATGGTGAATGTATATATATATATATATATATATATATATATATATCATCAGGATTTGCTCACTCCTGGAGGAGCAACATGTCCCTGGTTTAAGACCCCTTATTGGTGACTCTTACTAAAGTGTGTTTTGCCATCGTCGCCACGCTAAGCATCACGGGATAGCGACGCTATTTGCATTCACACACATACACACACACACATATATATATATATATATATATATATATATATATATATATATATATATATATATATATATACACGGAGGGGAAATAAAATATAACTATATAAATGAGCATATGATTACATATACATATTTAATTTATATTTTTATATAAATATTACACAAACGTAATACGTATTCGTATCTCTTTACCGATAGAACAAGTATGTATTGACACGCGTTTCCTGTGAATATTATGTAGATGGTAGACACACTTTAGTGGATTTTCCAATACCATGAGTAGAATGTATGTCAGCTTTAGTTTAGTTTTTATGGCATATCAATCTTTGTCAGAGTATGTCATGATGAATCAAATAATTTTCATAAAATAATTTACTTGTTAAATGTTACAAAGCTTCACCTATTTGGATGAGCATATTAATCACCGATTACGTTTCAGAATCAACTATTCTGCAAATAAAGTCATATTTTAGAAGGGTAAACCATTCAAAAAGTGTTCTTGTGCATAGAAACAAGTGAACATAGTAATTAGGTGGCGGTTTTGTTTTGTTTCCCAGAATGTCAACTATTTAAGGGCATATCATGCGGACAGCTCATGTATATTGTGTATACAATTGGTGTGTAGGTTAGTCTGTTGTTTAGGCGTGTATTTTGTAGTTACATAATCTGTGAATAAGTTATTCTCTTAGAACATAGATATGAGCATACTAGTTAATACTACTCCGGACCACAACTGACTTCAGAATACTAACAATAAAATATGTTCCCGACAAACTTCTGTATTTAATTTTGACTATCAGATGCATTTTTGTTTAATATCAAGAACAATTAAATATAATTGCAAGACTTTGGAAATAGAATGAACGACATGAAACAAAAGGTCGAACGTGCTATTTAACATACATAATGTGGTATTGCATTCGATGTTGGCCAACAATTTTCGCAACTGTATTAGAGGTAGTATCGTGTCTCATCCATGACTTATTCTATCTTACCCATAGATGGGATACTTACAAGTGCAGCCACAAAAGAATAACTCCAAACTCTGCATAACTCACCCTGTTGGACGTAACCACCGAAGGCAATGTTTGGCCATACTAATTGAACATATAGGTAATAGAGATAAGAGAGGTCATGTATAATATGAGATTTCAGAAAGATATTATAAAAAGAAATGATCCTAATTAAAGTAGATGTTCATTTATTTTCTTCATATATGTAATTTTACATTAAAGTGTCTTATATTCTCTTACCCCACTACTACTATAACCAGAACTATTAATTATATCCTCTTAATTTATAACAATCAAAAGAAAGACATACTATGTTGGAAATAAACTCTTTATTTTTATTTCTAAATAATAGATGAAAAATGCACACTATTCCTAATAATGTATGGGCACTGGTATGGATGAATGTTTATCATGCAATAACTTCTTCCAGTTTTTAAAATACACTTACTTCGGAAATCATACATTTGTACATGCGTATCAATATCTACAGCTGAAAGTCAGGTGTGCTTTACACTCGCAAATATATTTCTACTGTGTACGTACTTGACATCTTCGTACTTTACTCAATCATAAATGACCTTGTAGGATATGCCTTTAACTGTGATTTGAGTAAGATGTGCACTTATTTTCACTGATCATTTAGGCGTTTAATAAATTATTTCGGATGTTTGATGATATAAACTAGTTTACTAATTTGTATTTCTTCCAGCTAAGTTTTTCATTTTTAGAATATTTAAAAAAAGCTTATTTTTCAGACGATATTTTCTCAACCTGATTTACTCTCGACCTGCTTACGACACATGAAACTGTCGCGATACCTTACTGGTGTTAAGGATTGCATAATGAAATATTAAAATAAATGAAAAATACAGACGTAGACTTGTCTGATACATTTTATTATGGTAGCATCCTAGAATTGTAAGTTATTTTGTGTAAGATATGTGCCTGCTGTGTTGTTATGAATTATTTGATATTTGAATTCTATGTGAGATAAGGACGCTCTTATTTCGTCAGTTGAACGTACTATGTGTCTCTTCTTATTTTTTATATTATTAAAGGTTGAAAAGCTCAATTTACAC
Source organism: Sepiola atlantica (assembly GCA_963556195.1). Taxonomy (NCBI): domain Eukaryota; kingdom Metazoa; phylum Mollusca; class Cephalopoda; order Sepiida; family Sepiolidae; genus Sepiola; species Sepiola atlantica. Next base: position 62,085,288 of record OY744536.1, read on the forward strand.
AAATAAGTAGAAAATTGTAAAATAACTACTATAATCTTTTGCGGAGAATCTTTTTGTATTAAAATCCAAAATGTGTGTATATCTACCTCAGAATTGTTTATTTTGCAAATTGCCGTCAATTTAATTGGTAGGTAATTCTCTTTTTTCGCATGAAGTAAACTACATATTCGAAGGAACATCTACAAAAGGATTATGTAACCAGTCGTCCTTTTCTGCTTTTTGTTATGGGAAGTACTGATCAATGTTTTGAGCGGCGCCAGATTTTCAACTATAATAGGGAGCATTACATTAGTGCAGTTTTCTATGTTTTACCAAGTAACAATTTTCTTTTTTGAGGGCGACTAACTTATCTGTCGAAGTGGGAATATTTTCGTTTTGACCTTGCATACAACTTTTAACAATACAAAGTTGGCTAAACGTTGAGAATCAGTTGATTTGCATAATTATTCGAATACTCTCGACTCTCTGGTTTGATTTTAATATAATTAACAATTACTTGATTTAATATTTGCTTCAAAACTTCTTGTGATACTTTTGAAATTAAAAGGTCTCTATGTAAAAAGCAATGAGTATGGACAAGAATAGTATACTCTTTCTGTGCTAGCAGTGAAACACCTTAAGTTCAGCCTACCTAATATCGTGCACAATCAGTAAAAATGCCCACACAAAGTTCAACGTTAAATTATTTTTTAAGATGGTTTGTTATCATATAAACACATATAGTGACTTCTAGTAGCAGTTTTCATTTCTGTGCAACACAATAATTAAGTATTACATCACCAATGAATCGAATAAATGAAGCAATTGAGCAATGTTCTTGAGATCGGTCGATTCATCGACGATTAAAACAAATGTATAGCATTCAAGTTTCGTTCTGAACATGCTCCAATGTGTTACTATACGTCTATAATTAATATGTGTATTGTATCCTTTGAAAGCGGCATTGTGTTCATTTCTTTTTCAGCTGTTTCAAGTAGCACGCATTTCACTATCTTTCTGCAAGCGGGAATGCAGGATTTGCTTTCATTGCAGTTATTTCAGTTACCTCAATTGAAGCTAGTTTAGCTCGTTTCGACACGGGCAATGTTTTTTTTATTTTAATAATATTGCGTTGCTTTATAGTTGTTGAAACAGTATTTAAAATTAATTAGGATCTTTATATTATAGGTTATAATTTTACTCGTGATATGTCTTTGTATTAGTCCCATGGATTTATTAGTCATTTTCTCGCCACAAGCTATACATAATGGACAACATCTCCTCTCCAAAAAAATCTAAATTTCCAATACTTATCACAATACTGTCTATTATGGCGAAATTTAATCTATTTTCTGCTGGATTGTTTAGGCTTAATCGTATGGTTTGTTTCAACTTCACACCTGTCATTAATATCCTCACTTTTAACAAATGTATTAATTGTAAAGGGGTATTAAAAACTAATTAATACATTCGTACTCTAACCTATTACGGTAAACCACAGGCAGTGTTAAACTTGTGTGTGAGTAAACGGTCAACCTCCTGTGTACAACTGAAACATTAAGTAGTGTTCAATTGTTTTTACATAATCACCTTATGAAAAAATAATATTTATTATCCCATAACAATAAGCTAAACTGAATAAACCTATTTAATTGATTCATTATATAAGGTTACTCGAGTGTTTCGAAGTAAAAACAATAGTTTAAAAGTACGTAACCACACTGATCTTAAGCTAAACTAATTGGAGAATATGGAAGCACAGCAAAAACAGGGTTTAACTTTAGTTATGATTAGTCACAAGCTAATTTACTTTAAAATCATTTATAATTTGGAGGGTGTAGTACTATTGAGTTCGACATAATAAGGTTCTAAACACTTTTTGGCACTCATTTAGTTGAGTTGTGACGCAGAATTTATTTGTTTTAAATTTTGAAGTTTTCCATTCAAGACAGCGGGAGACAATCTCAAAATATACGTATGTTAATTGAATATATTTTCTGAAATAAACAGGTACCCGGCGTTGCCCGGGGATATTCCCAGTCCCCAAACGGTTCCCATCCATCTCAGCAGACAAAAGTGTTATATTATCTCTTTTCCCCGGTTGTTCGATGCAACATATGTCTCTTCGTCATGGGTAACTGATCTACCTTTTTAAAAAAGAGCAAAGGTGTGTGACCGCCCCTGATCGGCGGGCTTTGCAAGTGTGCATATTCATTGGACATATAAGTTCTTTCCTTTAGAGCATATTAGTAAAACACAATATCAAGGTTTATGCACATCGTCTGTGTTTTCAGGGGTTCGTCACAAAATTTCGTGACACACTTAAGTAGCCTCGGGGTTGTTGAGACTGACTGCTCCAGACTCAAAGATATAAGTATATCGATATTATATTTCTCAAATATTCTGGTGTTGCTAGGATTTTTGTTTATCAAATACTGAAAAACAAGATAAAATAACGATGTAATGTCTGCATGTCTTTACCTCATTTCTTTCATTTTTGCTGTAAAATGTGTACTTAGCTCTGTACCGTGTTTCTATTCTCTCAAATATGTTATACTTTGTATTTCAGATATATAATTAGCAGCCGTGTACAGAACACCTGATTTTTACTCTACGAGGAGTGAACCCATCGTTGTTAAAATGTCCTCTACGCATGTCACTTTATGCAGCGTTTCCAGTTAAACCAGTTATTATTAAGGAACATTTTTTATGACACTGTATGTTTAACTCTTTTAAATTATGTTACGATTTTTAGATTTACATGTTACTGTACCACATCCACACGTCTTTCTTTAGTCGCACATACTTACAACTTTTATAGACAGTTGCACTCACATGTTGACGCATCCGATTAAAAAATGTACGATTTTAAACATTTTATTCCAGAGGATCCCATCATGTTCTATGTGTGAATTGTGTCTATTTGAATACACACACAACTATGTTTTGTGTATACCTGCCTATTCCATTATTTATTCCTATCTATATGGGGACTACCACTATACAACGAACCATCTGCTCATTTGGTAACACCTCGCAGTTGTATATCTATAAGTTTATTTCATATTTATTCGTCAACATCTGCTTTTTCTTATATACTATAGAGAAACGCAAGTTAAATATTAAAACATACATAAGTTCTGAGATTGGTATATTACAAATACAGTTTAATTTTCTAATAAGCACTTATTTGAAATTCACTTCATAACTCACCCATCTCTATTAAGTATTTCTCTTACCCATTTAAATCTATGTTAATTTAAGGACTCATATATGTTAATATGTTCAAGTGTATATAGGTGATACGATTGAAGAGGACTCATCTAATTCACATGCTGATCGTTGTACACACAGGAACACTGATGTAAATAGCATGACAACGTACTATGTTTATTTTCTTCTTAAATGTATAATAAAGTAGAATACTTCTATTTAATAATTATTGTACTACTACACGATAATGATAAGCATAATAAACTTATTTTTTAGTTATGCAATCATTATCTCGCAATTTAACATTTTTCCAAATAGGTCAAATTATACAAAATAGTTGTTACAATTCTGGCCCAACGGGTCACGAGTAAATCTAGTATTGGTGCATGCAAAGAAAGCTAATATTTAAACTACAATAATAACAAAAATAATAATGTTTGAATGAATGAATAAATAAAGAATAAATGGAAAGAGTCCATTAATCGATTCCGTGTGTTGATTTCATTAACGACCAATCGCAGAAGGCGAACTATTATTGATTGCGATTTCACATTCGAAAGAAAGACTCGGACAAATCTCACAGGGTGTTCGTTGCCGTCAAGCAGAGAAATCGCGACTCTAAAATAATGAAAAAGTGTTCTTTTCTTTTTCTTATTTTCGTCTTCAAATTAAGTGAGGCGTAATTCTGCGGCGATTAAAAAATTAAACCGACTCTAATGACTAAAAGAAACAAAAAAGCGAATATAATAAAATAATTCCAGAAAAATATTTCAGAAAATAATTTCAAAAAAATGAACGTAAATAATCATAATTAAATATAATCAATAACATTAAAATCAAAAAGGGATATTATGAAGATGAACAATTACGTGTAACTACTCTGGAACATGCTGATTCAAAGTTATGTAGACATTAAGGCAAACAGTCCTAAGTTTATAAGATAGAGATAACTTGTTTTATTGTTGATATATCTGTCACCAGCAAAAACACGCACTTTTATAATCACGGTATGTTATCATGCCAATAATAAATCTCTCGTTGCAAATTAAGGTTACAGCCCATCAAATCTGGGTCAATACAAGATGGCCCATCACCGGAGTCACTGCGATTATTTTCTTTTATCTGTCTGGGATTTACACAATGGTCGTTGTTTGGTGTTGCTCGTCCCTATTAGTATAGTTTGCTGGCTCTCCTGCCAACCTTCGCTCTTGCTCGGTTCAAGGTCACCCAGTCCTTTATTGAGAGATCCGTTTCATGCAGGAGATGTTTTCTGAGTATCTTTAATAGCTTCGTTCAAGTAGTCACTCTAATCATCCCGTTTGCCAATGTGGTAGTTCTGTGACCGTGAAGGATCAAGTTAGTCATGACACTGCTTCTTGATAAAAATCTGCTTCTTGGCTGTTCATGGCCTTTCAGGGTGTGTCCTCTGTTTTTTTTCTTGTTTGTGTTTATTGATTCACACATGAAACACTGGGTAGTATAGAAAGCTTATCATAGTAAAAGGTATATCATCCAATATTAAGATAGAGTAGAACATAGAGTGCATGGAAATACATTTGAAACTCTTATCTTCTCCGTGAAGTGTTCTTAGAAGTCTTCAAAATTAAGTTGATTCGTATATCTTATTCTATTTCATAAGAACACCTATTCAGCCCACGCAAGAGCTCCGTGCGACAGGTTGTATAGTGAGTGTTAAAGTGTATATGAATCTAAAACATGTTAACTGAAGAACAGGAGTCTGAGCATATGGCAGTGACGTCAGCGAAAAAATAGGAAATGATTTTCCAGGAGGAAAATACTTAGTTGCAACACACATGTAATACATATCTCATACCAATATATACACCCACCAGACACAGTCGTGATTGTGATTTCTTCATGTAACTATCATTTTGGTGGTTATATTGATTTACTTCTGTAACAAATACGTGTATCGCTATATTGCTTTTTTAGCAGAACCATGTACGAGAAAAGACAATAAAATTATCATAAAACCAGGTTTAACTTCAAGAGGTCAACTACACAACCATTAGCCGATCGAGTGAACAGTTGTCATTATCACGATGATAGCTACAAAGGTATGCAATATATTAAATTAAAAGAAATTACATCGATTTTTATAAATATACTAGTGTTAACTCACTTGTTCAAGGACTTCTATTAAAATTTGAGTAGATTCCAGTTCAAGTTGGGAATATTTACGTTGAAGGGTTGAACATGCATTGAATACCGAACTGAAATATTTGATTTAATCCACAGTGGTAGACTGTACACATATACCCATGCCGCAACATGCCATGCTTATAAGATAAGTTCTATCTACAATTTTGGTGAATAAAGGTTCCATCCTAAATACAGTTGATACTGATTATTTTCTTCTGAATGAATGACTCAAATGATTCTGGTGTTGGCATTTCCCCGATGTTTTTCTAGTTAGAAATATTTCTGGAAATACATCGAGTAATTACGGGAAGGACCACGAGAAGGTTTCCAACATCCCTAAGTGAAAGTAGTACTGTGTAACCGACTGGATTCGAACTTGTCGATATCCACATAACCACCGTCGCCTCCCATACTGATTTGGAAAATACACGATAACACTTTTTACCAAGTCATGACCGATCGAATGAAAATAATCTACTGATCATGGACTAAATAAATAGTTGTCTACGTTATTATCTACACGTTCGCGCGTTAAACTTAAAGTATCCAATGTTCGACTTGAACGTTCCCAAATTAAACAAGATACGCTTAAAGAAAGTTAGAGGTTACATCATCTGGTATGTTTTCAATGTCGCAACCTAAGTTAAAGCAGGAGAGTTGATATTCCAAATACTCAATATTAGCAATCATCATTACAAATAATTCCGAACATATCAATGGTCTAATTATGTACTTCTCCTCTCATTCAGTGTATGCGTTTTCGATGTGGTTCAATTGATAGACAAGTATTTTATCATTTTCTTGCACAAAACGAGTTTAAGTATAATTACTGTACCTTGTAAAGCAACATCACTTTTAAATGAAAGCCAATGTCTACTACTAGCAAATGGTATGCATTATTGCTTCACCAAACCTAATTTCTGGGGAGTTAAATCCCTATCCATTCTTTGTTGAAAGTTGTCAATCCACACAAAGTAGACTTGTCTTGAATTGAATAGATTAAACTCGTTTTTTGAATGATGAATCCATTAAAAACAAAAAACCTAAATACTAACGCATATTTCATTTTAAACTTTAACCTCACATAACAGAAGAAATTCTATTGAGAACATTATAATGAGAGAAAAATATAAAGAATTATTCTCTTATATAGATGCTTGAACACATATAAGGTATGGTTTCTTAATTCTATCTCTGATTTTAGCAAATAAAATACTATATGAACTTGAATCGCGACAAATAGGCAAAACATTTGAAGATCCATATAAAAAATGCGAGTAGGAATGCTCCATACATAGAAAAAATAAATAAATACATTTACAGAAATTGAATAATAACGCTCGATTATATAATACTGGGCAAATATCGATTTAGTTAAACTTCGCCATCTAGATGTAATACCGTTTCTTGGTTCGCCCGAGATGGTTTCAGCAAAATCAACACTTATTTATTTGAGGCAGTCTTACTTTAAGAAACTCAACGTAACAAAAATGGTGTTGCCAATAAGCGTCTTGTGTTTTTTTTTATCGCTCTGCATACGTTTTTTTAATACGAGATATTTTTTTCATTGGTGTGGCTGTGTTCGATCGTAATAATTATATTTCTACATAATTCCTTAGTGATGGTCAATATATGGTTGTGTATTGAGTTCTGGAAAGGTATGAGGTTGAAATGATGGAGAAGCTAGAATATAAGAATCATAGGAAGCCATAATTTGTCTGGCATACATTCTCTATGGAGTACACGCCGGATTAACATGGCTAAGATAAGGATGGCATACACACTTAACAAGTACACACCACCAAAATAAAGCCAAACACGGAAAGATGCCTTGACGTTTTCAAACGTATTTTCATCTCACAAAACAATATGGAGGAGTCCCATGTTCGACATGTAATACGTTGCTTTATTAATCGAAAATGAACACATGTTAATACGGGCGTTAGATAAATGAACATGCTTTATGAGTTAAATGATATGACAAGGAAGCTACATAAATGAACATGATTTTTGTCCAGGCGCACATATTAAGCATATGTGTTCTTTGATACAACAAGGACGCATTTGTATTTGTTCTTTTATAAAATCGTGGCGCTACATAAATCAACATTCTTCATGAGCTCTGTCATATGACAGGAGCGCTATATAAGTCAATATGGTTATGGTTAAAAGGCACAACTGACTAATATAGATTTTTGATCCGACAGGAGCGTATTAGTAAATGAGTGTTTTTGTTTAGGGATAAGAACTAAGCACAATATGAGTTATTTTATATGGCAGGGGGGCTACATAAATTAACACATTACTAGAGTAATGAGTCTTCATTTTTATTTAAAATTCTTTCAGTCTAAAAGCAAGATATGCGATATGCGTACGCTATTCGAGGGCATATTTTACTTGTTAATAGTAAAATAGATGATACGCACTTTGTCATGGCTGTCTTATCTGGCATAAGAAATTAAAAACCGGAGTTAATAAAAAAAACATCCTACATTATATTTAATGTAGGATCTTTTTTCGCAAATAATTTATTTCCACTCATCTGTTTAATTGCAAAATAAAAGAGATTAACTTGGTCATTGCCGCCCTATCTGGCATCAGAAAATACAAACTGGTGTTAATCAAAAAAACATTCCTACATTTTATTTTAGTCCGGATGTTATTTTTTATTCTTTTTTTCAATCATGGACTATTTTTTTTATTTTGGTTACATTCATGTTGCATTCATTTTTCATTAATGTTTTTACCAACATTTTTCATTCATTTTTTTTTCATTCATTTTTTCAGCTATATTTTAATTCATTATTTTTTCATATTTCATTCATTTTTGTCCATTAAATTTAAAAAAGTGTTTTAATTATATTAATATACTTGATAGAGCAAGTAGTAGCCCAAAGGTACTCATAACAGTGCTCAGTATGTTAGATAGAGCGGGTGTGCTTAAACTATGTGCTGCTCGGCATAACTAACGTATATGTCTTTTTTAGAATGTTGTATATCCCTGGGAGCCATACTACAAACTGCTTAATATCCTTTATCGTCATTGTATTGTTAAATGAGGTGGTAACAGCAAATTAGTCATTTACCGGGACCATCGGTTCTATGCGACATTGCCCAGGATCCTAAATTGTAAGATTATAGTATAACTTGTATATAGTTAATCTATTCGGACTATTGAATTCATCAACCTCATGTATCTTCTTAATATGTAGATATTAAGGCGGTAAAGAAATTAAGAATTTACCGTGACATTTCTGCTTCTCAAGGTTGTCCGGAAGCAATACTCGTACAATTTCAATATTTATTTTGTTTACTGGTGTATATAAAGTCACTTCTGACTATTGCCTTACTTAACATTACGTATCGTCGTAATATGCTGAAATAAAGAAAAGGAGCGGACATTAATAATTGACCAGGACGATTTGTTCTGCTCGATGTTTTCCGGGATACACATTTTAACAGTAACGTATAATTGTTGTAACAATTATATATTAAATCTCTTCGGACTATTGTATTGTTCAACATCATTTGTCTTCATATTATTTTGAAATGTGGGGAGACAAGAAATTGGAACATGCCCCGGACTATTACTTCTGCTCGGCATTGTCCGGGATTAATACTCATTATCATCATCATTTCTCTTCATACTATCATTTTGACGGTAATATAGGCAGTTCTGTGAATACGTCCTTACAAAAATTACAGTATTAAAACAGAAATGGAGAATGATAAATTAATGTCTAGAAAGAAAGAGTGGTATATACGTTTCATATAAAAGTGTTGCACATGCTTTTTAACTTTTATTTTGTTTTTTATGGAGCCAGGCGACGCCGGCTACACTGCTACATGGAAAACTAGTTTGAATTACCAGATGATGTATGTACATCTGGGTGTAGTAGACTTGACGCTTACCGTGTGTTTACAATCTTAAACTAAAAGGTCGAATATTGGTCGTGCACTGTGGTCTACGACAGCGCAACCTTCTCCGAAGATGACAGCGGTTTCAGATTTCACAATTTTCTATATAGAAAAGGTGATTTAGATACATCAATTGTTAGTTTATGTGACTCAAGATTTAAATTCGTACTGATTCACAGCATTACGAATATTGATACAAGCGTATCGATGCTTAGATAAATGCTTATATACGGAAAACGACGATTGTAAACAATGTAAACTGAAGATTCAGAATCCTGGCAGATCAATGGATGCATCAATTGAAAAGGACGCAGCTAGAACAAAGCGGATATAACACTACCGGAAATTATCTAAAGGTGAAGAAAGGACAGTGAACACTCGGATATATTTACCGACCTAAAAAGATTTTACACCGGATCGTAAACGGAAAAGAAAAGCGGAAGTCTTAAGATACGTCTTTTTAATGCGCACGGTTTTGTGATGAAATTACCATTTCAAACTGACGTGCACCCAGCGACGGACAAAGTTTCCAGAAGGATACAAGGACGCACCAGTTGATAACGGATCATAGACGGATATGAAATACAGATAAACATTATCGTGTAACAGGAGAGAATTGTAAGAAGAATAGGAGACCCGAATATGGTAGATAAGAAAGGAATCCACAAATATTTCGCAAGAACAAAATCGATAGGGTAAAGATAACATGAACAACACGTTCAGATGAATTTTACACAGCCAATAATTACAAGCCAGTCGTGAAACTGCATAATTTCTCTTGCAAACTTAAGGGTTAGTACAAAATCTTATCTGGAAGTTACTTTTCTCTTATCTATGAAGTATTCTCGGAAGAATGTATGGAGAACACAAAAAAAATTGCTCTGATCAGGATGTAATATTACATATTGGTAGCTGTTATCAAATAGCACATATTCATACATAAAAGTTGGACTGATCGTAAGTTAAAATACGCCCAACCCCAATCATCACGCTCGAAAACGTATCAGTTGCGCAACGTATTTGGGTAGAATATGGGTCTAGTAGCGAGCCTCTATAATTAACAGAACAAAACAGGAGTTACCGCCTAGAAGCATTATCCGTGTATGTTGTGTGCAGACATCGGACTCGCCTAAAATAAATTACAGCAGAAGATACTGTGACTTACATATACTCATTCTTGGCCTTTTGGCTAATATCAAAGTGTAGTATCTGTTCCGATGGATACTGCACCCCACAGACTGGTATTGTCTTGGCTTTCGGGGCTTGATTTACGCCGGTCTATGGGTATGTCCTGTCCAGTTCTAGGAGGTCCACCCTCCCAGGCTTCGCCTCCCCTCTTTGGGGAGGAGTAAGTTTATTGCTTATTGTCTGGGGCGCCCCTTCCGGAGAATGCCGACGGGGCTGCCAAGGCAATTTTGAAAGCCCACTTTCCCGACCCGACCTTGGGTCACATCTTACTTGTGGGAGTAAGATAAAAACTGGCCTTGTGCCTAACTCCTGGAGAGGAGTAAATCAATACATATATCTAGCAACTAGTTGGTTTCGAATCCAGTGCAAGCTATCTTGACAATAAATTCTGAAAAACAATTCCGCGTTCGGGACAAAAATGTAAACAAGCATGAACTGTGGGTTAGTTTACAGTTGGGACTTTATAACAAATTTAGTTTCCCCTTAAATCAATGACGTCACAACATCATGGGAAATAATGAATACCGTTTTTTTCGGCAGAGAGTTTTTGAAAGTAGTGACGAACAGACGCGAATTCAGGATGTAATTTTAAAAAACGGGAGACGGGAATTTTATTCCTAAAAAAGTAATAGCATCACCAGTATACCCACCCTGCACCCTTCCCTGTAATTAAGTTGTTAAAGTAAGTAGAACATTTTGTTCCGTCTCCATTTAATGTTAATGTGTCACTTTTATTCGTATTACGAGGATAAAAGCCCGTCTCGCCATTTTCTTTCTGACATGGATGTTTTGATTACAGACATAGCTACGATGATGATGATGACACAGAATTGCAGCTGACTAGACGATATAATGGTGGTGACGGTGGCGGCGACAGTGCCGGCGCATCAGTATACAGAATGTTACGGAAGACTACTCGGGATATTTAGACGAAAGTAGCTATGATTTAGAGAACGTGTCTTCATAAGGCATAACGTAACAATTACTGGTGATGTTTTACTGTGGGTGTTGATCATGTAAATGGTGCCAAGGGTTATAAAAGTGCCACTACACATATAAAAATTAAAACATCTCTGATTTGCATGAAAGGTGAACGATCGATATAAGCCTAAATTCCAGCGAGATCCTCAAAATTAGAAATTACATAGACATATTCTGAGATGTGCGATTATGGCCGGCAATTAAACGCAGAAACCAATTTTAAAATTCAAATAGTTCTAATTCTCATAAAATTACTACTTCATAATACGCTGTCGTCAAACACATTAACTGCACTTTTTAATTATATGTTAATTTGTCTCAGTAAAAATATCTAAAATGATCACTAATAATTTGTTATCATTTTCTCTTTCTTCTTTTTGTCCTATGCTATTGTAGGGTTTGCTAGTTTGCGTATGAATAGTGGGAGAAAGAGAGGTTGTATGCGACAGAGTTTTGAATTAGAGAGAAATGCGTCATGTTTTTACTGAAACTACTATTATAAACCTGGTTTCTAACATAGGGGAAAGCTAGCTCACCAGAAAGGATAACCCTGAATGAGAAAATAGGTGTATGCTAACGAATGAGGGAACATCAAAAACGATGAAGTAATGCCCTATACAGTCGCTATTTACTTACCCTCCCACGTGGGTAAATTTAGACATTAACGCGAATAAAGTCTAAATGTGATACACGCTCTTTGTGGATGCTTCCATTCATCATATGCCAGCCCAGTTTTTTTTAATACGCAAATGTATTTTATCCGTGTAAAATGTGGCGCTTTCTCTAAAAGAAAGTATGTTAAATATAAAATTAATTATTTTGTTTATTCGCATATATATATATATATATATATATATATATATATATATATATATGTATATATTTGTATACAATTTATATAATTAAAAACATAAATTTAAACGAACGCGGTTTCACCAGAATAATTAATGCGTTTCCTAAGTGTTTTCATGGAGAAATCTATATATTAATACGCTAAGGTGTACGTACGTGTGTCACGCTTCCGGCAAAAGCTCTGCGCATGCATGCTGTACTTAGTTATATTGTCAAATTCGTCAATCAAAAATGGCGTTCGCTTATTTTAGGTGAGGTGGTCGCTAATTTCAGACTTTATAAAAGGCTAAATTGTCCGATTACAGTAGAGGATCTCTTTACATTAGCGGCTAACCCGAGATGTAGGGGAGGGCGCCACTCTTGCCACAGGACTGCTTTACTGTCCTTGATCCTGACCTTATAATACTGAGAGTTTTAGCAATGTTTGTTTTAGTCTTTTCTATGACCTAACCGAGGTATCCCGTTCCATTAGCGGAAACGCTTACCAAATGGGCCGGTTTCAGGCCGCCGCCGCCCCCGCCACCACCACCATCATCATCAATATATAAATACGATAGAGTGTGTGTTATTTATTTTGTGTGTCACGATCTGACACTCCTATTTAAGAAGATTTAGTGAAGAGACAGATTTTGCCCCGGCAACCGAGTAATATAAATAAATATATATACTTCCATTCCGTCACGCAAAATTTTTGTGAGTAAAATATGCGCATATTTCTAGCCACCGGATAATATTATTAAAAGTAAATTATACAGATTGATGTAGAAAACACTGTGGAATTTCCACAGGGTCCCGCTAGTATGTAATTATTGCGTGTGTTTACAAATGGCCTTTATGTTTGTATTTTCAAAGTCTCCCAAACTGTAAAACATACGAATTTTACAATGTTGTTCAGCAAAATGGTATATTTGAAAATAGAAAGGATTTATTAATCGAACTTATTTGTTGAGAAACTATTCAAAAGTGTTAATCGAATGTGTTTGATCTACTATTTATTTACAGAGTGTCAAACACGTGTTTGCCTATATATTGTTTGAAGCTGTTAACCGAAACGCATGTATATCACGTGCGTTCTTTATAAACACTCAGATGATGTTGGTTCTGTCAAGTATTTTAAGCGTGCATTTGAATAAACATTATGCATGTGTGTTAATCAGGATGCATCAATATAAAGGGTGAATTATTATATATATTTAGAGTGTCAGCATATATTTATCATTGCCGACTTCAACTTTAATATTCCATAGGCTGGCGTTTATATAGTTTCAGCTAGCTATTCATCCATGTACAATGTGCATACATATATGATTTAATGGGTATGTTTTGATACGCGTACTCGGATTTCTATACGACGGTCATTTAATATGTCTTCTGTAGTGTATATCCTTTAACGCTGAAATTCGGAATAAAATATTCATTGTGTACCAGGCATGTGACAAACATATGTTATTGTGACAAAATTAACAATTAACAAGAGCTCTCAACATATTTTAGAGCATATCTTTCCACTATTTTTACAAAGTGGATGTCGTAATCCCATTTCAGGACGAGTGTTTTGTATTTTGACTTTTGCTTTATTTTCGCCTTGATTCTTCAATACTTACCATTAACATTTAGCAGGAAAAAAACAGTTGACATAGAGAAGCAAAATATAAGTCATAACTATTATTCATAGTGTTTGTTTCTTTTGTCGGTGATAGACAATAGTAACGAGATTACCCATGAGGATATAGAGAATGTAATAATAATAATAATAATAATAATAATAATAATAATGATAATAATAATGATAATAATGATAATAATAATAATAATAATAATAATAATAATAATAATAATAATAATAATAATAATAATAATAATTATTATTATTATCATTATTATTATTATTATTATTATTATTATTATTATTATCATTATTATCATTATTATTATCATAATAATAATAATAATAATAATAATAATAATAATAATAATAATAATAATAATAATAATAATCTTAAATGTTTGCAGCCTTAAGGAAAATCTTCTCATGCGGAAAACAACAACATAAAATACGAGGTTCACATTAAACTTGGTATTAGTTTTTAATTATTGATGACATCTGTTTATCGATTTTTTTTCTTAGAATTTGAAATAAAACTTTTAAATGTTCAAAATTATTTTTACGTTACGAACTGCGTCAATTATTTCATTTTTTTTTTACATGATTTAAAATATCACAGGATCACAGGTAAACTAAGCCTGGGCCTGGTATTGCCACAAACACTAAACCATGATAAATGTCTATAAACACAAATAAACGCCGTGGGACTCAGAAGCAAGATCTGAGTGTCATGATGGGCAGGTGCTCCCTCGATGGCCAACATGGGGGACCCGGTCCGCATCCTGCGAATGTTGGCCCTTCTCATTTCAGAAACAAGACAACGGACAAGAACCAGGTAAGTAACCTCTCTGATTCCAGGTATGACAAGGACACAGACCAGAGACAAGTAAACCAGAGCGAAAACAGCAAACTGGAAAGATATAGAAAGAAATGGACCATGAAAGAGAACAGACTGGAGATGGAGTGCTACTATAAAAGCCGCTACCCTATAGAAAGAGGCTACCGAAAACGAATGAAACATCTCTGGGACATTGCTAGTGACCCACATACAACGGAACAAAGGATAGCAGATCAAGCAAGACAGATCCTCAAGCGAGGATGGTTCCTGGAGATGGAACTGACGGAAATCAGACAGAAGGCTAATGGCGAAACGGAGCAAGAAACACCACGAAAGGAGAGACCACAGGAAGAGGACAGGCAAAACATACACACTGAAACTGAAGAGATTGAAGACTACGGAATCACAGAACCAGGGGAGATAGAAGACTGCGGCACCACAGAAGCTGCTGAGATAGAACTCAACGAAAAAGAAGCAAGTGAAGTGGAGAACATAAGACGATACATGTTAGAAAACAAAACAAAACTCCCATCTCTCAGGAATGAAGTAGCGAAGAAGTTACAAGCAGAAACAGAAAGAGTAAACAGACTCCTCACACACATCCCAACAGAAACTATTACAGACCTAAACAACCTGATATATGCAGGGGCAAAATCGGTAAGTATGAAACTAAGAAACGAAGAGAATGGACAAAAGAGAGGACCGACAAAACCTGGATGGGAAATCAGACTGGAAACCCAGATCACCAAACTTCGGAAAGAAGCTAAAACCGTTAACAGAAGGAAGGAGGACATGAAACGATTAAGAAGCAAAAATCAGAAA
Source organism: Sepiola atlantica (assembly GCA_963556195.1). Taxonomy (NCBI): domain Eukaryota; kingdom Metazoa; phylum Mollusca; class Cephalopoda; order Sepiida; family Sepiolidae; genus Sepiola; species Sepiola atlantica. The sequence goes on from OY744536.1 coordinate 62,100,848, forward strand.
CGCAAAGAAAAACTAAATAAGAAACATGAAGAAATAAAACAAAGGATAGCAGCAATAGAAGGAAGACTGAGACGATACAGGTACAAATCAGAACAGAGCAAACAGAACAGGACCTTTGAAAACAATGAAAGCCAGTTTTACAAAAACGTAAATGGAGAAAAAACAACGACAGACCAACCGAACCCAACAGAAACAAAACAATTCTGGAGCAAGATATGGGAAGACCCAAAAAAGCACAACAAGAATGCCCAATGGTTGAAAAACATGAAAGATGAACTGCAAGAAATCGAAGAAGGAACCGAAACAGAAATCAACAAAGAAACGATCAAGAAAACCCTAAGAAAAATGGCAAACTGGAGAGCACCAGGCCACGATGGAATACATGCATACTGGTTTAAAAAATTCACGACCCGTCATGAAAGAATAGCGCAGAAACTGAGCGGATGTATCCGCAAAACAGACATACCAGAATGGATGACGGAAGGAAGAACAACACTAATACAAAAAGACCCCAAAAAGGGAACGACCCCCAGCAACTACAGACCGATAACATGTCTACCAATAATGTGGAAAATTCTCACAGCACAACTGAGAGAACAAATCTACCAATCCCTGGACAAACGTGGACTGCTCCCTGAGGAACAAAAAGGATGCCGGAAAGGACAAAGAGGTGCACATGATCTACTATACATTGATCAAAAGACTCTGAAGGAGGTGAAGAGCAGACAAAAGAACATAACCATGGCATGGATTGACTACAAGAAAGCCTACGACAGAATCCCCCAAACATGGATAATTGAATGCTTAAAAATATACAAGATTCCAGACAGGATTATTAATCTCATCCAGAAAGCAATGGAAACATGGAGACTAAAACTGACAGCCGGAGGACAATACCTGTCTGAGATAAAAATACAGAGAGGCATTTTTCAAGGAGACTCTCTATCACCACTACTGTTTATAATAGCCATGATGCCACTCAACTACATACTCAGAAAGTGTGATGCCGGATACAGGTTTACGGATACAGAACAAAGAATAAACCACCTGATGTACATGGATGACATCAAACTGTTTGCAAAAAACAAAACAGAACTGGAAAAGCTGATAAACACAACCAGGATATTCAGCCAGGATATCCAAATGGAGTTTGGAATAGAAAAATGTGCACTGCTAGAGATCAAAAGAGGAAAACTGGAAAAGACAGAAGGTATAGAACTCCCCAACCAAGAGGAGATGAGGGCGCTTGGAGAACAAGATAGTTACAAATACCTGGGAGTTCTGAAGCAGACACAATCAAATATACAGAAATGAAAGAGAAGATTGGAAAAGAATATCTACGAAGAACAAGGAAACTCTTAGAAACTAAACTATATAGCAGAAACCTAGTAAAAGGGATAAACACATAGGCTGTATCACTAATAAAATATTCTGGACCATTCATAGGCTGGACCAAAGAAGAACTCAGGCACCTTGACCAAATAACTAGAAAACTAATGACTATGCACAATGCACTGCACCCAAAAGACGACACGGACAGACTCTACGTGAAAAGAAATGAAGGAGGTAGAGGACTGGTAAGTATAGAAGACTGTGTGGAAGACACCAAAAAAGAGCTGGATAAATATGTAACCCAGAACACGGAAAGACTGATCACCACAGCAAGAGACACCAGCCCAACAAACAACCCCGGAAGCACTGAACCCAGAAACAAAAAGACAAGAAAGGAAAAGTGGGAAGAAAAACAACTACATGGACGCTTTATAAGACTCACAAGCGATGAAGCCAATGAAAACAGCTGGGCATGGCTAAGAAAAGGAAACCTGAACAGAGAAACGGAATCTCTGCTGACGGCCGCACAGAACAATGCGATTAGGACAAACTTTATTAAAGCAAAGATAGATAAAACCCAGGAAAACAGCAAATGCAGATTGTGTGGACAAAGAGACGAAACGATAAATCATATAATAAGTGAATGCAGCAAGCTAGCACAAAGGGAATACAAGAACAGACATGACAGCATGGGGAAAGAAGTACACCGGGAAATGTGCAAACAACTGAATTTCGAATATGCAAGAAAACGGTACAAACACAAACCAGAAACTGTAGTAGAAAACGAAAAACACAAAATCATATGGGATATGAATGTACAAACAGACAAACCCATAACAGCAAGGAGACCGGATATGATAATAATCAACAAGAAAGAAAAATCCTGCAAAATCGTGGACTTTGCCGTTCCAGCAGACCACAGAGTGAAGATCAAAGAGACGGAAAAGAGAAGCAAATATACTGAACTTGCCAGAGAATTGAAAGGAATATGGAACATGAAGAAAGTCAGTATAACACCAATAATCATAGGAGCACTAGGAACAGTCCCCCAAAAGATGGAGAAAAGACTAGGAGAAATAGGAATCAAAGGGATAACTGAGACCATACAAAGGACAGTAATGATCAAAACAGCTACAATCCTGAGAAATGTCCTCGAATGCGGAAACCAACCCACATAAGCAACGAATAGAGAACAAACACATGGAAGCACAAAACAACAGAACCGGGGAAAATACAACCGCACGAGAGAGGCGCAAGCATAGGCTGACGCCACGAAAATTATGTACAGAGGGTCGAGGAGGGAAAGCGCAAAACCAGACCTCCACTGGAAGAGCGCGGACAGCTCTGGGACCTTGGGAAGGCTTGTTGCCACTCGGGCCCCAGAGGGGACCAATGGCCCTTATCAGCGGGAAATCGTTGGTAGGTGGCTGTTGCGATTACCGCAAGGTCATCAGCGGTGATGAACGAAAAGAGGTGGAGCATACTGGAGGCCTGAGGAGACTTGTTGTCACTCAGACTCCAGGGAATACCACAGGTTGTCGGCAGTGGGTGACCACTGACGATGACCAGTGTGATAACTCCTAGTGAGTAAATAATAATAATAATAATAATAATAATAATAATAATAATAATAATAAAGGACTTCCTACAGTCAATCACTTACTCTTCATGGAACCTTAAGTTTTTTTGAAAATATGCCACCGTAATTTATACCCTAATGACCACGGTTAAATTATTAAGTGATTACATAGGAATGGAATTCGGCATAACTAAATGTGTCATTCTTCTTATAAAAAGGGGAAATGTGTCCATTCAGATGTTCGTGGACTCCCAGCAACAGATCCGAAAAAGAATGTAGATAGTGAGAGGGGCTACAACTACTTGGAAATTCTGGAGGCTGATAAGATAAAAAAAAAACACGGCAATTCGAAATCAGGTCACAGTTAAGTACAACAGACGAGTAAGCAGTATTCTTGAAGCACCTCTCCACAATCGAAATACAATCTATGCTATCAATGCCAGAGCAGTAGCTATGATTCGATATACTGTCGGTATACTTGACTAGGCTGTAGATGAACAAACATGTTTGGATAAGAACATACTGAAAATTGTTATAATTTATGCAAAGAAAGGCGATACAGATTGATTGTATCTACCTCGAAAGAACGGTGGCCGAGGTGTACTTAGTGTTGAAGATGTTCTGAATATAGAAGAAGGTTGTCCAAATAAATATAGTTTTAAGAGTAATGAAATTCTTCTTCGTGATCTGAAAAAAAAAACTTAGTAATTGAGTGAACAAGAATTACATGTTACAAGAGAGAGCGTTAAACTTATTTGGAAATAAACTACACAATCTATTATTTACGAATACTGCATTTAGAGATAATGCCAGCCGGAATTGGTTGGTCACAGGTGAACTCAAAAGATCTACCGAGAGCAACTTAATACCAACCCAGAAACAAGCAACCCGCACTGGGTCCATCAAATATTACATTTCCAAAACTGTAGAATCACCGATATGCCGAGGGTGTAATGAAAGGGAAGCTGAATGCTAAATGCTAGCACAACACACGTATAACAAATGGAGACATGAGAAAGTCGTTCATATACTACACTGGAATATAAGCAAACCTTATGAATTGCACCACAATGAGAAAAGGGAATGAACATAAGCCAGAAGTAGCACAGTAGAACGATGATGCCAAACTTGTTTGGGTCATGTGCATACAGACTATTAAGGTTCTTGAACATTCAAAACCAGACTTAATCTTTCTAAAAAAACAAGATAACTTTCTTAATCACTGATATAGCTTGCCCATTCGATGCCAGAGTGCAGGTGAAAAAACACGAAACACAATAGATATGAACATATAAAATGGGAATTAGACTATTAAAATATGAAGAAATAAATGTGGTTCCCGTTGTAATTGGAACGCTTGAAACAATAACGAAAAGCCACCATAAATGGCTTAAACAGATTGGCGAGGCAATTTATTTTCCAATTTTGTAATATGGTAGCATGTTAAGAACAGCGAAAGTCAAAAAATATGACTTGAATGTCTAACATCAAGGCAATTGACTTGATGTTCAAAAAAAGAAAAACTCCAACAAAAGACATCCAAAAGTTCAGACTACTATGAAAAAATAATAATAATAATAATAATAATAATAATAATAATAATAATAATAATAATAATAATAATAATAATAATAATAATAATACATTGATAACAACTACTAATTGCGGCGATGGCAACAAAACTGCCTTTTTTAGAAAATAAATGTTAGTAATTAGAATGCACATTGGGGTCGTATTTGGAATTCAAGGATGAGTTTATTTTGAAAGTGATGATTCATGCAAAATGAATATCGGGTTTTCTTAGTTGAAATATGGGTAGAGGAATAACATTTTTTTCATAAATGAGGTAAACTAATCGAACAACGATAAATATTGATACATCTTGGTAATAAACTTTGAGTATTTTAATGGCAATTTTCGGATAATTTATAAGTGACCCTGACTGGTCACTTTCTTTGGAACTGCAGTGGCAATACACCCCCCCCCAATGTAAGATTAATATTCACACCATTCCTATTAATGTCACATTAGTGCTTGCAGATCGTCTATTCACTACTTTATTTCCTGGAGTAAAACAAATCTCTTAAGAATTCGAAGTATTGTTAATCACAATTGACAATTTATTCCGTTTTCGCATCAGAGTTTTGCAGTATATTCTTGCTAATATACATTTTCCTTTGTACATGTGCATATTCAGCCTCACACTTATATTAAAATTCGGGTAATGTATATATGACACATGTATTTCCGAATTGGCTGTGTATATATTATTTAGAAAAACAATAACGCATCATGGAAATCTCATTAAAATATACATAATTGTTGTAAGGCATATCATAGACAAGTGTCATATAAAAGTGCTACACATCTATGCAAGCAGTGGTCAAGTAAATAATAAAGACAAACAGTGGTGTCTGTTCGCTTAATTTAAGAATACCACGTCTTTAGTAAAATGTGTTACTTCACGTTGTCGCCGTATCTAAACGCGCTCAAACATTCATAGTGGTATATCCTAAGCAAAAGAAAACAGTTCTAGAAATGGTGATAGCTCACAATCATCCTCAAAGTATAAAGTCCTAATTTAATATACAGAACTTCAGGCATATGTTTAGATTAAAACATAAAAAAGTAAAACTAAACACTAAAACATGTGGGTTGATGAAATGTTGTTCTTAATTTTTATGCGTTTACGTGTTCAAATTGCGAACTTAAGTTTTCTTAGAGAGGAGATTATTTTAATGAAAGTAACAAAGGTAGTATAGAGCTGGAAGATGTATCTTGAATCCGAAATCATATATATATATATATATATATATATATATATATATATATATATATATATATATATATATATATATATATATATATATATATGAAAGACGACATTATTGTTTTGTTTCTTGGTTTGCATATAAGGTTTACCCCATCTAATGTATACACACATCTCAAATCATCAATCACTCTTGTCTTAGAATTTTTCATTTCAAATAAAATACAGGGAATTACATCCGTCGTGACGTTTAATACAATTTTCACAAATTTCAGAAGTGTCTGGTATAATAAATCGCATGGTTTATGATATCGAAATCTTTACCTCACTAATTAGTACTGATCAACATAATAAAATAATTAACAGAGAGATAGAGAAGGCAATGCAAGCTAATGAGAGCGAGGGGAGACAGAGGGGAATATAGAGATCGGAAAGTGAGAAAGAGGTGTCGAATATATGATGAAATCCAATATATATTTGTTAGTAAAGAGCGACTGATAAATCGTAATCTAATTATGTAAGACATTGAACAAATAGAGACAATTCAGAGAAAAAAGACAGATACAATAGATAAAATGTATGGAGGAAAGAGATGCGAAAACACGATTAAAGGGGACATAAAGACGGATTTGAAAGATAGATAGATAGAGAGAGAGAGAGAGAGAGAGAGAGAGAGGGTGGAAAATGGGTAGGCGAAGAAAGAGGTTGACAGAAGATATAGAGATGATATCAGTATATCTTGCATTTAATAAATCGTTTGCTTCTGTAATAGTAGGATGCACATAACTCAAGCCGAAAAAGAGAACAAAAAAACATATAGGGCCGATGAATGGAGGAGTAAAGGAAAGGGAATAAAAGTGAGAATAGAAAGAATATTGCCCATACAGGTCATTGGTGGTGTAATCGATATTTCTCAGTGGTTTCACTATCACTTCAATATCAGTGAACTTAACGAAACACCTATTTATTTGATAGGTCATATTTTACACTGTCGCGAAAGAGAAGATCACGATAGAAAAGAAAGATAGTGGATAAATAATGATAATATTTGATTCGATCAAATGAAATCAAGTATCTCTAGCTGTGAAGTATTCCGAAATATGTTTGGCTGATAAATATGTTATCTTGAACGTTGCTGATTTTGAGAAATTGCTGTTCACAAAACTTTGCATGCATCTGTTAATTTAGAAGTCACTTGGTACTTGCATGTACGGTAGATTAACTGTTATGAGCCGACTTAATTGGTGTTGTCTTATTAGTTACTCAGCAAGAGTCGTATTCCGAATACCAGGCTTCACAGAAAACGAAACATTCCATCTTTCTCGTTTTAGTACTGTATAATAGAAATTTCTGTGGAATTTCTTGTTGGTTTGCTGGCATTATTCTGTCTTAGATGACAATGGAGTTCTGGGCCTCAGATTAGTCGATCGCCGAATTGTAGCCTTCTATTACCGGGCAATGGATTGATGGAAACTGCTCTTATATTCCGGTTGCAGACATCTTTAAATCGTAGAGCAGAGCTTCCTGCATATCTAGAACCGGTTGCTAACTCGCTCTATAAAATACCATTTGGGATGTTCCATCTTCATCTCGTCTGACATGGCTACATAACCGAAGTAGTCATTGGGTGAGTAGTGCGACCATGTATCGGATGTGCGCCTAAACAAGGACACACTTTTTAAAAAGGTGGTCTTGCCATGTGATTCCCAGAAATCTCATGAGATTGCCTCAGTGGAAGGTGTTGAATCTGTTCTCATGCCGGGCATAGAAAAGCCTAATTCACTGATGGAGAGCAGCATGCTGAGCACGCAGTCCCGGTACACTTTGATCTTCGCATTGGTTGTCAAGTGCCTGTTATCTAAGACTCTATTCTCAAAGCGAACCATGGCTGCTGCTTTTCCGAGACGGGTGATATTGCTGGTGTGTGAATTCCTCAAAACCATAAAGTGGGTATTCACCAATAGTGACATTTAGGTTTCCGCTTACATCTTGGCCGAGGATGTTGTGTTTTTATAGTGATAGTCATGTCTTACCTTTTTGCAAACGGTCGTGAAGCAGTTGACTCATCAGAAACCGGCACCTCAAGTATAATTCCTTCTAAACTTTGGTCACATAAGAAACGGGCAATATTGACGAGGATGCCATTAATTCTTGTATATATTGTGGGGTGCCCTTCATGTTATCATAAATATGTGATCACTTTCAGTTTTGGATAATGGCTATGAGGATAGACGCATATATTTCAGATCAAGTTTGACTTGCGCGATTTGTTGCGGAGTCTTACCGTGCAAAGCTAGGCGATGTGTTTCCCACGGTTTGCTGAGACAGTGACGTAACTTTGAGTTCAGAGGTTATGTCACATCTGGCGTGATCATGAGGTTTCGTGGCATCAGAGCTTTTCGCTGTGAGGAAACTAAATTGAGATTTGAACAGTTTTTGCCTGGAAGCAAACGAAAGAACATCGAACGATAAAATATAGCTGTTACAAGCTTAAGTGATTTGAATCCCAACCTAAGAGCTACACAATTAAGCTCTAATTTCCCTCCCTGTGCAAGCGACTAAATAGTTAAGAAATTACTAGCGTTACCTTTCTCTCTCACTCTCTCTCTCTATATATCTATCTATCTATCTATCTATCTATCTATCTATCTATCTATCTATCTATCTCTCTCATTAAACAACGATCGCTTATTGTCGTCTATTAGCTAGTAAATAAAAAAAATGGCTCGAATAAAAAAAACAGAAACAGCTTTGTTGTACTTTATTGAAGAAAAAGATTGATTACAGCCCACGAAGAAACCGCCAGGATCGTGAGAAGAAACGAAGAGTATGACGGCGGCGATGGCTAACAGTGGCAGCGACAGCGGATAGCAGGCGACACAGTATCAAGCTACAAACAATAAGGTTAGTACAAATAGCTGCAGGCGGCGACAAATGACGTTAAACTCTATCAACAACTCAAGCGATTCTATCCATTGATGATGACTCACTCTGGGAGCTTTGCTAATAAGATGTTGCCCTTAGTAATATACTCTGTATTTTCTTAATCGTTTTCTGCTAGCGACTACCATTGCAATTTAACTAGCTGCACATAGGGAAATGCCAATCTTTATAATTTAATGTTAAAAGTGAAATAAGTAATATATGTTAGATACCATACTTTTAAGAATAATTTATTACGTTTGTATATCGTAAAATAATTGTAATAGTCGGTTAAATATGTTTTATAAATACAACGCATATGCGTGTTCTTTATTTATAAAAATTGTAGTAATTTACTTCTTGCTAACAGTTACTATTATTTGTATTTTTACAGTTAAATTATTGTCAGCTAACTATTTTTCTATCAATAAGCAGAATGCCACGTTTTAACGAGTAATTATAATAATTTAAAATGTGCTGCTTTAGTCTATGTGGTAACATTATTTGATTTGAGAACACCTCATTTTAAAATGTGAGAAGTCGGATTTATTAATGTTTACAACATCAAATTAAACACTGATCACATTATTCTTAATAGGAACATCGCATGTTAAGTTGTGTGTGAAAAGTGATAGCATACATAGAGCCATAGCGTATTATTACACTAATATTATCCTCTTTTATTCCTATTTGTCTTTATATTTATGTAACTTTTCGCAAATTTAGAAATTATTATCATGTAATTTCTAACATATTCATGTTAGATTACTAATATCTATCTAATTTGTTCCATATACATTCTATAAATCTATTGTTGTGATTAATCATTTCCTTTGTTTTTCTGTTAAATTTCATCTAGTTGTATAATGAGACCCACGTCACGGCGAAAGTTAGCTGATGACGGTCGATGTATTTCCCAGTTGAGAATATGGATATAAGGATGTGTATTTATGTACTCATAAACAACCTTCTCAAAACCTAAGTTGTGGAAAGGTGTACATTTTAGCATATCCTTTCACATTCCCGTCTTATATGATCTTCTCTCCATATTCCATCTCTTACCGATTATCTCTTTATGTGATATTATTTTATCTCTGTAGTATTCTATTTCTTTTCCACAATTAACGAAAATCCATATTCATCTTCAATATTTAATTAAATCCCATTATCCAACCTAATGAGCACCTAATTAGTAAAATATGTAAATCTATAATGAAGTAAATCTCGACTGAACGAACGCCGTCATTTCACAAATTGAAGACAATACGAGAATAGGGAAAGTCAATAATGTCTTGCTGACATCCTAAGAAATTTAGAGTCAAATAAAATCAATTTATTATTTAATTTTTTACTAAGAAGCATATGTCTATTAAATGAGCGCGTTTTTAGTGAGGGAAAAGCGATTTACATCTTAAGAGTGGCAGACTATCGACGAAAATGTTATTTAAATCTAACGAGTAACAACTCAAATACAATGCAATTTGAAGTGTACACTTCGAAGCGTAAATACAATTATATTAAAACTTTAGCTTTACAGTCCAAATACAATAGTATTTTAAACTTAAGACTGCAAGTATAAATACAATGATCAAATACAAACCTATTGTTTTTACTTTTGACTGGCATACAGAAATACTACTGATATTATAAACTTAAACTTGACATATTCAATGCAATATGATTTTTTACTTTAGCCTGACATACGAAATGCAATTATATTGTAAACTTACACTTAACAGAAGAAATGCAATACTATTTTAAACTTTAGCCTGAAATACCCAATACAATAATTCCTTAAACTAAACTTCATAGGCAAATACAATATTATTTGTGACTTTATATTACAATCGTATTTTAAACATGAAATTTACAGAAGACATACACTACTATTTTTTAAGTTTAGCTTGTCATACCAAATTCAATGATAGTTCAAACTTACACTGGCAGAGCAAATACAATAGTATATTTAACTGAAACCTTACATATAAATACGATAATATTTTAAACTTCACCGAGTGATACACTACGATGTTTAACTGACGACTGTCATACACAATACACTGATATCACAGACTTAAACTTGGCAGAGAAAATACAATACGATATTTAACGTAAGCATGGCATACCAAATAGAATAATGTTTCAAATTAAACTCGAACTTAAAGCAAAATAAAATGTTATGTTAAACTTAAATGTGACAGAGCAAATGTAATATGATTTTTGGCTGAAGCCTGACATAATAAATACAATTAAGTAATACATTTAAACTTCACAGAGAAAATATTATAAGATGTTAACTTAACTTTACACACAACATAAGGATGATTCAACCTTAAACTTGACTGTCAATGCAATACAATTATTTACTTAAGCCTGACATACTAAATGCAATGATATTTAAGATTTAAACTTCAGAGAGAAAATACTATATTATTTAAACTTAAGCCTGACATTCCAAATACAATGATAGTGCAAGCATTAAATTGACAGAGGAAATACAATATTTTTTATCTGTTAGCTTCACATACCTAATACAATGCTATGCCAATAGTGACAGCATATACACAATTCTTTTTACAAGTTTGTTTATCACACCAAATTATATAGAGTTTAACACTTGAGCTTAGCAGATTAAATACAATTAGTGTGAAACTTGAACTTGATAAGGCACGTAGAATAATGTGTAAAATTAAAGCAAACACATATAATGGCATATTTAATTGAAACTTTCTAGCTCAAATACAATGCTATTTATGTCGTAAGATGGACGGAGCTAACATGATGCTATTTTTAAGTTTAGTTTGCCAGCTTGAATACAATCTTGTTTCAAACTGAAACTTACTGGACCAAATACTATGCCGTTTCAAAGTTATTATTTTCAGTGGAAATACAATGCCGCTATAAAGAAAATATTGACAAGGCAACGTCAAATACAATGCTATTTTAAACGTAATAGTGTAAGACTACATAGACGGCTCTTTAAAAGTAATGCTTGACGAACAAAATATCTATTTTCAAATTAAACGTAGAGAGAACAAAAAAGTGCTACTTTAAACAAAAGCTTGGCGCACAAAATAACGTATTGGTCTTAATGCTGTGATAAAAGTTTAGTACCTGTTATTTACACAGTGAGTAAAAGAGCGTTACATACTGAGGAAATGTACATTTTGTCCAGATCCAAAATGATATATTTTTAAGATTTAGAATTTCCTCAAATAAAAAAACCTTCTTGTATCTAACCTTGCGCTAGTGAGAAAGCAAGTAAGTAGAGCCAGGCCAAGGAACATGAGATGGTTCACGTATGTGTGAAACTAATAGATTAATAATTATGAATTTATTACAGTAAAATACCTGTAATTTCTGTGAATAGTCAGGTTATGACTTTTTGAAACACTCGATTCTCTTATTTACACTAGTTTCTCTTATATTTTAGAAATAGGAGTGTATAGAATGAAACACGTATAGTTTAACGACATGCATAATATAAATAGTAATATAGAACTGAATAAAATCGAATACTACAGGCAATGTGCTCTGGTATTTTAGTCACCCTCGCCAGCTACTATTTCAATAATTGTTGTACCCCCATGTGCCCAACACACTACTAGGGGCGATAACACATTGGTAGAGATATGCCTTCTAGTTATGGCAGACCCACCCATGTCGAACAAGTGTGGCACGTAATCCGGTTAATAGACCTCTGGTGAAAATCCAGGGTGAGTCGGAATCAGGAGGCGTCGTTTTCTGGTCGTCCCTCAATCTATATATAGCAATCAAAGATGAGCCAGCCGCGGAACTGAAATTCAATGACATGACATATCCAACATTAAGCATGCGCTCTAACAGCATGCTCTGTGTCAAAGTTTTTCCAACCTTACATTCAGATTTACAAGTCTCGGTGTCGGGAGGGAAAACCTGCATTATATTTGAAAGTATAGTTTAGAAAATACTAAGAGTTATTTTTAAATAGATAACTGGGGCTCTATGAGAAGGAGATGGATTACACTATCAAAACCTCTACTGGAAGGACACCGGTATTATTACAATTCTGGGTGAGTTTTATTGACACAGAAGTTCCAGAGATAGCTAACATTCATCATCAATGAAACTCAATGGTAAAACCCTGTTGCGAGAAAACTGAGTTATTTAAAACAATGATCGAAAGTAGCGGATATTGTTAGATATATGTTAATTATTTTGTTACTCAAAACTCAATGAAAACCACTTGTTTTGCAAGTGAGTGATGATTGTTAATTACTCCTGTGAGATATCCCACCCAGCAAGAAATAATAATAGACATTGAAAGTCTAAAAATATTGTGCAGAGAAACACGCTACTACTGATAATTATACGACTTTTTCTAGTTAAATGACTACCACTACCACCACTACTACTACTACTTCTACTACTACTACTACTACTGCTACTACTACTAATAATAATAATAATGATAATGAAATAATTCTAATGATAATAATAATAATAATGTTAATGGTAATAATTATACCTATCATATTTAATATTATTTACACAAAACGTTTACACAGAGGATATTATCAGTGATTGCTGACCGGTGACAGCAGGTCGTGCCCCCCTGGCCTTTGTGTTACAAAACTATCTTCGCTTTTCCAGTAATCTCCACTTCCGTCGATAAACGTTACAAATCATTTTGAGTGGAGCTCTGGTTTGTGTCCTCGCTTTTTTTTCTATCTTCTTTAACTTTTAACGACCATTTTGTGAGATGCCAGTAAAGGCTTGTGCCACAAAAGTTGTTTTGATATAACAACTATTTAAGTTTATAACATTTCTAACAAGTTCACATCAATAGGATCGTGCGATACTCGTTCTCTGTGCGTATGCGCGTGTCGAACAAGAATGCAAAAATAAAATATGAATATAACAGCGTATCTAAGTGGTTCTCGATGACCGGATATCTAAATAACATCACATTCTATGCGGTGTACCCGAATGGTTTCTCTTTGGATAGTATTTTATTACTAATTTTCATAAACGACCTCCCCGATGTAATCGTGTCTGAGATGGGTATATTTGATGATTATACCAAACTCTATTCCCGACATAAAAGAACATTGAACGCATGCATATCAAAGAAAATGATTGCATCTTTAGAAAAATACCTCCAGTTTGTAGCGGAACAGGGCCATAAATGGATGGTTTAATTTAATCGAACTAAGACAAATCTATTTTCCTTTAACAAGTATAAGAAATTTTACCTACCACCGATTGTCATGGCTGATAGCACTCTTTCATATAGCCTAAAAATAACACTTCTAAGACGAACTAATTTTAACATGAAGCATTAATCTGAATACATACATAGAAGATACTGCCAAGTTAACTGAAAAAAGACTGGTTCCCTGTACCGGGCTAGAAAACTTGTCACACCTGCCAGTATCCTATATTCATACAAAGTTAACATTCACCCAAACATTAATTAGTGTACGTATATATGTAATATTGCATCAACAACTACTATATACGTCTTGGACAAGGCCCGAGAGAGAGTCTCTAACCTAATATGGTCCAAATTGCTCGGTAGACTAACGTCCAACCCGTGTCAGATTGCTGCAATATTGCATTCATAGACTTGTTTTACAAGTACTTCAGCGTAATATTTTCTGACCTAACTTCCCCAGACTAACTTGCTGAGCCTGTGTCTTTTACACGTCACTTCCCCAGACTAACTTTCTGAACCTGTGTCTTTTACACGTAACTTCCCATGACTAACTTGCTGAATCTGTGTCTTTTACACGTAACTTCTCCAGACTAACTTGCTGAACCTGTGTCTTTTACACGTAACTTCTCCAGACTAACTTGCTGAACCTGTGTCTTTTACACGTAACTTCCCCGGACTAACTTGCTGAACCTGTGTCTTTTACACGTAACTTCCCCAGACTAACTTGCGGAACTTGTGTCTTTTACACGTAACTTCCCCAGACTAAACCGACCAGCAGCAAACGCACACGCTTTATTGTAGAGACCCGCAGATATCGAAAGGTTTTTTTTACTATTATAACTTCATTTCCTCGAACCGCTTTCGCTTGGAATTCCTCTATGGTATTGTTTTACTGACTGTAACAGCATGCAGACATTTAAATTTAATATGAACAAGTATCTCGCTGTCCAGCTTCCGACTCATGGTGTTTGTATACATCGGGTCCTAATGCACAGTAGCCATATATGGCTCAGTTTCAGTGGGAACTTCTTGAGTGAATTGAAGTACAAACAATGGATGATAAATACACGGATAACACAAACCATAATTCGATGCAACGTTAAATACTAAAACATTTCCTGGTAATTGGTTCAATCATTTAACATGCTACTGAATGATATTACCTTCTGTGGTGTAAATGAGGAAAAAGAAGAGAAAACAAGAACGACCGACCGCGTTTTTGCGAGGCTTACCTCCTGTGAAGAAGAAGGAAACAAGAATGGCCGACTTGTTTCTTTAAATGCCTACAGGGTGACTACGAGGTATGCAAATGAGATGCTCCTGATTTGAAATGAAAGAGATAAAAGAGGAGTGATTGGGGGAGGAGGCAGTGGGAAGTTAGATTGCGAACAGAGAAGTTTGATCATAGGAGAAAAGTCGGATCCGTAGAAAGTGAAGAAAAACGTTGCAGAAATTCGTTTCGGAGTGGATAGAAAGTGGAAGTACGGCCAGCAGCGTCGCGTATATCACAAGCTATTTCGGCGCATCGAGCAAATTACCATGGCTGAGTGGAGACTGAGCACTCACATGCTGAGACCCTTTACTGGGGAGGGTGACCTGATTAAGTGGCTGGAGAAATTAAAGATGGTGGCGAAGCTGCAAAAGATAGAAGATGTGGTCACCCCGCTGCCGCTATACTTAGAGGGGGAAGCCCTCACGATTTACCAGCAGATGCGAGATGAAGACAAGGAAGTCCTTGCCTCAGTGGAGCAAAGGCTGAAATTGGCCTTCGCTGAGGGCCCATTCGAAGCACTTGGTAAGCTTTCCAGTTTGAGGTGGACCGGCGAGTCGGTTGACGTCTTTGCGGCAGAGATCAGGAGACTGGCAGGGTTGGCTGGTTACGTGGGGAGGAGCCTGGAGATGACGGTAAAGCTGTACCTAGTTAACGGCTTCCCAGAGGAAATCTCTACGAACATGCAGAGAATCACTGGGATCCATACTATGGAAGTGGACGATCTCTTGGTTCACGCCAGAGTCCTAGTGAAAAATGTTAAAAGCCCAATCGTGGCTGCAGCTGTGGGTTGAAATATGTGCATGAGGCCTCACTTGAATGAGAGGCAGCCGGCGAGGCGACAGGAGGGGAGACCTGCAATCAAGTGTTTCCGGTGCCAGGGCCCTCATCTGATCAAGGACTGCAAAGAGCCGAGACCGGGGATCACGTGCTACCGATGTGGACAAGTGGGGCACCTTAGCCGCTATTGTGTTGCTGCACGGCACCAGGGAAACGAGTGAAGGGGAGCTATTGCGCCAGTGGTTACCCCTTCTGTGCGGAGATGGCGCATGATAGAACGTTGCCTCGGTTACCAGTAGTAGTCAATGGGAAGAAAGCCATAGCCCTTGTCGACACAGGCTGTACTACAACGTTATTAGCGAGGAATGTCGCTAGGTCATGGAGCGGAACCAGAACTATTAGGACCGTGGATGGCAGGGATGTGAAGTGCCTAGGTGAGACGACAGCGGAAGTAATGGTGCAAGGGGTGTCCATTGGACTGCGAGCCTTAGTGTTGAATCATCTGGTCGGTGGTGTTGACGTGATTATAGGTATGAGTGCAATTAACCGACTGGGGGCGCCACGTTACGAGGGAGCCAAGTGACGTTCGGACGTCTCGGCGCAGTGGGGATGGCAGGAGTGGAAGGTGATAGAACCATCAGAATACCAAAACCGGAGGTTTGCTGCATTGAGGACAAAGATTTCCTGGCAAAGTTTGATGGCGTGAGGTGGACGGTGGAATGGAAATGGATCTCCGGACCCCCGGAACTACAGAATAAAGTGGGCTGCTACGAAAACACCCTGCGAGGAGAAATAAGAAAAGGATTTGAGGAAGAAGTGGAGAGGTGGATAAAAGAAGGAATTCTGAAACCGTGGACAGGGGAAGAAAAAGGAGTGTTGCCACTACTGGCGGTTGTTCAGCCTACGAAAAACAAGATTAGGCCCGTACTGGACTTCAGAGAATTGAACAGACACGTAGCCTGCCACACTGGAACGGGGATCGACGTATGTGAGGAGGTCATGAGGAAATGGAGAAGAATGGGACGGGCCACAAAAATTGTCGATCTGAAATCGCCATATCTGCAGATCCATGTAGATGAAAAACTCTGGCAGTACCAGCTGGTCCGGTACAAGGGGCGAGTGTATTGTCTGACGAGGTTAGACCCACGTTGTAGTGAACCTGAAAATGTTAACCCCCAAGAAGTTGTTCCCCAGAGGCCTCGACGTGAGAGGAGGCGGCCTGCTTGGATGGAGGATTACGAAGTATCCTATTGATCTCGAAGATCAAGGGGGGCGTGTGGTGTAAATGAGGAAAAAGAAGAGAAAACAAGAACGACCGACCGCGTTTTTGCGTGGCTTACCTCGTGTGAAGAAGAAGGAAACAAGAATGGCCGACTTGTTTCTTTAAATGCCTACAGGGTGACTACGAGGTATGCAAATGAGATGCTCCTGATTGGAAATGAAAGAGATAAAAGAGGAGTGATTGGGGGAGGAGGCAGTGGGAAGTTAGATTGCGAACAGAGAAGTTTGATCATAGGAGAAAAGTCGGATCCGTAGAAAGTGAAGAAAAACGTTGCAGAAATTCGTTTCGGAGTGGATAGAAAGTGGAAGTACGGCCAGCAGCGTCGCGTATATCACACCTTCATTTAATCTTACCGGATTACATTCCGATTAACATGAAAGACTAACCTTTTTAAACGTGCATTATGTCTTAGCACACACAGGGAAACATCTCGTAAAGAAAAAAAGGTCGACTTTTTTTCTTATTTTCTATTTGAGTCTTGTATTCCTTGATTTCCGTTTCTGAATATCAAATGTGATTTTTTGTAAATATTACATCTGTAATCTATTATTTTCAGCAGATGAAACAAGGTGTTGTTTCTTAATCTTATGTTGTTTCGCCTCAGTGAAATCTGCTACTGTGCATACGTATTATATTTAAATATGGTTTTCCTTTTTCCTTTTGATCAAATTTCCAGTTAATGCTCAGAGCCAGTTGCGAAAAAATATAGTTGCATTTTTAATGTGTTAATTCGATTCCGTTCCTTTTCATCCGAGACACCTGCAAAGTGAATCCTATATTTATGTTTCTCTTTTATAAAAATGTTCTGGATATAATTAACCTTTAGAAGATACAAATATTTTTCATAATAATTTAAAGATATTCTGTAAAAGTGTATCATTGTGGTGTTAATTATGAAATCCACATAAGAGGTGGATTATCTTTCGTTGAGGGGAAAACACGTGGCGTATATGATTGAGGTTGCAAGAAGAGAGCTACGTTCCAGATATTTGCGAATCAAATATATGTTCATATGCTGTTTTTAATTCCCTGGTTATTCTTAACAATGCCAATTATTTTGCACGATATTAAATGTATACATTATGTGGTTTCTTAGTTGGGTGATATTTTAAATTTAGTATTGAGTTGTGTGATAGCACGTCACTAAAATGTTTTAAAATAATGAGTGTGATAATTCTTATCTACCTGTACAATTACTAGTTTTGATTGTAGACCCAAGAATTGTGAGATTTAGCAAAAATATTTCGTGGATGTTATGTAGGATTAATGAAGTAACTAACATTGGTAGCTAAGCAGCCCAAAAAGTCATACCTTGCTAGTGTAATTCCACTTTCTCTGCACGAAGATTCGCTAACCTTGTAATGAGTAATGCAGATTAGTTTTATGAGGAACATATACAAATGAGACTAGTGAAGCGTTCACTGGAGATCATTCTGAAATACAACAACTATTCAGGGTGACTGCAGAATTAGTAGACGTTTACGCCAATACAATCAAATGATTGGCAAAACCATCATGACACATAGAGAGAAGGCTGGATTGTACAGCCAATCTAGCTTTCATTACGGCATTCCCAGACGATATATGGGTGGTTCTATAACAGTTACACAACGTAGAGAGAATGAGCGTGAGCAAACTGATACTAACTGAACAGCTCTTAGTGAGCAATAGAATTCGAGAGACTTGGACGATGGAAGCAAGTGCACAAAAGAACTGCACCGAAAATACAGCTAAAAAAGTGTTTGGTTTATTAGATGTACGTTACAGAGTTACTTAGAGACATACTACTGTAATACAATTGTAGCAAATCTAGGCACAATGCAAAAGTATTGTCCGCAGTCTCAGCGAAATGAGCCGGAATGAGCTACTGCGCCAGAGACTATCTCGGCAGCAGAATAAAGGTGCAGTACTGGCTTATTCCAATGATTGAATTGCAGTGAATAAGGCAGTAATGATTGCACATTTTCCCCATTACATGGTGTATAATTTACTAAATGTCCAACTTGCCAATTGGTGTGGAAGTGGTATATGTGGCACTGTGCATGCAGTTAATGGACGGGATATTAAATGTAAGTAGTCCTGGCGAGCTTAAAGAGAAGTTAGTGGAGTACGAGTAAGAGTGGAAGCAATTATAATGAATTACATATTTGACTAGATCGAGGTTGGAGACGTACGCTCTGCCGTAGCTTTGGGATAAAGAAGTTGAAACAAATGTTGATAGATATCAATAGACAGTGACATGGAACGACATGGGAGAGAATGCAGTGTAACAGTACAATTTAAAGTATTATAAGAATTCACTGGAAAACTACATGTAATACACTTAGCGACATAACAGACGTGTGTGACGTAGGAATGATAATATAAATACGAGGAGGAACTACGATGGTGGAACTTAGTCTGCATACTTGTATCTACATTTGTCAGAGTAGCGATAACAGTATAAGCTGGTTTGCTATGAAATAAGTTTTAGATATATTTATGTGATACTGTCGGGGAAACAGGTAGCAGGAATGGAGTTGCAAAGACCAGCAGCTCAAAGAATAAATCCATTTTAGTCGAAGGCTCTCCGGCATCTGCGGACCTCCACAAGCACATTGTATTGACGTAATTGTAAACCAAGCAAAAGGATGCAACATTGCTTCAATGGGACGGGAGCTAGAGCTTGGTGGATATTTAAGAGCCTATTAGATTAGATACTTTTGTTTACCTTGTCTAATAGTGAGATACTGGTGGCTATTGCACCACCCCAGATTTGACAACCACCCCCTATGTATGGGTATATGGTGGTTTCTAGATACATAGGATACTGTCAGGTGTGAGAAGTTTTCGAACACGCAGAAAGAAAGCCAACTTTCCTTGCAGCAGGCTTGACTATATATTCTATATATGTGTCCCAATCCATGTTAAGTGTGAATATTAGGCCTATAAGTTTGAACGTTCGACACTCGGGTAAGGTAGTATTTGCCATGCTAATCAGTAATTAAATAGGGTTATTTAAGTTTAGTCTTATAAGCATTAACTGTCACTATCTATGTATAACTCCATTCCACTACAAACTGTAGGTTACTTTCGAAGGGTTCAGCCATTGCCTTGAACTATGCGCGTCAGTTCTTCCCCCATGACAAGATAAAGCGTGGTATCGTAAGCAAATATACAAATCTCAGACACAATGCTATAAGGGAGGTCGTTTATGCAAACCTGAAACAACAAGGGTTTACGGGTCGATCCCTGGGACACATCAGCATTTATGCCAGGTTGTTTGGATGAACAGCAATTGAGGACAATCTGGATATTTCTTCTGAACAGGAAGGACTTCATTAGATAAGATATTCCTCTAGTAATATTATATGAATTAATTTTCATGATATGTGTTTAGTCCAGACCTTGTCAAAAGCTTTGGTTATATCAAGCGCTACCGGCCTAGCTTCACATACTGTGTCCAGTGTATAGTATATGCGTTTAGATATGACCGGTAGGATATCCGCAGTCGATCTGCCTGCCTTAATCCATACTGATAGTCAGACATGTTTTTATTAATAACCGAGGTGACGGACTATCGCTAAATTGATTAAGGATTTAAGTATTTTGCAGAGAGCGTGAGTATAATGATGCCGCAATAATTCTAATGGTAAGTCTGTCTCTAGAATACTTGAAGACTGGAATCACAGAGGTAGTTTTCTTGCTATCATGGAAGCAATATTTTTCAAGGGATTTGTGTTAGACCTGGTTAGTAAAGCAGATCAGTTCTTTATTAAGATTGCTGGTATAAGAGTAGGGAAACATGTGTTGGAGGTGTCAATGTTTGTTTATAGTGTACTGGACCTGAGATAAGGCAATGGTCAGATCATCAAGAGTGTCTCCAGTCAACAATAGGACATTTTGGAGGAAATTGCTTGCGGAGTCTAAAGTGAAGTTAAAACAAAACAATGGGCAAGTAGTTCAGCCTTTCTGCGCAAACCACATCATTGTGGTTAGATAGCGAGGGAATTTTCGATTGTCCATTATTCAACACACTATTGAATATTTTCCAGAAATACCGAGTACTGAGAATCTTAGACTCAATTCGTTTCCTGGTCATTTCTGCTTACCTTTTCTTTAGCTTCATCTATTACATTCTATAAATGCTTTGTTGTGACAATAAGTGTATGGTGATTTGTAGTTTACTATTGGCGGTTTGACAGTCGGAATGTTTGTTGCCTCTGTGCAATAGCAATTGTTGATAGTGAGACTGTCTGTCGAATTGTCGCATAGGGACATGTGCTTCAATGTCTGATTTAGGCCAGTCGGTTGCCTCATTTGCGCCCTGATCAGACATTTCTCTTCATGGGACGTCTCTGATTGTATTTCTGATGGAATCCTAATCAGTTCACAACGGCTCATTAGCAACGTGTGAGTGTATGTATGGCTTGACACACATGTGGATATAGGTTAATTTTAAAAATGTTTTTAATTATTCTACGCTCTCGCTAGATTGAGCACTTCAAATAAGTTTACAAATGTCCGTCATTCACAGCGTAACTCAACACTCAGAAGATACCAATACTTTGATCATTAGTATTATTTATATTGTTTAGACAACAATATCTCATCTTAATTTTTATTTTGATAAAGTTTTGATTACTGTTATATCTGCCCGTTTTCAGATTTTTTCGGACTTGCGAATGTTAATGTCGAACTCGGGAACCCATTAAGAATTTCGAACTTTACCCTTTTATTAATATACGGTGTTGTTTTCCTTCGTTCCGTCAAACATCACCGAGTATATATTTTGTAGATAGTATGGTATTCTTAGCTGTAATAAATATGTAATTGTAAACCTCCATCAGACTGACAGTTAAGACTGATTGTAAAACAATACACACAATGATTGTAGCAGCCACCACTTTGATCATCTATACAGACAAACCAAGCGAATCAGCTAAACGTACATTTTTAACGTTTAACTGTTGATATTGTTAATTTGGATTGTTTTGTTTTGCTACAGGTTGGATCATTTATATACATATATATTATTTGGTCTACTAATCTGCAACTTAATTTCGGATGTGTTTACTCTATTTTGCCCTATTGATTACTAAATGACTGCCATATTACTAACATGCTTCGAAAAATGAAAATCAGGCTTTAAGACCATACTAGTAACATGTTCAATGCTAAACCTTCTACAAATATCACTTATCTTGTGATGAGGTTGCAAAGCTTGAGCAATCACTCTATTTTTGACTATATTAAAATATGTAGGAAAAACATTTGTTTTTTTTATTTTCCGAGATAAGACTAAGAAACTTTCCAACGCCTCTCATATTTATTTCAAACAGCGGAATCACTTATTTATTTTCAGCAAAATCGAAAATAATTTCGAAAAACGTATTTATATTGAAAACTACTAAAATACTCTTGGATATATATATATATATATATATATATATATATATATATATATATATATATATATATATATATATATATATCATACATACACACACAAATATATATATATATATGTATATATATATATATAGAGAGAGAGTGAGATAGATAAATAAAGAGAGACAGTAAACAGTTATCGAATGTTGTGTCATACGTTAAATTATTTAGTTAAAATAGTAACGATCGAACTGCAAACATTGTATTTTCAATGTAAATCTTTTCTGACAGGGGCTAACTCCTTTCATGTGTAAGTTTACACAACTAAATGTGAATAAACTATTGCAGAGTATTGAGATATATTATGAAGTTTATTTATAACTTCCAACCTCTGATTATCTCACTTATCTCTTTGAAATCCAACTTCAAAGTGAACGTCCCAAAACAACAAATCAACCCTCTTTTATCTCCAACCAGGAGCATCTCATTTACATATCAGGTGGTCACATTGCAGGTATATAAAGAGACAAGGCAGCCATTTTTTGTTTCTTTCTTCTTCATTCATTTACTTCCACGACCGACCCATTGAACTATGCACACATGCTAGTTAGGTAAGTCCCGCGTTTCCCTACACTCCCCCCTGATCTCATGATCACACACAGGGCAGGGGGTGGCCGTCGTTGTCGAGTACTTCTTCGAAGAATCGGGGGCAGCACTTCCTCATTGCCATCTTCCTCATTACCACCGTTATTGCCACCCATCTGTTCCATTATCTCCTCTCGTGGTTCCCTATGCGGTGTTTCACAATCAGGGCATGGGGGCAGTATCCGTCTTTGTCGGGTACTCCTTCGAAGAACCGGAGGCATCACTTCCTCGGTCCCATCTTCCTCAGTATGTTCCATCATTCCCTCATCTGGTTCTATAGGTAGTGTTTCTACGCTCACCGGTAGGGGTAGTAGGCAGTCAGGATCATCCCTGAACTGTATGTGATCTTCCTCGTTGCCATCTTCCTCATTACCACCGTTATTGCCACCAATCTGTTCCATTATCTCCTCTCGTGGTTCCCTATGCGGTGTTTCACAATCAGGGCATGGGGGCAGTATCCGTCTTTGTCGGGTACTCCTTCGAAGAACCGGAGGCATCACTTCCTCGGTCCCATCTTCCTCAGTATGTTCCATCATTCCCTCATCTGGTTCTGTAGGTAGTGTTTCTACGCTCACCGGTAGGGGTAGTAGGCAGTCAGGATCATCACTGAACTGTATGTGATCTTTCTTCGTTATCCTCAGAATCAGGAGAGGTATAACAGGGGCGGATATCTTTTACATGCCGTGGTACACCATCAATCAACATGGTCTGAGGACTTATGATTTTATCTATTTTTCCTCTGCAAAATTTTTCAGTGCACCTAGCATTTGGGGGTTTCACCCAAACACTGTCTCCCACTTGATATGGTGTATTGACAACGCCAACCTCTGATGGCGTGACATCAATACCTTTTATACGCTGTTCATAGCGGTAAATCCCATTAGCTGGGGCAGTTTCTGGTGTTGCATCGTCCTTTGGTGTCATATTATACCAGTACACCGCTTCTGGAATAGAACACTGTGTCCTGGCCGCAATTCTTTTAATGGTGCGGTGACACCGCTCCGCTATACCGTTACCTTCGGGAAAATATGTGCATCGGTAACGCATTCTAATCCCCCATTCCTGCGTGAATTTCTGAAATTCTTGACATCGAAATGTCGTGGCGTTATCAGTCAGAATTTCAAGCGGGGCACCACGTTAAAAAAAGACAGCTCTCAACTGTCGTATAATGCTAAATGCATCCTGTTGTGTCAACAGGCGCCATATTGTGAAACGTGTCGGTCCACAATCTGTCATGGTCAAAAAGTGCTTGCCCTCATAATGCGTTATGTCCATTCCTACTCGATACCAGTTGTTCTCCACCTCAAGCTTTCCTTTTTGCCATTGGGATGGTGCCGGATCAATTCGCTGACACTCTTCACACGAGCGTATAGCTGTCTTGATTGATGCTCTTGTAGTTGAAGGACACACTCTTCGGTCAAAATATGTTGTCCTCCGAATTCCGGGATGTCCACTCTGCTGATGTATCGTACGGATCTGGTCAGGTGTCAATTGATCTGTTACGGTCGCGCATGTCTGTTGTGGAGGATCAGATCCCTGCCTCATTACATCAATCCACCTCTTTGGTACTCTCGTCAGGCTATCAGCCAAATTCTGCATTGACAAAACTAAAGTGATGTCTACCTGCAAGCTGTATTCGTCAACTAGATGCTTTATTATTTCCAGTCTCCTACGTACTAACATCTCACTTGCCGCTCTAGTCTTAACCCGGGCCTTCCCAGTTAAGGTGTCGGTCAACCAGTACTACAAATGAACTCAAGCAATCAATGCATATAAGTAAATATTTTGTATTCGAAACACTTACGGAATAAAGAGTTATTTTACAAGCAAAAGCGAGCGAAGAAGAAAAGGCTTTTGATGTCATCATCGTCTCGCGTAAGCAGTTCGTTCTACTACATAAAGGTAATATATATTAGCTTTTAAGTGCTATCAGGGCGAACTGTGCACCGTTTTTAGCCTTTCTTTAAATAGTTAAGTTACACACCAGTCTACACACCGGTGAGATGCCTCGTTATATAACTGTATTTTTACACATGAATAACGAGTAAATGTGATTTAAACAAAAATGTGAGTGATACGATGTTATTGCGTGAATCTCATAACCCGTTCGCTAACAGTTGATTATATATACTCTCCCACTTGTAGCGCAACAATATATTGTGTGCAAGTTATATATAGTTGTTAAGCTAGTATATATATTAAAATTTACGGATGTTTTCATTCATATTTTAATTATTACTTAACGTAGATGTATTTTCTTTTCGAATTTTTAATTGTATTGCGACTTATTTGTTTCATACTTCGAGTAAAACACTACATTAAATGTTTTATTTGAATAATATATTACTATTCATGGATCCGATAGCACTGAAAATTATCACACTATAAGCAAGCTAACAATCACATGATAACAATAACACGGCGCAAGTTGAACTGATAATAAAATTAAATAGACACACACGAAATAAATACATATTAGTATTTACGAGTATGGACAACCGCGTAGCTCGAGGGTTTACTGTCAAGTTGAAATAATACTAAGACAAATTCAAATACATAAGTGTTTTCTTCATCTCCTTGTTTACGTTCGTTCTATTGTTCATAAATAACTCCCGATGTGTAAAATTAAAACGTTTTTTGATTAACAGAATAGCGAATAGGCTACTTTTACTTCCACATTTATAAGATCAAAAATTACTCCTAACCGCTAACTATTTTCTTGATATGCGAACCCAATTCGTGACAGTTTTCCGCCGCATAACAATACATGCGTATAGTTCACGACTAGATGTCACTAAAATGTATTCAAGAGGATTATCACAAATAGCAAATTATTGTAATATGTACATTTTTTGCTGAAGATTACACAACTTACTAATTTATAGTAGACTACCCCTAACAAGTTGTGGAAGTATTTGTATATAATTAATATATGATTCATTAACTTTAACATTGTCTAATAATTATGATTTGATGAGTATAAAAATACAAATCATTTCGCCAATTGTGATGGCATTGTGACGTCATCATACCCCCTTTTATTCTTCTTTGCTTCGTAGCTATATTTTGTCTGCTCTTTTATTTTTTTCTTAATTAAGTACTAATAGAATTCGATTACAAAATCAAATGGTTTCACGAAGTCAGAATATTTTGCGATGACATCAAAGGCGTTCTCTCTATCTATTAGCTCTACACACTCGCCCTCACACTGTCTCTTCCCTTTTTAACTTTTCTATTATATCTGCCTTGTAATTATTTACATAACTTGTTTTCTTCAACTACTTCTCACAGATAACCCCTTGAATTGACGTATTTTTTTTACTCTCTCACAACTGAACGATTTACGCACACATTATATGTTTTTTGTTTACAAGAAAATGCGATATCAAGATTACAACGCAACCATGCCTGCCAATTTATTGATTTTAACGTGTTACCTTATTTAATTATGTGTTATATTGTGGGGCTCTAAAATAGGTGACTAGTACACGGGCGGAGAATTGCCTTTCTCGGTGTGATGAACCCGTAGACCTGTGAACGATAATACTGATATAAAAACCGCTGGGTAAGCGAGGCCTCCTTAATCCTGATTGACAACCTTCTTAGAGCGTGAGTCTCGAAATGAATATCCGGTTTGCAAACCCTAAAATTATTGAAGGAGTAGATAAGCTCTACTAATCGCCCGTCTATTTCACTAAGAGAATGTATGGCACCTCTTGGGTAATATTTTAGTCACTAAGTCTCACTTGACTTGTCTGTTTTGCCCTTGTTCCGATAGGTTAACGTTAGGCAGCTTGTTTGGCTGATTTTTCTGACTAGAAGGACAGAGACCTTTACTCTTAGGTAGCGCTATGAATGATTGCTCTATATACAGTTTTATAATATTGTGGGTAATAGTACGTGCCATATAGCGCATAGAAAGGTGTTCCCACAGTTATCCCCTGATGGCTTTCCCGAGGCAACATCCTCCATGGATGAGGTCCCGACTAATAGGCTTCTTATGTAAGCTTATTGGCACACAAACACACATCCTCTGCACTCCTCATACTATCTAAACCAACATGATAGCACAAAGAAAAACAAGAATACTTTAACCAGACTACTACAAAAACATATTCGCCTAAGCCTGTGAGGCTATCATTTAGAAATAGAACCAACATCAAAGACGTAAAAACGTTCCCCATAGTAAACTCGGCAGATATCCTAGCACTAAGTGAAACACACCTTCAATACTAAATCTCCTCACACTAGTTTTACCCGACAAAATACTTCACACTTAACCGTAAATACTCTGGAAAACATATATACTGACTAAGAGTTTATGTTCGGAACATTCTCTTCTTGACAAGAGGACATAAGCTAGAATCAGATGATCAATCCTACAGTTTTTTTAGATCAAACCGTACATCAAAGTGTTAGTGACATACATTACATATACTGTTCGCCTTCAATGCAGGACAGTATCCTACCCAATGCTTAATCCTTAAAAGTGACTTCGACTTCGTAGTGAAATGGGGTAAAAAATTCATGGTACCATTTTATGCTGCTAAGACAAAGCTACTTTTTTCTTTAACAACATCAAGAAACTTACTTAACCACCAAATGCCATGACACATTCCCCCCTACCTGAGAGTCCAATGTTCAAATGAATCGGTCTAACAAGCGCAGGTTACATGAATTAAAACAAATAAATAGACGGCATTGCCAATGTTGCTGCAAATAAAGTTGGCCCCTCCACTGTGCTAGAAAACTTCGCACAACTGACCGCATCCTATATCTCAACAAACCACCCAATCCGCTTATGCATCCTGTATTGTTGTAAAATGTAGGCTGGTTCATTATCCATGTGTCCTTCCCTTTCTTAAACACTGTTTTAATAAGTATCTAATCTAATAAGCTTCTCACTATTCAGCAAGCTCTACCCCCTACCCCATAACCGCAATGCTGCATCCCTGTGCTATTTTTATAAGTACTTCAAAGGAATATGCTTCGATGAATTTGCTACTCTGGTGCCTCATCGACGTAAATACACCTGACCGAACCGACAATCAGCGAAATCCCATCAATTCATTGTGGAGATACCTAGGTGCCAGAAGGCATCATACTTAAATAGTGTATTTTCTTGAGCTGCAGGACTTTGGAACTCCTTCCCCGCTTGATGTTTCTCCGACTGTACCAACATGCAAAAATGTTAAACCCATGGGACTAAGTGTATCGTTGGACAGCTTCCAATTTTAGATGACCCCATACACATTCTCACTAATTTTAGTTCTCCTCTTACGTCTACAGTTTCAGTTTAGGGTGAACTAAGGAAAGAACAACAAAATATATCATTTTAGTTGTATATAGATAGTGCATAATGTTAAACTTGTCAGAGAATTAGATTAGAAATAAAATATGTTTGTACATTGACATCTGCTTTCGCTTTTCTCGTTATTTAAATTTTTTAAAAAATACAAATTTATTTTTGTACGTGATACTTTGAAGAGATTTTGTTTTCTGATGTTCAAAATGTGTAATATTCAATTATTCTATTGTTTTATTTTTAATTTTACGAAATTGTCTCGTTCACTTCTCTCAAGATGTTGCATGGTGTTATATTAGCATAAACGCAGGAAACTGATTAATATATACTTTGATAGAAAGCGTTAAAATTGTATTATAATCGGAATGCTTTGCACATGTCACAGTGATTATTATAGCGTTTGATATACAACTGTATTTTTTATAGTGTGGTATAAAGGATTAAAATAATGTCCATCTATATTATAATTGAGCAGGTAGTGCTTGCCTATTTGCAACTTGTAAACTCGAAAAATACCCCAACAAGACTCCAGCATATGTTCCTAAAGCAACCTGGTGATATCTAAGGCACAAAAGGTGCTAAATGATAACGCTACAATAATTACGGCTGAATATTATCTGCTAATACAACCGTTATGAAAAATATCACTAATTATCTTTAATGCTATAACTACATATATATTAGTATCATGAATATATGATAGGCTCTAGAAATACTCGACATGATTTGACCATATCTGCCATCAAACTGCTTAGCGTTTATGGGTAGCAATTTTATCATTCCGAATAGATATCATATTTTTAAATAACTTAAAACAATACTTCTTGGAAAATATTTTCATAAGATAATTTCAAATAAGAATTCAATAGAATGTATGCGTAATGTATTTTTAATGAAACAGGACTCTGTGACCTCAGGGCGAACACTGTTCTTATTTTTTAGGTGGAAAATATGTCATATAATTGATAGACATTTAACGTTTTGACAAATATATCAAAACACACTCTTCGCAATTCCTTTCCTTATTCCACTAAAATTATTGATTAATGGTTGTTTACATTATTCAGTTAATACTAATCCCAGATGTAGATATCTTATATTCTATTTGTTTTTTGTGGTTTCGTCTGAATTAAAGTGTCAGTTTTACACGCACCTCTGATAATGTAGTTGCACATATATAGTTTATCTGTGAACACATCTAAAAATGGTCTTTAAACGTGAGCGTAGAAATTGAAAGCCGATAAGAATTGTATTCGAATTATACACAATATATACCTGTCCACGAACAGCGTCCTTTATACGTATACTTGGGAGCATATTTGCTACTAATGCAAACTGGACCCGAAACTATACAATTACTTCTATTAATGTACTTTTGTTCTATCTTGTAGTGCTCAATACGAAGAGGATAGTATATGTTCTGTTATCTTGAGACCATAGCCTCAATATTTATCTCTTCCATTAATAGGGCGGTAGTGTAGTAGATATCCGTTCGTTATTTAAAACAATATAGGAGGAGGTGATTTTTTAATTTTGTTCATATAAAAAGTACAAACCCATTTTACTGAGCAATTCAATTACATAACTAGCAATACCATGGTTTGGCTAGTTGTGTCTTACGATATTATAGTTAATTATTTAATACGATTAAGGTTATTTAATCTACAAGTTTAATGATATGCTATTGCTACAGTTACTACTATAAAGAATACTTATGTTCCACCAGTACAACAACGAATTTTATTATTATTATTATTATTATTATTATTATTATTATTATTATTATTATTATTATTATTATTATTATTATTATTAAATTATTATTATTATTATTATTTGTTAATTGCACAGGTCATAGTAAGTGATTATTTATCGAAAAAAAACGGTGGTGTTCTCTGGAGTCTGAGTGACAACAAACCTCCCAGATTTCCAGTACTCATCACCTCTTTTCAATAACTACCACAAATAAACTTGCGGTATCGCAACAGCCGATTAACATTAATTTCTCGCTGGTAAGATCCATTGGGCTTATGTGGGATTTGGGTGGCAATAAAGCTCCTATAGATTCCAGCATTTCACCACACTCTTCCAGTCGAGGTCTGGATTGTGAAGCCCTCTCTTCGGTCTACCCATCCTCCTTGACCCTTTTCGGGGAGGGTGGGGCTTATGATGTGCCCTGCTGTTTCTGCACATCCGGCGGTGGTTTTTCTTGTGATTTTGTTCTTCTTGTTCTTCCATGTGACTGTTTACCAGTTGTAGTTTATGTGGATGTGTTTCCGCATGCAAGGAGTGGCATTACGATTGCAGTTGTGTTTTATCATTATCGTCTTTTGTATAGTCTCAGTGGTCACTCTGATTCCAATATCATCCAGTCTTTTCTCCAGGTTTGTTTAGAACTCTTCCTAGTGCTTCTAGAAGTATGATTATTTGAATTATACTGACTTTCTTCATGCTCCATATTATTTTCAGTGCTCAGCCGAGTTCTATGTCTGTGTATTTGCTACGTTTTTCTGTTTATTTGGTCTTCACTGTGTGGACTGCTGGAACAGCGAAGTCTACGATTGTTCCCTTCTTGTCGAGTATTATGACATCCGGTGTCCTTGTTTGTATAAGTGTGTGTGTTTTTAAACCCATATTCTAGAGGAGGTTGTCTTTCCTTTTCCAATGCTGTTTCTGTTTTAGTTTTGTACCATTTGCCTGCGTATTTTTAATTCAATTGTTTGCACAGTTCCCAGCGTACTGCCTTCTCCATACATTCATATATTTTTGAGCTAGTTTGCTGCACTCACCAATTATACGATGTACTGTTTCATCTTTTTGCTCACACTGTTTGCATTTACTGTTCTCTAGCTAATTGTTAATAGATTGTTACATCAGAATTAAAAAGACAGACAACTACCGTCTTACATGAATTTAGAATTAAAATACAGCACAAAGTAATGTATGTACTACTTTAGACAGACATATTGCAACTCAGAATTACTAATATATATATATATATGTATATATATATATATATATATATGACATATATATATTATATATATACACATATAAGTTAATGTTAAATATAGAAATTGAAAATATTTTTTTTCAATGCAAAAATAGTTAATTTAACTTTATTTACTTTTATCTTATTTTTTTGGGGAATCAATTTTGCTCAGAGAATACTAGACTTGTGTCATATATTTTAAACAAAAAAAACAACATTTTTTATCTTCCGCGTTGTATTCCGCGATGTTGTCTTATCGGTTTTACATTAAAATTTGGAGGATAACATTAGATTTCGAAGAATTTAAGATTAAATTAAAAAGTAATTATAATATTAAATATTTAGGCTACAAATGTAAATTGACATCGTGCTTCCTTCTTTATATATATATATATATATATATATATATATATATATATATATATATATATATATATATTTAGATATATATACATATATATATATATATATATATCTATATATATATATATATATATATATTTAGATATATATACATATATATATATATATATATATATATATATATCTATATATATATATATATATATATATATATATATATATATATATATATATATATACAAGACTTTAAAATGCAGATGCATGTGTAATAATATTCTTTAATCTACACATATAAACATGGATAAGTACAAAACAAGTAGGGTAAACTCTAAAAATATGGAAGCTGGTGTTATAATTTGAAGAATTAAATCTACACTTAATTACACATACAAACAAGGTTGAAAAAATGTGAGTCATATGCAATGGTTTTTCTTAGATATTTTTTAGGCATTTGTATCTTGATTAACAGAAGAATGACATGAAAACAATATATATTTTTAATGATACAGTAGATATGGTCTAAATAGTCATCTCAAGAAAACAGATACAGTGATGGTTTAGGCAAATTTACAAGTTAGGGTAACAGATCTGTGACTTGAGTTAGTGACTTAAAGTTTTAGGGGCTTACTCACTTAACTGTTATCACTTGATCACTTTATTACTTATTTTCCTTTTGAAATAAAGTTGACTATTTGTTTGAAAATTTTTAAATTCAAGAATAATATGTTCCTTGAAAGTAATGCAAAGCATTACTACAATTAGATAAAGTTTCAACTTAGCAGTTGGAACAAAATGGTGCGACAATGATTTAACTATTAGGAAAAAGTTGAATGTAAGTAAATTATGTCCAAGTTAAGTTTAATTTTTTTATTAAAAACGAAAACACATGTACCTTGCATGTAACGCAAACAATCAACATTTACTCGCTTGTGCAGTATGGCTGCATGTTTAAATACACGCATATAGCATAGCTTAGTAGAGTAAGCCACATAATACACTCTACTTAGGCTAATGTAGTAAAGAGCAATCCCTTATGCAGTTTTCAAATTTTGAATGATGATTTAAGCAATTGAAACTTAATTTTATAAATCACCTAATTCGTTATTGTTTATTATTCCCTTTACATTGCTAATAATACTCTACATTTTATTCTTCAAATCGCAATTCCATCTTCAATATTTTAAGAGTTAATTCAATTTTTCATGTACTTTTCCAGATTTATATTTAAGAATATGAATGCAGATGCCCTGCAATAACTTTACTTTTTTAGTTTATAAAAAGCAAAAGTACTTAGTTCATTAACACATTTTCCTTTTTTGTATAGCCCTACTACATTTGGTAGTACTGCACATAGTGACACACCAGAATAACTATACTTAAGTAATATATTTAGACGATTATGTGTAAAAATGATGTTATTTTAAAATAATAAATGAAAAACAACAAAAATATGTTTACTCATGTAATTTATTAAAATACTATTCTAGAATACATCAGTCTATTTTATACTATTCTAAAACTATTACATGTGTCAATACTCTCCACGTAGACGAAGTCACAAATGACAATATGTTATTAATGTAGTTAGAGTTTACTTAAATATATTATGTTATCAAAAAAGTTAACCAGACAAAAAAATAATGTGGTTTCTTAGAATATATACTAGACTTTTCACCTTCTAAAATTACGAACAGATGTGCTTATTATATTGTGTGGTTTTTTTGGTAGTACTTTGTACTTTTTGAAATAAAATGCATTCTTTTTCTTTCAAATTATTAGAGATAAATTAAGTAGTACGTTAGGAATAATAAAACAATATTATATTCTTTTGATTTAAACATATTTTTTAAATAATAAAATACAATTAAACTCGTTAGTTATATTTAATAATTTCAGGATTTTTGAAAATAATAATTCAATATTCACATTCAAATTAAATTATTTGCAAGACTTTTCTAAATTTTCAGATTTTTGTATTTTAAAATTAATGTAAAATAAGATAAAATATGTTGAATATTTTAAATTCAAATATTAATGAATTCGAAAAAACTGATTTTAAGAATTACTTTAAGAATAATGATAATTTATTTAAGTTTCTGAGTTTCAAATAAACTCAAATAATTCATAATTATTTGATAATGAATTAACATATCAGAATTTATGTTATTGTTAACTCATTTTCATTATATCTATTTAATTGTTTTAAAAATGATGATGTTCGTCAGGTAAAAGCCTTAAGTTAATCAAACATAAACTATTCAACGTGTCAAAAAGTTGTAGAATGAAAAATGGCCTTACTATGGCTAAAAAATATAAAAAATTAACAAGATTTGACATTTCCAGAAATCTTTTTATTTTAAATGTAAATGTTACTTTTATGGAACTATTTCAAAATTGTTAAACCACTGAAGAAAAAATACGTTAAATAATTATTCAAAAATGTTTGTGCGATCAAAAATATGCCCGACCGGTAAGAATAGCAACACTGAGTTTGCCGACAGAACCTCTAAATTGTATATATAAGATATATATTAATATAAAATGCTGTTGACGTTTATGTTTGTTTGAAAGCAGCAACAACCATTACGCTAAGCTGATGACAATCTATATAGTACTTACAATTTATGAACGTGTATGTAAGTAAACTGATGCTGATGTACATAACACTCCCATCTTGTCAATTCAAGACCAACATTTCAACTGAAACTTATCGGTGTCATTTAAAAAAAGCTAAATACTTAATTTACTTTTATTTCCTGAGTAAAATAATCTTCTCCTCCAGGTGTTTGCTTCCTTGCCTGTACCAAATATCTTTATTTTGTCTTTATTTTATTTTCTTTCTTAAATTCTGTTAAGTTTTTAGAGAGGTCAATGCGTTTGGGATTGCAAGAGGGGGGGAAGAGTGGGCGAAGTCGAGTAGCGAATGTAGATAAAAAGAAAATGTAGTCCCAACCAACCACATCAATCTGTAGTTAAGACATAGTTTATATCTGCCACCGACCCCGAATTGGAGACTTACATTTCAACTGAAGCTTATGGGTGTCATTTAAAAGAAAAAGTAAAAACTAAATACTTAATTTATTTTTATTTCCTGAGTTAACTAATCTTTTCTTCAAGGTATTTGCTTCCTTGCCTCTACCAAAAATCTTTATTTTGTCTTTCTTTTCTTTTCTTGCTAATATTCTTCAAATATTAATGTGCCTTATATGAATGTTCTTATTTCTGTGTTAGATTTAAATGTGTTTAATTATTGATGCATACTGTCTTATTGCATGTCTATTGATTTCTCACTGAAGATATTCTTAAAATCCCACGCTGGTTTGTAGTTTTGGCTATATTTCTCTTATTGCTCTTAATTGTACTTATTTGCGAGAGGGAAACCTATCTCCAACTTTCTGTTTCCTCTTTAGTATACAATGAACATATATACATATGTATGTACATGTATATATATATATATATATATATATATATATATATATATATATGGATTTTTTTACATTTGTTATATAAACCTGCGGGGGCTAGGAAATCCCTGACTTGTACACAGGCGTAGGCTATGTTTACCCATCTCGGAGTGTTCGACTCGTAAGAGTTTGTAAGGTCATCCATCTAAGAGTAGGAACTCTCTCTCATAATAAAACCTTGCTACCAACTACTTACGTAGTGGCAGTAAACCGTTGGGGAGGGAGGCCTCCTTTGTCCTGATCGACAATCTTCCTAAAGCTGGAATCTCGAACAAAATATCCGGTTTTCAAACCTACAATTGCTTAAGGAATAGATAGGTTCTGCCTATCGCCGGCCCTTGCACGCCTTCTTTGTCTATTAGCAAAGTGCATAGGTACAAACGCTGGGCCACCTCATAAACCCCAAGTGCCTAGCCTTGTTTCCTTACTATGGCAATGAACGACGTTCTCTTTCTCTCTATTTGGGCATTTTGGGGAAAATTTTAACCTTCTTTTACTTCTAAATATTTTCATCACTAAGTCTTACATGACTAGTCTGGGTCTCTCTTGTTCCGACACCCTGAGGGTACAGGTTATACAGATTTTCTGACTGCTGTTTCCTACTGACAGCAAGGAGCCCCAACTCTTGGGTAGCGCCAAGAACGACTGCTCTATCATCAGTTGCATAATACCGTGGGTAGTTGTATGTGCCATGTCGCGCATGGAAAGGGACCCTGCAATTATCTCCGGTGGACTTTCCTGAGGCCACAACCCCCATGGACCAGGTTCAGACTAATCGACTGGTTGTGTGAGCTTATTGGCACCACACAAGTATCAACCTTGACCAACCCACTCTATAATCAAAACAAACATGTCTTTACAAAAAAATAAAAGCAAATCTAAACCAGACACCCAACAGAACACGCTTTCGCCTCCGACCTTGAGGCTCGCATTCACAAATATCCGGTGACTTAGAACTAACCTCAATGACGTAGACACCTTTCTCCTTACACACTCCTCGAATATCCTAGAGCCAAGTGAAACTAACCTTCAATCCTCAATCTCCTCTCACCACTTTGACATGGCTGGCGACCTCCCGCTCTACCGTAAAAGCCTCTGACAAACATATGCTCGTGCTATGAGTTTATGTTTGGAACACCCTCCCTCTGACTAGAGAACATAGATTAGAATCAAATGACCGATATTACATGTGCTTTAGATTAACTTTACATCACAGCGTCAGTTACTTATATTTCTTATATCGTTCCCCGTCGACCCAGGACTGTACTCTGCTAAACTCTGTCTCTGAAAGCATAGATAGAACACTCTTAATTGACTCGAATGCCCAAATACATGTATTTGGGGATTTTATTGCCTACCACCGCGACTGATTGGCTTCTCCAGCATTACTGACGCAGCCGGCAACTCTACGTATTATTTCTCCTTAGCTCACTCCCTCTCTCAGACTGTCGATTTTCGGACCCGCATCCTCGATCGAGTTTACAAACAAGCCTCACTTCTAGATCTTTTATTGACCTCAATCCCCGAGGCATGTCTGACGAAACTCATAGCTCACTCGGGAATGCTGATCACATTATGCTAATGATACATATCACCCTAAGAAGTCGTCCAAAAGCTGAGGAACCGTTGCTCAAAAGAACGAAATACTACAAGCAGGCTGATTTTGAGTCAATCAGAGATAACATCAGTGACGTCCCATGGAGAGAACCCTTCTCACCTACTGCCGACAAGTGTGCAAATGAATTAACTGAATGAGTCAGAGCAGGCATTGAAGCCTATGTCCCCATGCGAACATTCTTTAGCAAGCCCCACTATCCCCAATGGTTCACCTCGGAATGTGCAGCTGCCATTGCTGAGAGGCAACAAGCATTCCGTAAATTCGGCCGCCATAAGTCAGCTACTAATAGACATAAGGTTATAGAGTCAAGAAATAATTGCAAGGCCGTGATAGGCGAAGCAAATAGAAGGTATAATGAATTAACAAAAAAACGCATTCAGTCACAGAAACTAGGTACTCGTGGTTTCTTGAAAATCTATGATAGTGTAGTGAATACTCGTGAATAAACGATTCCCCCACTATCAGACCACAATGATGTCGTTTGCAGTGCCACTGATAAGGCTGAACTACTTGTCCAGCTTTTCGCTTCTAACTTCACCTCGAACTCCAAAAAACACCCGCTCCCCAAATCCCATTGCGGACCAAAGCCACACTAATAACCTGGTGATCACACTATCCCAGGTCAGAGACATCATAAAAAACCGTGACACCTCCAAAGCTTGTGCGCCTGATCTTATACTTGTAATAGTAATAAAGAAATTCTCTGCTAAACTGTCACCTGCTTTCTCCAAACTCTACAATAAATGCATAGCTGGAAAATTTCCTCTGTGTTACCAGTCCACAAGAATTCTGGGAATAAAACTGATCCTCACAACTACCGCCCAATCAGTCTACTGCCGATCTTTGCTAAAATCTTTGAATCCTTAATCAATCTAGCTATAGTACGGCACTTAGTTAATGCTAAACTTCTTTCTGACCGCCATTATGGATTTAGACCAGCACGATCTACTGCAGAGACCCTAACGGTCATCTCAGAACGCATGTATCATACACTTGACAAGGCAGGTGAAGCTAGGGCTGTAGCGCTTGATATATCTGTAGTGTCTTGCATTTGGAGACAACAACGTGTTTCATAATTACCTCACTTACATTGTATAGTTGTCTCCCTTTGTATATTTCTCTTCTGTATATAAACGAAAGCTGACGTGTATCTCCCTCTTTAGAAGAAGGTCTCGGAAGCGTAAACATCAAACCATGTCTCTCTTTCTTATTCATTCTACGTTCTCGCTTCGCATTGTATGTACAAGTATCTATTAGTCGCCAGCCGAATATTAATAGATTCACATAACAATTGACAAGCGAGAACATTATAAATGGCGACGAGAATTTTAAACAACTCACGTTTAAAAAAAAAAAAGAAAAAACACTTCGAATGAAAGTCGTTACAAGGCCACGAGAATTTTAAACAACTCACGTTTAAAAAAAAAAAAAGAGAAAAAACACTTCGAATGAAAGTCGTTACAAGGCCACAAGAATTTTAAACAACTCACGTTTAAAAAAAAAAAAAGAGAAAAAACACTTCGAATGAAAGTCGTTACAAGGCCACGAGAATTTTAAACAACTCACGTTTAAAAAAAAAAAAAAAGAAAAAAAAACACTTCGAATGAAAGTCGTTACAAGGCCACGAGAATTTTAAACAACTCACGTTTAAAAAAAAAAAAAAACACTTCGAATGAAAGTCGTTACAAGGCCACGAGAATTTTAAACAACTCACGTTTAAAAAAAAAAAGAGAAAAAACACTTCGAATGAAAGTCGTTACAAGGCCACGAGAATTTTAAACAACTCACGTTTAAAAAAAAAAAGAGAAAAAACACTTCGAATGAAAGTCGTTACAAGGCCACGAGAATTTTAAACAACTCACGTTTAAAAAACAAAAAAGTTTAAAAAACAAAACGAAAACTAAACGATACGAAGAACGAAACGAAAGAACATAACACACGGAATGAATAAAGAGACAATTTTGACCAAACTTTGATGTTGCTCCGGAACTTTTCGAAGAGCCCGTGCCAAAACAAAAACGGTGAAGTTTTGCACGGAAACCTTCAGATACTGAAAAGGCAAGAAAGAAACAGGTCCCTGGCCGAAACGAAAGAGGAAAACAGACAAATGCGGCCAAACTCTGATATTGCCCAAAATCATTCAAAGAGTCCGTATCAGAGACAAAGAACAGAAGTTATTCAAGCCCAGACATAATTCTACTACATAAGAAGAGAGCTGGCAAAGTCCCAAAAAGTGCCACGTACCTTGGCAGAAAGGACAGATAGTCTCTATACAGTGCCCACGTGCAAACAACGACTAGTTGATTTAGCAGGGAATGCTATCAACACTTCGAATGAAACAAAATAAACCAAGAACACTGAAGAAAAAAAAAAAACCCAAAAAAAACAACGTAACTGGGATAAAAACTCCTTAAAGGAAAAAAAAAAAAAAAAAACAACGAATAACGTAAACAACCAGATTTATCGGTGTAGCGCACAGTTAAAAAAAAAACCCCGGAATCTAACACCTTTGATTCCCACGTGGCAGCAATGCACGAAGAAAGGAAGAAAAAGGAAAAGAAGAGAAGCAGTGACATATGCAGACAGAGAAAGAAGGAGAGAGTTTCGACGTCCAACCCAAGACAACTCTTCACGCGGACAAATTCAGACAGCTCCCCTGAAGAAGAGAGAATAGGAATCAAAAACAGATTGATTCGAAAGAGTCGAAAGTCGATTTCCCTCCCCCCCCTCATCCTGCAGACGACGTAAGTTGGTCTTCAATTATGTATCTTGCAAAGAAAAAAGAAAAAAAAAACGATTTCCTCCTTGACTGAGACAATTGTATAATCGGTGATCCCCCTTGAAATCAGAGAATCACCATGGACAAATTGCATACATAAGTGATGGACAATAATGGACTGTACTCCCCCCACTTATCATACGCACGCACGCGTACACTTAATTAAGGTGGAGAGAGGTGTAGTGTCTTGCATTTGGAGACAACAACGTGTTTCATAATTACCTCACTTACATTGTATAGTTGTCTCCCTTTGTATATTTCTCTTCTGTATATAAACGAAAGCTGACGTGTATCTCCCTCTTTAGAAGAAGGTCTCGGAAGCGTAAACATCAAACCATGTCTCTTTTTCTTATTCATTCTACGTTCTCGCTTCGCATTGTATATACAAGTATCTATTAGTCGCCAGCCGAATATTAATAGATTCACATAACAATTGACAAGCGAGAACATTATAATATCCAAGGTATTTGACAAGGAATGGCATACACGCCTTCTCCTGATAATACGCTCATATGGTATTACTGGACAATTACTTAATATAATTATATCCTTCTTAACCAAAAGAAAAATCCAGGTTGTCCTCGATGGCCGTTCATCTAAGCAACATGACATACATGCTTGTGTACCCCAGGGATCTATCCTTAGCCCTTTGTTGTTCATGATCTATATAAACGATCTTCCTGGTCACATCGAGTCTGATATTGGTTTATTGTCTGACAACACCACCTTTTACTCTCGCCATGTTGGCAAAACAGACGCGATTATATGCGAGGCAATGGCTGAATCCTTAGAAAATGACCTCCAGGCTGTAGTGGATTGGGTTCATAAATGGTTGGTAACTTTTAATGCCGCAAGGACAAAGCTCCTTTCCTTCAATAACTACAAGAAACCTCTCCAACCACCCATTGTCATGGCAAATAACACCATACCTGAGAGTTAATCATTCAAACTCCTCGGGGTAACCTTCACAGGTAACATGAATTAGAACAAATACATTGAAGACATTACCAAGGCTGCCGCAAAGAAGGTTGGCTCCATCTACCGTGCTAGTAAACTTCTCACACCTGACATTATCCTCTATCTCTACAAAACCACCATCCGCCCATGCATGGAGTTTTGTTGCCACATCTTGGCTGCTGCATCATCTACTACTATCTCCCTCCTTGACAAGGTCCAAAAAATGATCGCCAACCTAATAGGTCCCTCACTGTCAACAAAGCTCCAGACACTGTCCCATCGCCGTAATGTAGCATCTTTGTCTTTGTTTTACAAATACTTCAATGGATTATACTCCGATGAATTGACTGCTCTGGTGCCCCCTCGACATAATTTCACTAGCCCAACTCGACAACCGACTAAATCCCATTCATTCACTGTAGAGATCCTTAGATTCTGGCGAGCTTTCTACTCAAATAGCTTCTTTTCTCATGGTGTCTGGAATTATGTTCATGCCCCCTGTTTCCTCGACAGTACTGACATGCAGAAATTTTAAATTAATGTAAAGAGACATCTCGCTGCGCAGATCCTAGTTTAGGTTGACCCCCCCAGACCTTCTCCCCTTTTCTTTCTTTTCAGTAGCCCCTTACGTCTTCAGTGGCGGCCTTCCTTGTTCGGGGTGAACTACGTTAATAAAAACAAACAAACAAACAAAAACGTATATGTTATTTTGGAAAAAAAGAGAATTAGCTCTAATATTGAATATTCTAAATAGTGATGAACACATTTGTGAGTGTCCAAATATTTAATAGGTTTCGGAATATTTTAATTGATGGTTGTTTTTATTATGAATCTTTTTCTCACAACTTTTCAGCCGAGGTAACTTCGTGCACATTCCCAAATAAAACAAGTACGTCTAAGTGTTAGAAGACGCACATGAAAAGGTCGGACGTTATATCGGCCGAACCCTTGAGAGAATAACCTCTTAAATTAATACAACAGTCTAAATAATACAAAATATTATATTTAATTGTAATAATTATAATAATAACAATAATAATCATAATTATAATAAAAATATTATATATATATATATATATATATATATATATATATAAATATATATATATATATATATATACATATATATATAGCATTGAAGAGACAATATTTATTATTCATAATGAATTTAAGAAATTAAAAAGATGAAAGGGCAGCTGACCGGTTTCGTACCTCGCTCAACAGAGCCAAATATCGAGGTAATGTATAAAAAATATAAAAAGATGCTATGAGAATTATAGCGAGGGAAAGGGTAAAAAAAAAAAAAAAAAAAAAAAAAAGTTCAGTCAAATAGAAACAACATTAAGCCCGAGGAGATTTTCTCTTTGTTTGCAAAGAGAAGGTCTCAAGGACTTAATATAAATTGTTTCTAAGATCTTGAGATGATAAGGGGAGTGCGACTTACTAAGATTGGAGAATAAGTCGACACTGAATTTAGAGGCACAGGTGCGATTATTTATGAGATGTTGACCTATCGACGAGCCATAAGTATTATTCAAATCATCAGTTGGTAAATAATTTCCATTGCGAATTTTTGTGGGCACGTGTTGTTTGACCCGGATGTCCAATCTCTGTGACGTCATCCCGACGTAGTGCATACAGCAACTACATTTAAATAAATAAATAATGGAATTATTATGATGTGGGGGAAGGACATCTTTTCGAATAGAAGTTAAGATTGGACGAGAGGAAAAAACAACACGCGTATTCGCAGCAAAATAACATTGTTGTACAGACAAAGAGATTTGTTTGGCGAATCTATCACTAATATTACCAAGCCAAGGTAGGCGAAGGTAAATAGGGCATCTGTCTACAGAAGCTGGTATGCTTTTGTAAAAATGTAATATTTTTGTTCTAATCGTAGATTGTACAATGTCTAAAGGGTAGCCATTGTTACAGAGGGTCTTAGTAATAAATTTAATTTCTTCATCCAGCTCGGTCTTCGAACAAATCTTTAAGGCCCTATGGGTAAGGGTCTTAATAAGATTAAATTTTTGTTTTGTGGGACAAAATGAGTCCCAACGAGTATAAAGACCAGTGAAGGTAGGTTTCCGATATACTGATGTTAAGAAACCACAGGAAGCTTTATTAACTAATACATCAAGGAATGGCAGTGAAGAATTAGTTTCCTTATCAATAGTGAATTTAAGAGCTGGATGAATATTGTTAAGGGACGTAAAAAAAACGTCCGCTTCCGTTTCATTGTTGAACAGGCAAAAGGTGTCGTCAACATAACGAAAGTAGATATCTGGTCTATTTGGACCAGATAGGAGACCTTCTTCATGGAAACCAACAAAAATATTGGCCAATCTTAACTTCTATTCGAAAAGATGTCCTTCCCCCACATCATAATAATTCCATTATTTATTTATTTAAATGTAGTTGCTGTATGCACTACGTCGGGATGACGTCACAGAGATTGGACATCCGGGTCAAACAACACGTGCCCACAAAAATTCGCAATGGAAATTATTTACCAACTGATGATTTGAATAATACTTATGGCTCGTCGATAGGTCAACATCTCATAAATAATCGCACCTGTGCCTCTAAATTCAGTGTCGACTTATTCTCCATTCTTAGTAAGTCGCACTCCCCTTATCATCTCAAGATCTTAGAAACAATTTATATTAAGTCCTTGAGACCTTCTCTTTGCAAACAAAGAGAAAATCTCCTCGGGCTTAATGTTGTTTCTATTTGACTGAACTTTTTTTTTTT
Organism: Sepiola atlantica; assembly: GCA_963556195.1. Taxonomy (NCBI): domain Eukaryota; kingdom Metazoa; phylum Mollusca; class Cephalopoda; order Sepiida; family Sepiolidae; genus Sepiola; species Sepiola atlantica. The sequence goes on from OY744536.1 coordinate 62,144,233, forward strand.
TTTTTTTTTTTTTTTTTTTTACCCCTTTCCCTCGCTATAATTCTCATAGCATCTTTTTATATTTTTTTATACATTACCTCGATATTTGGCTCTGTTGAGCGAGCTACGAAACCGGTCAGCTGCCCTTTCATCTTTTTAATATCTTAAATTCATTATGAATAATAAATATTGTCTCTTCAATGCTATTTTAAAGTTTTGTACGACAAAGAAAATATTTACATATATATATATATATATATATATATATATATATATATATATATATATATATATATATATATAATAACACACCGCAATGTTATCACGGGTGGCCTAATATCTAATACATATAGCTTTAAGGGAAGGGCTTCCTGGAAAACCCGAACATATTGCGTTAACGTAGTATATGACAACACATATAACTTGATCTATATGTGTGTGTAAAACGTAAGTGTGTAAAACTTGATGATTGGGAAAACAACAAGGACATCTTATTTGATGAATGTTAAATTTTGATGTCGCAAGTAGAGTTAGATATTTGCTCACTCTGAATTGCAGATTAAAATATGCAGCGATTAGTTCTTATGTTTATGAAGTAAGCTTTAAAGAATGAATGAAATCGTTATCAATAACGAAATTATCTATCCAGATAGACTGATTAGTTAATATTTAGATCCAACTCCGATACCTTTTTCATCGTTCAGTCTAGCACATTTTACTATCTATTAATATACAGTTAAGAATGTATATATTTGCATATATTTGAATGTACATGATTCAATCCGAAACTAATAAATCTGTTACTATCAATTTTGAACAAAATAGCTACGAGTACGCGTAGGCGATCCAATGTAAGTTGCAGGTAAAGAGGAAAGGTTGGAATGTAAGCTATTCGTAAACATTTATGACTGTCGATCTTTTTGAAATTCTAACAATAGATATTAGACATACCTCTATAAATATTTCACAGATTCCAATTGCTTTCGCGTATTTTCAATGTTTTAGTAGGAATAATTATGACACCATGTTCTCATTTAATAATTGAAATATTTTAGAAATACATAATATTTCATGAATAGTAGGCTTGGCTAGATTGTCACCCCTTGTTTGGGAAAATTGTCGATGACAGGAAGAACTCTGAAATAACACCAGTATTTCCCTGCGTATGCCGGCATTGTTTCCGGTGGTATATCAATTATCATTGCCACTTGACTACTTCAGAAGAGGTGAAGTAGAGAACTGTCCAACACTTGATTGACTATTGCATCTCTGCATAGGTAGTCTTACATGAGAGTCTTTTGTGTTTGACTTATATATGTGCATTGGAATAATTCAGTCTCGAAATATTATTAGTTTCTCAGACTCTGGCTTAGTAATCATGGAGGACATGTTGTGTTCCATACAGGATTTTTTGCTGTAACGGTTTATTGGAAACGTGAGTATTAATATACGTATTTTCTGTGCATGAGTTGTAAGAACGTTTCTAGGGAGTAAGTTGTTCCTTCATGTATGTCTACACAAGCTTTTGTTCATTATTAAGTAATACCGTAAGCCAATAGAGGTTTGAGATAAGAGTTTCATTTATTCACATGCGTTGTCTTCCCAGATTGATAAGCGCAATCATTAGGTAAAGTTAACAACACTATTAAAAATAACAAAGTAAATGAACAAATACTTTTGGAAAACTGACAACCTTTATTACAGTAACGGTGTAGTTCGATATTCTAGAAAGGGCGATACAACAAGGCAAGTTGCGAAGTTTCAGTTGAAATCGTGTAAACACACCAACACTATTAACGAGAGAAAGGTAATGAAATATAAATATATCCGCTTATGATGCAGATTTTACGGACACACTCCCGAGAAAAAATGATCGTCTTATTTGTAACACTTTAAGGGCATCGCTTTCAAGAAATAATAAGCTACCAATCCTTTATTCCTAGGAAATTTAATGAGCAAGTGTCTGATAGGTTAAACGTTTTTTTCAATGAAACACTACCGTTTAGGTGTCCCGTCGTGTTGCTAGTGAGTCATCTTGGGTGATATAATGTAGCACGACATGATTTAATTCCCTTTTCTACGAACACAGTGTGACTAAATCCGTGTGTTCTTCTTTATTCAAAGTATTTAATGTCTTCATTAAATATTCCAGTGGTCGTTCAGTCGTTTTAACGTTTGCCGCTCGAGTTTCACTTACTTATCTCTCCTTTACATCGCTTCCTGGTGTTCTATACTGACAACTCCTTACTCTAACGCATGCCTGTATCTTCTGCCCTTGTAACCAAGTTTAATTATTTCAAATAAATTAAATAGTATTATATTTGTAAGACGATTAGGCTGTTTTGTTATAACATGGTGACGTTTAAACGTGTTATAGTGATGGCGTTTATATTTTATTTGATTATCTAGCTTTCTATTCCAAGGATGTCTGTGGCATTTGTGGTGAAATAGTGTACGCCCCTGTTAGAAATGACGGAAACAATTATAGTTCGCACTAATATTCATAGAAAAGTATAGAATCACGTCATTTTTTTTCATAAATTAATTACTATTAGCATTTCCTATGCCCTAATGAAAAAACAGCAATGAATATTTATTAAGAATAGAGAAGTTATTTTTCTGAATTCATTCCAGACCGCGGAATATGTTTGACTTACTAATTACTTTCTCGCTCCCCTCGCCACATCAAATAATTTTGTCCGTGTGCGAGAAAAGTGGAGGTTTTTTTACTCGCATATTTGTGTGTCAAGAGAGGGATTTATATTTACTTATGTACAAAAACATACACATTTGTCGTACTAATTGAATGTGGGATGTCAATCAATAGTTTTGTAGACATCACATATCATCAATACTACATAAAGAAAACAGTGATAGTAGCAATAGTAATACTAGTAGAAGTATAATGATATTTTCTATGGCACAAATGTATGTCAGACAACACATAATGATAACTTTTGTAGAAATTTAGCTCATACGTATTATTATTACGGCACTAGAAGTAGTGTATGGTATGATAAGTTGTTATCCTAGTAGAATGTGTAATACTAGTGTTAGAAAAACCGATGCATGTATATTTTGAATGTTTGCGCTTCTTTTCTTTATGTTTGTGTTAAGTTTTTATTTCTTTATTTATATTCTCTTACTTTTACTTCTGATGTGTCTTGCTATTTCATTTTTTATGTCGTATTTTCTTCCTGTTCTCTTATTTGTTTTTTTGTATTTGTTTTTTGTCTTTTTTCACCCAATCCTTTTTTATTTTCATTTACTTTTCTAATTCTCTTAATTTGTTATCTTTCATCGTCTTCTTCATAATTCCCGTATTTTCAACTTTCTTCTTATTTTGCTTTTGGACTCTTTTTCTTACACTGATGCTACTTAATCAACGTTAATTAATTCTTTTATGTGCGTTCTTTTACTACATATTTTCGTCTTTAACTATACCTACATTTTTTTCATATCATTCTTCTTCTTTATCGTCTGCTTTTCCTCCTTTTTCTTCTTCTTCTTCATCTTCATCTTCTTCTACTTTTTTCTTCTTCTTATTATTATACAATGTTCTATCTTTTTCCTTATTTTACATACACATTCTCATATAAAGATATCAAAGATATATTATTTTGCTTCTTCTTCTTTCTTCTTTTTGATTTTCCTCTTCTTCTGATGCAACGTGATATCTAAACATAAGGTTTCTTCTTGGCCACAAGACGACATCGAAGACCTCAAGCTCATTTCCCGTTCTTGACGAAAGTCATTCTTCGATAAATTCTCTACGCCGACCAAAACAAATGATTTTGGCTTCCTCTTTCATCCTGCAAGGAATACATTTCGACGAAACGCCACTAAGCAATATCTTCACTTTCAGTGTGCAGCAGTTGACGCCCGTTTCTGTCATCCACGAGGACATGTTCCATTTATTGAATGAAATCACGTGTCGCTACGAGCACGTGTATTTCTATACAAGCATTGGTTTATATTCAGCAAAATAATTTTGTGTTTATTTTGTTTATGTCAATTGCAAGATACATATGTGTAAAATAGTTGATATATTCAATACCAGTGTTCGAATTGTGCAACCAGTGTTGTATATATATATATATATATATATATATATATATATATATATATATATGCCCACACTGATGTATGTTACTGAACATAAAACATACGTTAGCGGATAGTATATATTTATTCAAATTAGTTTCTAGCTATAGAAAGTATGGTATCAACTTAGCGTAAAGTTTAATTCTTAAGTAACAACATCGAATCTGTTCCGCTTTCAATATCTTACAATATATTTTATAAAACTAAACAAATCATTAGTTGAATTTGTGTCCTATTTAGAAGGGTGCAACAATCCAACAACTTAGTGTCTAGTTTCGAATCTCGCTGTATCTAGCTATACTAATAATTATTTAAATGTGTGTATACCTTTCAAAGAAACGAGCTACGGAGAGAATAGGTAGAAATAAGAGGAGTTGGCAGGGATATAATAGGAGTCGCATAGATGTGTATGTGATTGGGTAGGCATATTAGATGGGATATAGCGATGTTAAGAATGGGATAGGTTGTGTGGGTGTGAGTATCAGCAAGAACATGAGTAAATATTTGGTGGATAATTGGGGTCTATGTGAATTGAGAAAAATGTTAACCAAGTAATTCCATATATAAACCATTCCATGGTAATCATATATAAGCCGTATAACCTAAACTGAAATTGAACGTTCCTCTCTACATAATTTTCTGAACATTGCGAAAAACGGCTTACTATGTTGTCGGCTTAAAATTACAAACAGACTTTATTTCTGTGTTAAGCATAGCTGTTAGAGATAACTCCATTGGTTAGAGCGTTTGTAATTTGAGTTTAAATTTACTAGTGTCGAGGGGTTCAAATGGAAGATTCGACCTTTACAGATATCTTCAAACTGAAGATTCTGCAAAAAAATTAAACGTATACGAATGTGGATAATAATTTTGTTAAAGTTTATTATTAAAGAATTATTTTAAGCCGGTTTCGGATTATTGCTTTCGTGTGATATTCATAATATTAATTTTTTACCTTGACTTTAAACAATTAGTGGCTGGTTGATTATAAATAATATTCTTAATATCTCTTCGCATTATAAATTATGATTAACACGTTTAGCTGGCTTTCTGAAAGTTCGTTATATATAGATACTAAAACTACTTCACATAATGTGAATCAAATTAAGCGCGGGTGATCCTGCTACTGCTACATGTATTACTATTTGGTCAGAATCGAACCATATTTTAGATAAAACAGTTAGATATACTTGATATGAGGATACCATACACAGTATATCATTAAAAGGAAATGACGTGGAGATAGGACATATGCGAATATGAAAGAGAAACACAAATTAAACACAGGAAGAAATCATAAAGAAACTGAGATTTACCGGTTTAATTAGTTCGTTCATTCGAATGAAATGGTAAACCACTGTTTTTTTATGAGTTTTCTTGTATTAAAGTTGTTTTCCTTGCGTCTTGTTCATACATATTTGCTATGTCATCTGCGTGTTATAATTATACTACCCCTACTACTCCTATCTTTGATTTATAATAAATATCAATATTTATTAATTAGTAGGTAAATAAATATAAATCGATATACTAACACAAACATTAACGAATAAATAAATGTATCGGTTGAACCCCTCTACTATTTCAAGATAAGAGAACATTTTTAAAAAATGTAGAGAAATCCAGAAATACAAACGGCTGATCAACCAATTCGTTATCATGCCGGGTTAAAAGTCGTCCTGGGCAAACACCAAAAAACACTAACGATAATAGTAATACCGATCCGTCCTCCCGGAGTACTCTAATTACATCAATGATTTCTGCAGTTTGTCGAATTGATGAGCAGCAGGACTCAACATGAATACTTGTGAGAGACATCCCTCCGATGATATCTTCTGATCTCTTACTGTGGATGTATGGTGTAAACTGACTTGAGAATAGCGATATTCAAGATAAGCAGCCAGCAACCACATTTTAATAATAACCTGTCAGTCTCACCTGCCTAATATCTAAATTCATGTAAACTATTATCAAGCAGATTACCATGCCCCACCTCATAGCTTCAAATGTTTGTCCTGCATCACACCACTTACTTGTATCTAGAACACTCAGTTTAACTCATCTGCTGGTTATGGAGAAGTCGGTCAACATGATATAAGTGCAAACATATTGTTTTTAACGTTCTCCGGGAGACTATTGCTAAAACAACACGGACTTGTTATGATGTGATTGTTATTGTTATATAAATATTTAAACTGTGGAAAACCTAAAGGAGTTTCATTCAAATAATCGATGCATAATTTTATTCATTATTCAATAAATCTATAACCGATGTCAGCGCTGAAGTCAACAAAAATGTGTGCATGTAAATGGAATGTACAGCAAAACCACTTGCGTCGAATTCTTTAGATTTAATAATATCGCACCAAAAGGTAATACAACGTTTTGACAGACAAAAAAAAGAGAGTGTTCTGATTATAGAAGTTAAGGAAAGTACATGTAGTTAATGTACGTAGTAATTTGTGTTTTAAGATATTTATCTTATATATATATATATATATATATATATATATGCGCTAAAGATGATTTTTCTATGTGTACAATTTTTATTAAAATAGTTATTGATAAACGCTACATGATTACATTTGTTTCGTTATTCATTTTTGTAAAACATTCCCCCGTCTTGTAAAAAAAACAAAATTACAGCTTCTATCGATTTCAGCAGTTTTTATATTAAATCCTGAACAGTTGTTTGTTTTGATTTGTCATAATTATTTATCTCACAATTAGGTTCTAACGCTACCACCGAACTCATCGAGTAGGAATTAAATGAAATTAACGTGTTTTTCTGTGTTCACCGTTTTAGTGGCGATAACTCAAAGTTTTCCTTTTTTGATAAGCGACTGATGTAGATTCAATTCTGTAAAAAAAACGGACGACAGAAAGACAGAGAGTGTGAGTAAAGTGGTGCGGGAAAAGCCCTTTGATTTACGTATTTAATAAAGCTACCATTTTATACTTAGGCGCATGATTGTCTCAATTAGCGTGCCGTAATTAGGCACATAGATTTTGGGTTCGAACCCTAACCGGGGCACAATACTTTTTAGTCAGATTTTGTTGCAAAACGTACTTAGCGATTTCGAATTACAATATTGATTACATTATTTATGTCTACTTTTATTTTAATTGTAATCTACGTATTTTACGATAGGTGGTATGCGGGTGACACCGGGTAGCCATACAATTAACCATACAAAAATACTATAATATATATAGAACGTTCTGTACTGTTGTTTGGATTTAAAGAATGATAAATATGTAATGACTATTTAGGTTAGATATCATGGGTTTCTGAGAAATTCATTATTCCCTTTCTTATAAAATTAGACATCACTACTAGATACTTGAAAAGTGCTTCACGCGTACTTCACATCGCCTTCAAATCACAGGCCAACTGGAATCAAGCATCATTTTGTCGAAAAAAGGAAATTAAAATGATACACAAAATGTGCCCCACATCATCACTTCACGCACACAAAAAGTGAGTACATGGCATAATTGTTCCTTAGTTACAATGGTGACCAGCGCGTAACGAATTACCAACCAAAAGTAAACGCGGTGTTTATAATAAAACTTTTAGATGCCGCAAAAGATTAAATATTGGGAATATTTAAGTGATGCTGGAAACTTAATTAATATCAAAATCATCCGGAACGATTCTATCCATGTTTTGTATTTTTTCAAATTAAATAAAACTGAATAAACCCCACATTACTTAACTTTAGGCCGAGCTGCTTTGTTCCACAATGCATAATGATCAGCTAATTTGGTTCATACTTTACCACGCACAGACTCATATGCATATATCTATACATAGAGAAAGACAACGGAAGTGATAACAAATCTCTAAATGTGCTCGTACCTAAGAGGGAGATGCGGCTGAACGTCGCTTAAACCTTTTAATATATCCTATATTGATGAAATGTTTATCACATATATATATATATATATATATATATATATATATATATATATATATATATATATATATAGATTCCCCGGGGAATATAACGTAAGTGGTCCTGTATTTCTACGTTACCCTCTATGTTATAAATTTCTGTATAGAGACAGAAACTTCTAAAAACTTCAAATACGTGTATCCGATTTTAATCAAATGTAAACCATATGTATACGACACTAATTCCGAGTGTTTTCCAACATATCATCATTCTTTAATTACATTAGTGGACGATACGGAGGGAGGGGTCAATAAAAACGAAGAAAAAGTGATATCGTGCCATGCGCATAGTCACCGTGATTTAATCTCGAGCAACGCTGGGTCTTCATGCTAGTATTAATATAAAAAAACACAACACACAAAGAGATGTATGCATCAATTGAAGCATATCTAGTGGCATTCACCACTATAGAAATGTATATTCTGCCAATAATAATTGATTTTTAGGAAAAAAGTGACAATTTACAATTGATTAATAATTAATCATATAGACTTTCGTAAATTGTCGATGAATAATGTATTGTCATTTCAAGGGCTACACGAGCTCTCGTAGATATGTTGCACAGGGAAAATTGCGTATGTGCTATAATTTACGGAGGCTGACGCTGGTGCAGTTTAGAATTACGCAAGCCTTGCTTCGCAATAAACTCCTCATATATGCAGGTGGCTTTTCGGGGAGTATCAGTTATATCTACAGACATACGTTGATCAACAATAAGTAAAACATTAGCATTTTAGAGTGATTGCAGACATCTCTGTGGATATTTTCGTTACATACTTACTTTTAGCTTCATAAAAAGAAAAGAAAAGAGCAATACCTGTGCCATTAATATCCAGACAGATCAGCCGGTTGTAGAAGGTAAGGCAGGGTTATTTATAGAGGACACAGAATCATGGCTTTCGATCGGCTTTTAATGTTCCACTTCCTCTAAAGTTAATGTCTGGTAGAAAAACTCTTAAGATTCTACAATATAAACTTCGATATTGTTTATACTACTATTAATAGTAGTAGAAGTAGTAGTACATCTACTTCTAATTCGATTACTACTAATATTCGTTGGTTGAATACTAATATTATTAATAAAATATTTATAATAAAACTAATAATAATGATAATAATAACCAAGAAGGTAAAACCTCGACAATTTTCGATTTCGCCGTTCACGCAGAGTAAATACCAAAATAGCAGAAAAACTCAGCGAATACATCGTGCAAGTACAAGAGTTTAAAGGGGGTTGGAATATGAAGTAAATTACTGTGATACCAATAATTGTAGGACCACGAGCAATAGTTCCGAAATACTTTGAAAGACACGAGAATAAATTAGAGATCAAAAGAGTGTGAAACAGTGATTTCAGCGGACGCAATTTGCCCTTTTAGGGCGCACCAATATGCATCAAGGAAATCAGGCCCTACGTAGAAACAAGTCGAGATCTAGGAACTAGTACATATTTCGACTGTCCAAGCATCGGCCAGTATGAGCGCCGAATAGTCTGAGAACGGTTCTTAGGTTGTCATTACAATTATTACCGCACAATGAATGACATTTTCCATATGCCTAACAAGCCCTGTTAATCGCGAATACTAAGAAAATATCAACAAGAAAAGCAAGCGTGTCAGTACTATGTGGGCGGGCACGTGAGCGACGGAGATGGATCGCCCTTGGGCTGTCACCCTTAATTATGGCGAGGGCTTCCTTTCTCCCGATAACTGTTTTATCTAGATAACATCTAAAAGAAATTAAGCCGGGAATTCCAATTGTCGTACCACACAACGAGAGGAGAGAATGAGGGAGAAGGGAGGGGGGATCGAAAGCGTGTCACAGCGACCCTTTTCGATAGGCGTGGACGCGTGAAGACACAGGGAGGAGAGAGCGGAGAGAGAGAGGAAAAGCAAGCTAGCATGCCCCACCCTGGCCCTGAGAGAGAGAGAAGGAATGGAGAAAGTAGGCTGAAAGAAAGAGTATGAGTTGTACGTTTTTGTTTTGTTGTGGAAACGAGAAGACAAAGATAGTCAGTTGGAGATTGGAGTTCGCTTTGGACAGACGTCTCCGCCCGGGCTCGTGACGAGGATCACCGGACGAGAGGCTGCGCGAACAGCTTTTTGTCAGGGTGATGTTAACATTAGTGCTCTCCCACATACACACCGTTTCTCCAAACATAGATTAAGTTACAACTTATTTAACAACTGGGAAATCGTAAATAGATGATCATACACACGGAGAGACAAGATAGTTTAGTAAACAAAGCCATTATCGAAAAACAGACTTTGAGTTAAAGTTGAAAACCAATTGTTTATCTTGTTAAATAATTATTGCTTATGAACAAACCTAACCGAGTTGTTGACTTATTTCTGTTGTCGATTAGTTCTGCTTGTATAACATTGCTTTCACAGCTGACCAGCGAGGCAATCATCCCGACCTAGAGGAGATTCGACCGACACATCTTGGTTTTTACTGCCACTAAGACGATCATAGCCAGAAAGGATGTTCACAGTCAAGAAGGATTCATGCGCCGAGGACGGTTCTCATTACATTATATGCCGTCGCAAGGAAGGAGCGTGGGGGTATCTGTTCATAGGAGGATTGCCACTATAAAACCCACGACTGATGAAACACACGCTGAGAGAATCAAGCACAGGTAATATAAATTCTGAAAACAGTAAACACAGAATATAAGACAAATCAAAGGGACCTGAAACCGCCAATAATCTTATGACCTATAGATACCAAATGGTAGCAGCAGTCTCGGTTGATTGCACACAAACTGGTCCTGAACGCTCACAGAATATAAACAGTTCGAGAAGTGTAATCACAGTCCAAATTTAACCGAACATGTGCAGATAGTACTAGTGTCTTGAAGATACTTGTGACAATTCACATTTCAGAGAAAGTTAACGGTCGTCGTCGACGGGAAATAGTATTAAACGGCTTTAGCTTTAATGAAATGATATTTTCAACGGTTGTCTAAATATTCAAAGAGTACTGCAAATCTGCGGACTATTGTTGTCACTCAGACTCCAGGGAGCACTACTTATTATTGTCAGTAAGCACTCACTGATAATGACTCGGTTGAAAACTTGTTGTGCATAAAAAATTGTTTTAAAATAATAATAATAATAATAATAATAATAATAATAATAATAATAATAATAATAATAATAATAATAATAATAATCTGACCACTCCCTTCTATTGCGGTGTGACAGATGTCGGCTGGTGTTACACATAATCATCGCAAGTGTTTAATACGGTCGACATACTGAGTAAGGTTAGCATCGGATACTATTGAAAGTGCTCGGACAGACTTAGGATATGGAAAATTGTTAGAGAAAAACAAGTGTAACAACCTGGAATTTCTACTGTTTCTTTATTAATGTATCCGAATAATTTACTCTTAACGATAATTTCACTTTTGCGATAATAATTGTATGAAAGTTGTATTAATATCAATAGTAAATGAGTGTTTCTCCTTCCGTGAAAATAATATTGATTGTAATCTAAGTTGTTTTTAATAAATAATTATTTATTGAAAGTTTTAGCAAGTTAAATGATTTTTTAAAAATCATGTTCTTTTCGCCGTAAACTAATTACTAACTATAGGTTTTAAAAATGTAAAACAACTGTTGTTAATATTAAATGTAATTATTGTAACGGTTTGAACGTTCGTATAAAAGTGAGCAGTCTTTCTGTAACAATAAAAGTAAATGTCAGCAAAATATTATTTTGATAAATACAGCAGAAGAAACTTATTGAATGTATTTATTTAAATTGTTTGAATCAGATGTGTATTAAAATTACATCAAAATGAAAGTGTAAATCTTTATAACTGATTAAGTCGACAGGACAACACAATTCGATTTCGAAACAATTAATTGTTAAATATATGATTTTTTTAAAATCTTAACGACACAATCTCTTTTTTGTGAACATGTGTGAAAGAAAATAACATCGTACACACATGAATACACGCATCATAAAGGTTGACAGGATCTAAACTATGAGTTTAATAATTAATATACAATCAAATAAATATGTTACCAATTCTAAACGTGTTTTTTTATACATTCACACAAAAACTTTACCCTAAAGAAATTGAAATACCATAGAAACATAGGTCTAAGAAATATATATATATATATATATATATATATATATATATATATATATATATATATATATATATATATACATATATATTAAACATGATGTTTAAAATATTTCATTAACTATTATAGCTATCGAATCAACACCTGTATAGGCTAATCCGCTCCGCAAGCCCCTTGGACCGATTTCTGATACGTATTTTTTTTTTTAGGAAATATGTGTTTTTAATAATTTTCTAACATTTTACTTGTATCATCACATGCTCTACTAACATAGTCATTCACATAGGGTATCGAAGGTGTGTTTACTCTCACTCTCACTGCTAATGCCACTCCCACCCACTTCGCTAGTATTATTTCATTATATTGTTATTGCGTCTTCACAAAGACTATCAGCGATGAACGCCATCTCTTCAATGGGCGTGCACCAATTGTCCAACGACTCACACGAGGAAGACGCTTCCTCAGCCATGTCGGCCCCCATACGAACACCTCAGGAAGAGACCAGAAAACATAGTTGAACTTGATCGCTAGTGAATCGCCCCCTCTTTTTAACATGGGACTCCCCACTTCTGAGGCTCTCTCTCTCTCTCTCTCTCTCTCTCTCTCCCACGGTTCAGATGCAGTCTGGCCTTTATGGAAAACACTCAAACGCTTGAGAACGGAAATGTCGTTATTTATAAGTCCTACGGGTATATGGGGGTTTTAACTTACCCAATCATCTGTGAATGTTGATAAAAAGAACATGTGATGTACCACTGCCCAACCGGCGCAGATTGAAATACATTGTAGCGTGCAACAATAATGTCAAGGCCTGCGTAAATAAACAACTAGGAAACTTGTATTACCACATGCTTTAAAGACATGCAAATAATATTACGTTTTCGGAGCATCATTAGCATTTTATTTATTCTATATTGCTACTCTATGTTAACTATTAGGTGTTCAAACCAAAATAAATTGTTATTTATTCAACTACCATTTCTATTGCCTGGGCGTACAGATTGACTATTCAAAATACGTTATTTTATATTTCAGAATGACAAAATAAATAAATAGTACAAATCCATTCAAAATAATGGGGTGGTATCTGAAGTCAATATTGCGATAATCACTTACAATATTCGTACTATTCACTATTCATTTAGTTTAATTGTAAGTTGTTTCACACATGTTAAATAATCTGATTGAGATACCGACAACAACAACTCTCTTATCGGGTCAGGGCAGGTAGGTATAGCTATTTATTCTGTTTCTATTTTGCTTATTTAAATTCTTGATTTTAGTATCCGCATGGTGAAATATAGTATATGAATTATCACACAAGCGGAATAGCTTTTTATTCTGAACAAAACACAGAAATCGATGGTATCACAAAAACGGATAGTCGACAGCAATGTGCACACCTGAATCTTATTATCTTTATCCTATTTACTTTAAACATAAAATTTCATATTTCCTCTATGATCACAACTTTCACATTCCCGAATCACACTACTCATATTTAACGACTAGATGTATTTTATGTATAAGAATGTAACGTTAACAACACGTTATTTGATTAAACTATACTCCTACTAAATAAAAGAATAAGCAACTCGATTGATTCTGACATCTGCTAACTCCTACATCGATTTATACAGTGAGTTTTTACTTTCTTGATTTCTTTGATCTATTTTTACTTCACCGATTTATACGTACTTTTTTTTCTTTGTTTGGTGTGAAATGTTCTTACATCAAGTCGTTTTCTTTCCTTTCTTTTTTTCTTTTCCGATTGCGACGTGGTAGTTTTTCTTCTTCTGTTTTTCTTTCTTTTCTTTTTTGATTTTTTCTTAACTTTCTCATTTAACTTATGATACCCCCTTCCGCTCATAGTATATCCATAGGATCAATTTAACCTATGCAGCTGTTATTATTTCTGTTGTGTATATATATATATATATATATATATACATATATATATATATATATATATATATGTGTGTGTGTGTATTTAGTAATCACAGACATTCTTGTTCGTCAACCAGTCTTAAGTGATCAGTTCATATCACCTACCTTATCTGACATGTTCTCTATACTGTTTAAAATTCTCTGATATACGATGATGTGGAATTTATATATCAGGTATGCATACAGGTGTGTGCCGATCGAGAATATATGCGGTTCTATGCGAACAATTCTGAACCATCTCTAGTATGTTATACACTAATTTGTCTTTAGGCATGGCTACATGGAAATATTCCAGAGTGCAGACGTTGCACCACTTTAATTTGTTAGGTTTGTATTTACCTGGTTTACATGATATAGACCATTTCATGCTTAACTGAGTCTTTTCACTACGTTGTCCTTTTAAATATTTTGATGAATCTGTAGTAGGATTCACTTACTTAGGACAAGGGTCATTAAACGAGTATTTAAATGTTTCTAAATGGGCCCTTTTAACTACATCGTATCGATCCAATATGTGCTTTAATTATATTTCTTACTATTACGTTGCATTTATATTCTACATCTCTTTCTCTTTATCTATCTCTCTCTCTCTCTATCTCTCTCTCGCTCTCTCTCTCTCTCTATATATATATATATATATATATATATATATATATATATATATATATATATATATGTAAAAATGTGTTAGTCATTAATAAAACAAGGAGCATGCAATGAGAAATGAAGTTAACATTTCTTTGTTGGAGATATTAAATGAAAAAAAATGATTAATAAATAAAATGGTTCTACAGTTCTTAACTAATAAAAATGATGAATTAAAACCATGGAAAGTCTATGAATTATGATTCACCTCCTTTGCTTCACATAGACTATGTCAATAAGATTAAATAGTAATCGCATCACTGCTATTGTAGTAAAGGTTCGACCAAGCACTATGCAATATTGAGAACTATTCGTCGTAGTAACTGTTCGAAGACATATTGCTACTACGCAAGTGGTTACACATAGCAGAATAACTCGACTGTAAATTTTACGAATGCACTCATAAGCTTATGCGTTCAAACAACACGAGAGATATATCATTATTAGTTTTGCAAACGTAGTCAGCTTCACACTTACAAAATATTATAAATAACTTTATTGATTTGTATAGTGACCAATTCAGCATTTCGGAAAGTAGAGAAAATGGGTAAAGACATGCAGACATCACTAAACATAGTAGATGGAAAGCAGCGTTTAGTAGACAAATAGTAACTTCCCACAATGACATGTCCGTTGGGTCCTAAGCAAGGAACTTTAAATAAATGTATTACCGAAAAAAGTCAATCAATTTATCACTATTAAATTAAGCCACTGTTCGTTCAATAGTTCGCTCTATAATATTAATAGGATATCAATTATCAGTTCGACTACAAATCTATTGTTTAAACATATTATGATAACTTAATAGATTAAGCTACTGATATGAGTATTTTTCTTGATATAAGGGCATGGGAAAACAATTAACATATATATATATATATATATATATATATATATATATATATGAAAACATGAAAATCGAAAATAGCGACAGCTATATTTATTGATAATAGAATGTTCTCTTAGAACGTGCTGACAAAGCTACGCGCAATACTGTTGATAGTTTCCCTACTTTAAAAACTGGGCAATAACTATTTATGACGTTTGTATCAACTTAATATATGGCTTAACTAAACTTGTGCTAATTGTAATGCTTCTTTGGCCGGTGTCATGTTTAAATGACGATATCTGTTATATATATATATATATATATATATATATATATATATATATATATATATATATATATGAACAATAAAAAATGGTAATTCCTATATGATACTGATATGAAAACCCTTTCCCCGCTGCTTGCACGGCTCTGGATATTAGCAGTCGACGAAGAAAGCATAGCATGTAAACATGTGTATTCATTTTTTAGAAGTCTTTTCAATTGTACATGTTTATATATATATATATATATATATATATATATATATATATATATATGTGTGTGTGTGTGTGTGTGTGTGTGTGTGTATGTGAGTGTGTGTGTGTATGTGTGTGTGTGTGCTTGTATATAAAGATAAATTAAGGAAGAACTATACATATGTACGGATGACAAATCTATTAAATCTTCGATTGTTCAATAGAAGGTGTACTCGATAAAACATGTTTATTTTTATTTCCTTAAGCCAGGCTTTTCAAAAAACTGAAATCTTATCATCAGAAGAATTACATAGATGAATAAGTTGGCAGTGTAATAGCCAATGTTCGAATTTTGAAAACTGTTAACAACAATATGAAGTTATAGAAAGTAAGAGTCTCGTGTAAAAAGGTAATCGCAATATGAAGTCTGTTAAGTTGTTGATGTCCGTTGATAAGATGTCCGGGGAAGAAATATTTAAAGATAGTGAAAGGGAGTTTTTTAAGACAGCGTTCAAAATGCTCTATCTCGTATATTGAGCTTAAACTAGTTCAATATACGTCCAATTCTCTTAAAGTATACTTTTTAATGTCATAGTATATATATATGTATATATATATAAATATATCCAGATAATGTACCTATATATATAAATAGTAATAAGCTTGTACAGCAAGTTGTACACGTGAAAAACAAGCAATCACCTACATATTCAACTTATATATATATATATATATATATATATATATATATATATATATATATGTATATATATATATATATATATATATATATATATAAGTTGAATATGTAGGTGCTTGCTTCTTTTTCACGTGTACAACTTACTAAAAGCTTGTTAACATTTATATATATATATATATATATATATATATATATATATATATATGTACATTATCTGGATATATGTATATATATATATATATATATATATATTGAGACAGAAAGTTACATACAAAGTGTCAGTACAAGATCAATAAATATATCCAATAATTCATAGATTATGAAAGTATATATGTCTCTGCAAGAAGATTTATAGATTAAAATAGAATTTGTTTCGGTTTTTTTTTTCATTATTTCCTTAACAATTTGACTTCGTCTTTTTGTGACTGCTACCGTCGCCATTAGTCCTTGATTAGGACCAAAATAAAATAAGTTGATACATTTCGGTCCACTAGAAGAAAAAATAAATAAGGCAATTTGAAATACTCGTATATTTATCATTCGAGTGGACAATGAGAAATTCTCGCGGCGCCATCTAAGGCTAATTTAGCCTGTCACACTCCCCTGGCGTGTCTTTTTTCCATCCGTCTTTATTTTTCCTCGTCGCTCCATTTCTCAGAAGCATTCCACATTCTCCAAGTGGATGCTATTTCCAGCAGGACTAGTTTCTCTCCTATATTGGAAGGATCTTGCTTCGCATTCATCTTCGACGTGTTATTATTCATGCGTGAATGCAAATGGTTTTACGGGACGTGAACGATGGAATGAAATTAGGAGGGGTCAAGTATATCGCAACATTTTACGCACTAAATATTTGTTTAATGGGTGTGCTCCATTGTTTCCTTTGTATTATAATATAGTAAGTCGTTTACTATATAATCGTTTACAAAATTCCAGAACCCATTCGTACTCATCACAAAAGCGATTAGTTTACTTTTCATATATAAATAGCGATTAGTTTACTTTTTATATATAAATAGCGATTAGTTTACTTTTTATATATAAATAGCGATTAGTTTACTTTTTATATATAAATAGCGATTAGTTTACTTTTTATATATAAATAGCGATTAGTTTACTTTTTATATATAAATAGCGGTTAGTTTACTTTTTATATATAAATAGCGATTAGTTTACTTTTTATATATAAATAGCGATTAGTTTACTTTTTATATATAAATAGCGATTAGTTTACTTTTTATATATAAATAGCGATTAGTTTACTTTTTATATATAAATAGCGATTAGTTTACTTTTTATATATAAATAGCGGTTAGTTTACTTTTTATATATAAATAGCGATTAGTTTACTTTTTATATATAAATAGCGGTTAGTTTACTTTTTATATATAAATAGCGATTAGTTTACTTTTTATATATAAATAGCGGTTAGTTTACTTTTTATATATAAACTAGCGGGGCTACCCGGCGTTGCTCGGGGTCATAAAAACATATAATTGAAGAAAAATCGTGTGTGTAACATCTTTATTTAAAAACTTCTATCCCCCCCCCCCCCTTTCTCTATAGCCGTCTCTTTATCTTTCTACCTTTCTCTTCCCTGGTCGCCCCATTTCACCGCTACTTTCTAATTTTGCCTTTTGCGAAAGCTGTTTCTTCCCCACCATTTCTCCTACGTTGGCCAGGGCAATAGTATGACATATTTCTATAAAAAGTAACACCTCTATCTGCGCCTTCTATATAGGTACTTATCTCTGCCCCGGTGTTCATACTATATACGTAACTATCATCACCCCGGTGCGCATACTATATACGTACCTATCGCTGCCCCAGTGCAGATACTATTTAAGTACCTATCGCCGCCTCGGTGCGAAAGCTAAATAGTACCTATCGCCGCCCCGGTGTGCATGCTACATAAGTACCTATCGCTGCCCTAGTGCGAATAATTAATATGTACATATTGGTGCTTTGGTGCGAATGCTAAATACGTACCTATCGCCACTTTGGTGCGAATGCTAAATACGTACCTATCGCCGGCCCAGTGCGAATGCTAAATACATACCTATAGCCGCCCCGGTGCGAATGCGAAATACATACCTTTCGCCGTTCCGGTGCATGTGCTATATACGTACCTATCGCCGCCCCGGTGCGCGTGCTATATACGTACCTATCGCCGCCCCGGTGCGCGTGCTATATATGTACTGATCGCCGCCGCAGAGCGCATGCTATGTACGTACTTATTGCTGCCCATGTGTACATGCTATATACGTAGCAATCGCCACCCCTGAATTCTGAATACGTACCTATAGCCGCCCCGGTGTGGAAGTTAAATAGGTACTAATCGCTGCCCCGGTGCGAATGCTAAATACATACCTATCGCCGACCCGGTGTTAATTCTAAATACGTACCTATCGCCGCCCCGGTGTGAATTCTAAATACGTACCTATCGCCGCCCCGGGTCGGAAGTTAAATATGTAGATATCGCCACCCTGGTGCGAATGCTAAATATATACCTATCGCCGCCCCGGTGTGAATGCTAAATACATACCTATCGCCGCCCTGGTGTGAATGCTAAATACGTATCTATCGCCTCCCCGGTGTGAATGCTAAATACGTACCTATCGCCGCCCCGGTGTGAATTTTAAATACGTACCTTTCGCCGCCCCGGTGCGCGTGCTATATACGTACCTATCACCGCTCCGGTGCACGTGCTATATATGAACCGATCGCTGCCCCAGTGCACATGCTAAATACATGCCTATCACCGCCCCCGTGCGCATACTATATACATACTTATTGTCGCCCATGTGCACATGCTATATACGTACCTATCGCCACCGCTGAATGCTAAATAAGTACCTATCTCCGCCCAGGGGTGAATGCTTAATACATACATATTGCCGCCCCGGTGTGCATACACCATATGTACCTATCACTGCCCCAGTGTGAATACTAAATATGTACATATCGCTGCCCCGGTGTGAATGCTGAATACGTACCTATCGCAACCCCAGGGTGAATGCTAAATACGTAACTATCGCCACCCCTATACACTACTATATACGTACCTATGCCACCCCAGTGCACATACTATATATAAACCTATCGCCGGCCTGGTGCGCATAATATATTCGTACCTGTGTCACTATCATAAATATAAATAATTTTAGTTAAAAACAGAAAAAAAGAAATTTTTTTGCCTCCCCCCACGAAAATTTTTTTTCTATCCTCCCACATACTTAGAAATATTTTTAATTTAAAAGAAATAAAAAAGAAAAGAAAATTTTTTGACCAGCCCCTAAAATTTTTTGTTCCCCCCATACATAGAAATATTTTTAGTTTAAAAAAAAAAAAAAAATTTTTTTAGCCCCCCACCCCGAAAATTTTTTTTTTCATCCTGCCCCATACATATAAATATTTTCAATGAAAAAGATAAAAGAAAAAGAAAAAAATGTTGCCCCCCCCAATTTTTTTTTTACACTCCCGGTGCGCATGCTATATTCGTACTTATGGCATCCCATGTGCACATGCTATATACGTTCCTATCGCCACCGCTGAATGCTAAATACGTACCTATTGCCGCCGTGGTGCGAAGGCTAAATAGGTACCTATCGCCGCCCCGGTGCAGATGGTAAATACGTTTATATCGCCGCTAAAAATTTCCACGACCCCCCAATCTCTCCAGGCCCCCCAACTTTTTTTTAATCTCGCCCAACCCTGAGTAATATTTTTAGTTCCAAAAATAAAAAAATAAAAAATTTGGCCCGACCCCTAAAAAGTTTGTCCTGACCTCTAAACATTTCCCCGAGCCCCCAATCTCTCCAGAACCCCCCCACCCAACTTTTTTTTAATTCTCTCTCAACCCTGAGAAATATTTTTAGTTAAAAAAATAAAAAAAACAAAAAAGAATTTAGCCCGACCTATAAAAAGTTTGTCCTGACCCCTTAAAATTTCTCCGACCCCCTATCTCTCCAGCCCCCCTCAATTTCTTTTACTCTCCCAAACATGAGAAATATTTTGAGTTAAAAAAAAAAAAAAAAAATTTGGCCTGACCCCTAAAAAATTTGGCCTGACCCCTAAAATTTTCACCGACCCCCTAATCTCTCCAGCCACCCCCTAACTTTTTCTTTCTGTGTCCCACAACCCTGAGAAATATTTTAAGTTCAAGAAAAAAAAAAAAAATTGGCCTGACCCCTAAAAAATTTGTTCTGACCCCTAAAATTTAATTGTGTTTAAAAACACAGTTAACGCACTTCCTTAGCTATCCTCTAAAAAATAAATTTCATTAAAAAACATTAATTGGTTTATGAACTTGAGATATTACGTAATTAAATTACAATATGACTCAGCAATTTCAAATTACTATAAAATATTATTAAAAATAAATGAAAAGCCCCCCCCCCCGATGAAATATTCCCCATGGACCCCTAAAGGCTGGGTTAATAGATTCGGGAATACTCTCATCATCTTACTCTGTGAATTTTACATAAGAATACACTTTTATATCTTATGTATATATTCTCTAACCTTGTTTTAAACACCTTAATTGTGTTTTTAAACGTGAGTTAACGCACTTCCTTAGCTATCCTCTAAAAAATAAATGTCATTAAAAAACATTAATTGGTTTATGAACTTGAGGTATTACGTAATTAAATTACAATATGACTCAGCAATTTCAAATTACTATAAAATATAATGAAAAATAAATGAAAAGCCCCCCCCCCCCCGATGAAATATTCCCCATGGACCCCTAAGGGCTGGGTTAATAGATTCGAGAATACTCTCATCATCTTACTCTGTGAATTTTACATAAGAATACACTTTTATATGTTATGTATATATTCTCTAACCTTGTTTTAAACACCTTAATTGTGTTTTTAAACGTGAGTTAACGCACTTCCTTAGCTACCCTCTAAAAAATAAATTTCATTAAAAAACATTAATTGGTTTATGAACTTGAGGTATTACGTAATTAAATTACAATATGACTCAGCAATTTCAAATTACTATAAAATATAATGAAAAATAAATGAAAATTCCCCCCCCCCCTCGATGAAATATTCCCCATGGACCCCTAAGGGCTGGGTTAATAGATTCGAGAATATTCTCATCATCTTACTCTGTGAATTTTACATAAGAATACACTTTTTTATGTTATGTATATATTCTCTAACCTTGTTTTAAACACCTTAATTGTGTGTTTTAAACGTGAGTTAACGCACTTCCTTAGCTACCCTCTAAAAAATAAATTTCATTAAAAAACATTAATTGGTTTATGAACTTGAGGTATTACGTAATTAAATTACAATATGACTCAGCAATTTCAAATTACTATAAAATATAATGAAAAATAAATGAAAATTCCCCCCCCCCCCCGATGAAATATTCCCCATGGACCCCTAAGGGCTGGGTTAATAGATTCGAGAATACTCTCATCATCTTACTCTGTGAATTTTACATAAGAATACACTTTTATATGGTATGTATATATTCTCTAACCTTGTTTTAAACACCTTAATTTTGTTTTTAAACGTGAGTTAACGCACTTCCTTAGCTATCCTCTAAAAAATAAATTTCATTAAAAAACATTAATTGGTTTATGAACTTGAGGTATTACGTAATTAAATTACAATATGACTCAGCAATTTCAAATTACTATAAAATATAATGAAAAATAAATGAAAATTCCCCCCCCTCGATGAAATATTCCCCATGGACCCCTAAGGGCTGGGTTAATAGATTCGAGAATATTCTCATCATCTTACTCTGTGAATTTTACATAAGAATACACTTTTTTATGTTATGTATATATTCTCTAACCTTGTTTTAAACACCTTAATTGTGTATTTTAAACGTGAGTTAACGCACTTCCTTAGCTACCCTCTAAAAAATAAATTTCATTAAAAAACATTAATTGGTTTATGAACTTGAGGTATTACGTAATTAAATTACAATATGACTCAGCAATTTCAAATTACTATAAAATATAATGAAAAATAAATGAAAAGCCCCCCCCCCCCCCGATGAAATATTCCCCATGGACCCCTAAGGGCTGGGTTAATAGATTCGAGAATACTCTCATCATCTTACTCTGTGAATTTTACATAAGAATACACTTTTTTATGTTATGTATATATTCTCTAACCTTGTTTAAAACACCTTAATTGTGTGTTTTAAACGTGAGTTAACTCACTTCCTTAGCTATCCTCTAAAAAATAAATTTCATTAAAAAACATTAATTGGGTTTATGAACTTGAGGTATTACGTAATTAAATATGACTCAGCAATTTCAAATTACTATAAAATATCATCAAAAATAAATGAAAAGCCCCCCCCCCCCCGATGAAATATAAATGCACATTGGTCTTTATTATAGATAAATATAAATGCACATTGGTCTTTATTATAGATACAAATAAATGCACATTGGTCTTTATTATAGATACAAATAAATGCACATTGGTCTTTATTATAGATACAATTAAATGCACATTGGTCTTTATTATAGATTTTCTTAATATCCCCCCCCCCAAGAAAAAAATTGGCCTGAGGCGCTCACACCGGCGAATGCCGTCACCCCCCTCCAAATTTTGCATGAAAGGAGGAGGTAATGCCTATCATGATAACGGAAGGGAGGGGGAGGAATATTAGCGTCTATTAAAAGGTTGTAGTGTGAGTGAATTTCTTCCTGACACTTTGCATTATTTTTCAAATTATCTGCCACTCTCTGACGTCATGATGACCTGATATAACCGGACACAATTTAGAGCAAGACCGGGTACATCCGGCAAGGGATTATGGGACAGGTGCGGATGTGATTGAGCAACCCTTGTTTCACTACACACACTTAACATAGGATTCCTATGTTGTTATTGATGCATCCGGACAGAAGTTATTGGATGATCTGATAGAACCGGACACAATTTAGGGCAAGACCGGGTACATCCGGCAAGAGATTATGGGATGTTTACAGTGACTGCATTTTTATCGGATTAGTACACAAATACATTAGGGTAATTTACTCCTCTCCAGGAGTTAGGCACAAGGCCAGTTTTTATCCTACTCCCACCAGTAAGATGTGACCCAAGCTCGGGTCGGAAAGTGGGGGTTGAAAAGCCAGCGCCCGAGAGGTGAAATACATTAGATTATTTCGAATATGTTAAAAAAATGGCGTATAAAAGCTATGTTGAATTAGAGAAAAACGGCCTAGAGGAGTCTAAAAAATTTTGTTGATATTTAAAACTCATGTAATAATTTGTTAAATAGTATTGTACAATGTTTGTTGAAAGAAAATCATAGTTATTATAACTTGTTAATTTATTAAAGTAATTTGAACAGTGTATAGTGGATAGGCTGCTGTACTGCAGTAGATTTGTTATAAATAATCCAGTAAATCGCATTAAAATTTTTCGGATGCTTCCTTGGTCTTTTGGCTAAGATCAAAGTGTAGTATCTGTTCCCCATAGACCGATATTGTCTTGGCCTCCGGGACTTGATTTACGCCGGTCTATGGGATTGTCCTGTGCAGTTCTAGGAGGTCCACCCTCCCAGGCTTCGCCTCCCCTCTTTGGGGAGGAGTAAGTTTATTGCTTACTGTCTGAGGCGCCCCTACCGGGGAATGCCGACGGGGCTGCCCAGGCAATTTTTAAATGGCCAGAGTGCTCACCTCTCGAGCGCTGGCTTTTAACCCCACTTTCTCGACCCAATCTGTGGTCACATCTTACTTGTGGGAGTAAGATAAAACTGGCCTTGTGCCTAACTCCTGGGGAGGAGTAAATACCTTTTAAGCTTTGTCGGCCTTTTGGCTAAGATCAAAGTGTAGTATCTGTTCTCGGCATTTTTGCCTTGAGATCAAGTGTATTATCTAGTCCTATCCGATAGGTGTCGATCTTACACTCTCGAATCAAAAATCAGATTATCATTTTATTTTTTAATCCCTTTTCCTTTGGTGCACTTCCTCTCCCCTAAAGTACGGCTGATCGCGCCCACGGTAGGGATCTCCCGCCCCCAAATTTCGCCTGAGGCGCTCACACCGACGAATGTCGACACTCCCCCTCCCCAAATTTGGCCTGAGGCGCTCATAACGGCGAATGCCGACACTCCCCCTCCCCCAAATTTCGACTGAGGCGCCCGAATGCCGACACTCCCCCTCCCCCAAATTTGGCCTGAGGCGCTCATACAAGCGAATGCCGACATTCCCCCTCCTCAGATTTGGCCTGAGGCGCCCCACCGCCGAATGCCGACACTCCCCCTCCCCAGATTTCGCCTGAGGCGCTCATACCTGCGAATTCCGACATTCCCCCTCCCTAAATTCGGCCTGAGGGGCCCGACTGCTGACATTCCCCCTCCCCAGATTTGGCCTGAGGCGCTCATACCGGCGAATGCCGACATTCCTCCTCCCCAAATTCGGCCTGAATGCCGACGCTCCCACTCCCAAATTTCGCCTGAGGCGCTCATACCGGCGAATGCCGACATTCCCCCTCCCCAGATTTGGCCTGAGGCGCCCCACCACCGAATGCCGACACTCCCCCTCCCCCAAATTTCGCCTTAAGCACTCATACCGCCGAATGCCGACACTCCCCCGCCCCCAAATTTCGCCTGAGGCGCTCACACCGACGAATGTCGACACTCCCCCTCCCCAAATTTGGCCTGAGGCGCTCATAACGGCGAATGCCGACACTCCCCCTCCCCAAATTTGGCCTGAGGCGCCCCACCGCCGAATGCCGACACTCCCTCTCCCCAGATTTGGCCTGTGGCACTCACATCGGTGAATGCCGACATCCCCCCCCCCTATTTGGCCTGAAAGGAGGAGGTAATGCCTGGAAGTATTATATCAGGATAACAGAACGGCCATAGTGAGGAAGGGAGGGGGGAAGGAATATTAGCGTCTATTAATAATTAAGAAAGAAAGTGTGGGAGTGAGAGGGGAAGAAGAAAGAAAGAAAAAAAATGGTTGTAGTGTGAGTGAATTTCTACCCGCCACTCCCTTACTCTGACGTCATATCTAGTTTATCGTGACTTTGCATTATTTTTCTTCTCAAATTAGTATAAATAACGTTGAAAAATGGAGTTAAAAGCCACCCCCCATTGGAGAAAAGTGCTCAGTCGACCCCGGAAGAGTCAATTTTTTTTTTTCGTATCCGAGATATTAGACGCGCCTGGGCTGGCCGGTCGGAATGATGTCACCCGTGTGACCGTTTGTTGGGTACTTTCGGAGGAGAAGCTTTACATACATACATACATACATACATACATACATACATACATACATACATCCATACATACATACATCCATACAGACAGGTGACGTTTATATAATAGACTAGCGGGGCTACCCGGCGTTGCTCGGGGTCATAAAAACATATAATTGAAGAAAGATGTAACATCTTTATATTCAAACTTCTATTTCTCCCTCTCTCTATCTTTCTCTTCCCTGGTCGCCCTATTTCACCGCTACTTTCTAATTTTTCTTTTTGCGAAAGCTGTTTCTTCCCCACCATTTCTCCTACGTTGCACAGGGCAATTGTATGACATATTTCGATAAAAAGTAACACCTCTATCTGCGCCTTCTATATAGGTACTTATCTCCGCACCAGTGTTCGTACTATATACATATCTACTGCCACCCCGGTGCGCATACTATATACATACCTATCGCCGCCCCAGTGCAGATACTATATAAGTACCTATCGCCGCCCCGGTGCGAATGCTAAGTAGTACCTATCGCCGGCCCAGTGTGAATGCTAAATACGAATCTATAGCCGCCGCGGTGTGCATGCTACATAAGTACCTATCGCTGCCCTAGTGCGAATAATTAATATGTACATATTGCCGCGAATGCTAAATACATACCTATCGGCGGCCTGGTGTGAATGCTAAATACGTACCTATCGCTGCCCTGGTGCGAATGCATAATACGTACCTATCACCGCCCCAGTGCGAATGCGAAATACGTACCTTTCACCATTCCGGGGCACGTGCTACATACGTACCTATCGCCCCCCCTCGGGGCTACCCGGCATAACTCGGGGTCATAAAAACATATAATTGAAGAAAAATCCTGGAACACATTTGATGTAAGAGAGGTGTAAGCAAGAATATAATGAATAAAACGAAAACAATTGTATATTTCAATATTAATTTTTATTTCAATATGTTTGTTTCTTTTGAGAATTTGTAATTATATCAAAAGATCATTTATAATGTATGGACTAAAAATATATATATATATATATATATATATATATATATATAAAGGATCCGCTCCACTTGATGATATCAAGCATAGAAACATTTTTTTTAAATGTGATGATTTAGTAAAAATTAACATTTCAACTGGCCACACTTTTGATTATTGTAACATTTTGGCTAGTCTTATCCTAACATAAAAGAATATAAAAATAAAGTTAAAACTACAGTTACAGCCTCAAAATCTTAAGTGTTATTGTGTTTGTGATTAAAGTAAGCAGGCAAATTCACTGACTTGAAACATGTAATTTAAAAAAAAAAGAGAGTATATTGCTCAATTAAATGAGTTACGATAACCAAAATGTAGTGGCAAAATATTTCCATCATTAATAAGGAAGTTTATTTCTACTGTAAACATGAAAGTAATGAAACGTTTATTTTAATGTTTCAGTAGTGACTTGTTATCATCAAGAATCCACCCCAAAGAGTGTTCTTTCTTTGGTGATTTTTAGGAATAGGTATTGAAAACTTTGCAACCATGACATAGTTGCGATGTAAGCAGTTCTGACTACGAACTGAATCTACACAATATCAACCGAACAAAACTGAAATTGCAAAATAAAAGTAATAGTTAGTTTAGGGTTAGGGTTAGAGGAAAAAGCAATAAAACGTTTGGTTAATAGTGTGTAAATTGTTTGGTGAAGGACATTATGGTTAGCTTGTAGGGAATGTTCAGTAAAACTTGGAATTAATGACATAAGTACTGACATTTTCATGGATACCTATTCCGAAAAACTACCGTTGCTTATTTTGAAAAAGCACTCCCCGGATCACCTGCGCCACCCTAAAAGAAAAACTATAAACTACTTTATTCTTCAGAAATGTGGTACACAATGCTATTGCAGAAAATTAATTGTTCATTTGTGATGATCAATGATTTTTATCCGATAGATCAGAACACAAACTAAATAATCATGTTATTGGGGTATCCGTGCATTTGGTTCAAACGTCCTCTTGGTCTTGGCCTGTTAAGCAATGCAACACTGAAAAAGAGAAAAAGACTTGTTTAGCAGTAAAATAGATCAGAAAGTTAGCATAAACAACTCCTACATCGGTGTCACATCATTATGTATAAAACAGATAGTGTATTAAAAACTAATTCATATGACACAACTGTGTTTTGTAGCGATAAACATAACCTACCATAAAAAATGTGTTTCCTGATGTTCATTGTCTGCTCGGCAGAAAATTCATGTTGAGGTTCTACATTGTATTAATTCATTGCAAACTGAAAAAGGAAGACAAATTCAGTTATGTATAAAACAGATAGGTTTATCATTTTTAAATACACTGAATCATATGATGTAATCGTTTTTGTAGTGACAAACATAACCTACCATCATAAAATTGTTGAATCATATACGCAAGTGATGAGATTGGCTACTCGAGTGAAAATTTGTGTTGAGGGCTTCCTTTCTGTTAATTCATTGAAAACTGAAAAAGGAAGAAAAAACTGAGTAATGTATGAAACAGATAGCTTTTATTATTTGTGAATCGACTCATATGATGAAATTGTTTTGTAGTAACAAACAAAACATACCAATTCCTATATATGCTGTAAAATGTTGATTCATAGATTGGCTACTTAGGATGGCATTAGTGTTGAAATCTTAGTGTATGTTAAATCAATGTGAACTAATAAAGTAGGAAAAAATGAGTTACATATAAAAGAAATAGTTTTTACATTTGTAAATACACTACTTCATATGCCAACATCATGAAAAGATGCAACGTCTCACTTAGATTGTTTAATCATATAAAAAAGTTGTGAGATTGTCTGCTCGTGAAAGTAATATTGAGTCATGATGTACTTGTGATGTAAGCAGTTCTGACTACGAACTGAATCTACACAATATCAACCAAACAAAACTGAAAGTGCAAAATAAAAGTAATAGTTAGTTTAGGATTAGGGTTAGAGGAAAAAGCAATAAAACGTTTGGTTAATAGAGTGTAAATTGTTTGGTGAAGTACATGAAGGTTAGCTTGTAGGGAATGTTCAGTAAAACTTGGAATTAATAGCATAAGTACTGACATATTCATGGATACCTATTCCAAAAAAGTACTCCTATTTATTTTGAAAAATCACTCCCCGGATCACCTGCACCACCCTAAAAGCAAAACTATAAAATACTTTATTCTTCAGAAATGTCGTACACAATGCTATTGCAGAAAATTAGTTGTTCATTTGTGATGATCAGTGATACTTATCTGACAGATTCGAACTCAAAGTAAAGTCATGTGGTATTTTTGCACTTGGATAAAAGGTCCTGCTGGTCTTGGTCTGTTAAGCAATGACACACTGAAAAAGAAAAAGGAGGCATGTATTAAACGGATAGTATTCCCAATTTCAAGTCCACCAAATAATACAAAGCGAGATGGGGTTAGTAGTGAGAAACGTAACATACCATGATGCTTATGAAATCGTGTTTTGTAGTGAAAAATATAACTTCCTATGCAGACATTATATCTGCTTTAAATTGTTGATCCTCTGTATTGATGGAGATACCGAGGTTTGACTGGTGGCCTTTCAGATATTGTGAAGCAGACAGAAACTGAAAAAAAATTGAAATTGAAT
Organism: Sepiola atlantica; assembly: GCA_963556195.1. Lineage (NCBI taxonomy): Eukaryota > Metazoa > Mollusca > Cephalopoda > Sepiida > Sepiolidae > Sepiola > Sepiola atlantica. The sequence continues at coordinate 62,173,798 of OY744536.1, forward strand.
CCAAATGATACAAGTTATTAGCCATAAAACATAGATAAATGCAATTTCAAGATGCTTATCAACTGTGTGAAAAGATACATAGATCTTTTCTAATTGACTGAGGTCATTCACCTTGGAAAATCCTATCATTGCTGTATATCGTTGAAGTGACAGGATTTTGTATTACTATTGGGATATGGTTGGATGGCATTTTCAAGCAGACAGAAACTGAAAAAAAAAAATGAAATTTGATCCAAATGATACGAGTTATTAGCCATAAAACATAGATAAATCATTTCTAATTGATTGAGGTTACAAACCTTGGAAAATCCTATCGTTGCTGTATATCGTTGAAGTGACAGGATTTGGTATTACTATTGGGATATGGTTGGATGGCATTTTCAAGCAGACAGAAACTGAAAGAAAAAAAATGAAATTTGATCCAAATGATACGAGTTATTAGCCATAAAACATAGATAAATCATTTCTAATTGATTGAGGTTACAAACCTTGTAAAATCCTATCGTTGCTGTATATCGTTGAAGTGACAGGATTTGGTATTACTATTGGGATATGGTTGGATGGCATTTTCAAGCAGACAGAAACTGAAAGAAAAAAAATGAAATTTGATCCAAATGATACGAGTTATTAGCCATAAAACATAGATAAATCATTTCTAATTGATTGAGGTTACAAACCTTGGAAAATCCTATCGTTGCTGTATATCGTTGAAGTGACAGGATTTGGTATTACTATTGGGATATGGTTGGATGGCATTTTCAAGCAGACAGAAACTGAAAGAAAAAAAATGAAATTTGATCCAAATGATACGAGTTATTAGCCATAAAACATAGATAAATCATTTCTAATTGATTGAGGTTACAAACCTTGGAAAATCCTATCGTTGCTGTATATCGTTGAAGTGACAGGATTTGGTATTACTATTGGGATATGGTTGGATGGCATTTTCAAGCAGACAGAAACTGAAAGAAAAAAAATGAAATTTGATCCAAATGATACGAGTTATTAGCCATAAAACATAGATAAATCATTTCTAATTGATTGAGGTTACAAACCTTGTAAAATCCTATCGTTGCTGTATATCGTTGAAGTGACAGGATTTGGTATTACTATTGGGATATGGTTGGATGGCATTTTCAAGCAGACAGAAACTGAAAGAAAAAAAATGAAATTTGATCCAAATGATACGAGTTATTAGCCATAAAACATAGATAAATCATTTCTAATTGATTGAGGTTACAAACCTTGGAAAATCCTATCGTTGCTGTATATCGTTGAAGTGACAGGATTTGGTGTTACTATTGGGATTTGGGTGGGATGGCATTTTCAAGCAGACAGAAACTGAAAGAAAAAAAATGAAATTTGATCCAAATGATACGAGTTATTAGCCATAAAACATAGATAAATCATTTCTAATTGATTGAGGTTACAAACCTTGTAAAATCCTATCGTTGCTGTATATCGTTGAAGTGACAGGATTTGGTGTTACTATTGGGATATGGTTGGATGGCATTTTCAAGCAGACAGAAACTGAAAGAAAAAAAATGAAATTTGATCCAAATGATACGAGTTATTAGCCATAAAACATAGATAAATCATTTCTAATTGATTGAGGTTACAAACCTTGTAAAATCCTATCGTTGCTGTATATCGTTGAAGTGACAGGATTTGGTATTACTATTGGGATATGGTTGGATGGCATTTTCAAGCAGACAGAAACTGAAAGAAAAAAAATGAAATTTGATCCAAATGATACGAGTTATTAGCCATAAAACATAGATAAATCATTTCTAATTGATTGAGGTTACAAACCTTGGAAAATCCTATCGTTGCTGTATATCGTTGAAGTGACAGGATTTGGTATTACTATTGGGATATGGTTGGATGGCATTTTCAAGCAGACAGAAACTGAAAGAAAAAAAATGAAATTTGATCCAAATGATACGAGTTATTAGCCATAAAACATAGATAAATCATTTCTAATTGATTGAGGTTACAAACCTTGGAAAATCCTATCGTTGCTGTATATCGTTGAAGTGACAGGATTTGGTGTTACTATTGGGATTTGGGTGGGATGGCATTTTCAAGCAGACAGAAACTGAAAGAAAAAAAATGAAATTTGATCCAAATGATACGAGTTATTAGCCATAAAACATAGATAAATCATTTCTAATTGATTGAGGTTACAAACCTTGTAAAATCCTATCGTTGCTGTATATCGTTGAAGTGACAGGATTTGGTGTTACTATTAGGATTTGGGTGGGATGGCATTTTCAAGCAGACAGAAACTGAAAGAAAAAAAATGAAATTTGATCCAAATGATACGAGTTATTAGCCATAAAACATAGATAAATCATTTCTAATTGATTGAGGTTACAAACCTTGTAAAATCCTATCGTTGCTGTATATCGTTGAAGTGACAGGATTTTGTATTACTATTGGGATATGGTTGGATGGCATTTTCAAGCAGACAGAAACTGAAAGAAAAAAAATGAAATTTGATCCAAATGATACGAGTTATTAGCCATAAAACATAGATAAATCATTTCTAATTGATTGAGGTTACAAACCTTGTAAAATCCTATCGTTGCTGTATATCGTTGAAGTGACAGGATTTGGTATTACTATTGGGATATGGTTGGATGGCATTTTCAAGCAGACAGAAACTGAAAGAAAAAAAATGAAATTTGATCCAAATGATACGAGTTATTAGCCATAAAACATAGATAAATCATTTCTAATTGATTGAGGTTACAAACCTTGGAAAATCCTATCGTTGCTGTATATCGTTGAAGTGACAGGATTTGGTGTTACTATTGGGATTTGGGTGGGATGGCATTTTCAAGCAGACAGAAACTGAAAGAAAAAAAATGAAATTTGATCCAAATGATACGAGTTATTAGCCATAAAACATAGATAAATCATTTCTAATTGATTGAGGTTACAAACCTTGTAAAATCCTATCGTTGCTGTATATCGTTGAAGTGACAGGATTTTGTATTACTATTGGGATATGGTTGGATGGCATTTTCAAGCAGACAGAAACTGAAAGAAAAAAAATGAAATTTGATCCAAATGATACGAGTTATTAGCCATAAAACATAGATAAATCTTTTCTAATTGATTGAGGTTACAAACCTTGTAAAATCCTATCGTTGCTGTATATCGTTGAAGTGACAGGATTTTGTATTACTATTGGGATATGGTTGGATGGCATTTTCAAGCAGACAGAAACTGAAAGAAAAAAAATGAAATTTGATCCAAATGATACGAGTTATTAGCCATAAAACATAGATAAATCATTTCTAATTGATTGAGGTTACAAACCTTGGAAAATCCTATCGTTGCTGTATATCGTTGAAGTGACAGGATTTTGTATTACTATTGGGATATGGTTGGATGGCATTTTCAAGCAGACAGAAACTGAAAGAAAAAAAATGAAATTTGATCCAAATGATACGAGTTATTAGCCATAAAACATAGATAAATCATTTCTAATTGATTGAGGTTACAAACCTTGTAAAATCCTATCGTTGCTGTATATCGTTGAAGTGACAGGATTTTGTATTACTATTGGGATATGGTTGGATGGCATTTTCAAGCAGACAGAAACTGAAAGAAAAAAAATGAAATTTGATCCAAATGATACGAGTTATTAGCCATAAACATAGATAAATCATTTCTAATTGATTGAGGTTACAAACCTTGGAAAATCCTATCGTTGCTGTATATCGTTGAAGTGACAGGATTTGGTGTTACTATTGGGATTTGGGTGGGATGGCATTTTCAAGCAGACAGAAACTGAAAGAAAAAAAATGAAATTTGATCCAAATGATACGAGTTATTAGCCATAAAACATAGATAAATCATTTCTAATTGATTGAGGTTACAAACCTTGGAAAATCCTATCGTTGCTGTATATCGTTGAAGTGACAGGATTTGGTATTACTATTGGGATATGGTTGGATGGCATTTTCAAGCAGACAGAAACTGAAAGAAAAAAAATGAAATTTGATCCAAATGATACGAGTTATTAGCCATAAAACATAGATAAATCATTTCTAATTGATTGAGGTTACAAACCTTGGAAAATCCTATCGTTGCTGTATATCGTTGAAGTGACAGGATTTGGTATTACTATTGGGATTTGGGTGGGATGGCATTTTCAAGCAGACAGAAACTGAAAAAAAAAATGAAATTTGAACCGTCTAAATGCAATGCATGAAAGGGTATTGCCACACATAATAAGGAAGTGAAAAACACAAAGCAATGTAATTCAAAATACGTCTTCGATTTAGTCAAAATGCTATTTGCTTTATGAAAACTTATGTACCGTAGAAAAATCGATATAAAAACTTACCATCAAGACTGCTGAACTAAGGTACTTGTATTCCATCCAACATCTAGTGGACTGAATGAAGCACTTCAAATATCTTGTCAAAATGTAAGTTCTTCCATCACTGAAAAAGTGGTTGAGTTGGAATTTTCTGTAAGCAATTTTCTTCATAAATGTGTCTGCTTAGACTTTCATGTTAATGCTTCAGAGTAGACAATGTTGTTGGTTTTTCCGTCTGGGGCCAGAATGAAGAGACCATCAGGGCTTCCAACTCTTGATAGACCAACATATAGCTGCCCATGTGAGAAGACAGGGTTTGACAGATTTAGTCCAACAAATTTAAGTGATTGGCCTTGTGCTTTGTTAATGGTCATGGCAAAGCTGAGTCTGACGGGAAATTGAAGCCTTTCAAATTCAAATGGCAAGTCTGTCGGTCTCATTGGTATTCTTGGTACGAAGCAGTTTTCCCCTGCATATTTTCCTGACATTATTGTTGCTTCCAAGACATGGTGCATCATACTTTTTACAATGAGCCTTGTGCCATTGCAAAGTTTAGGTGGATCCAGATTACGAAGCAGAATTATTGGTGCGCCAAGCTTCAGTAACAGGGTATGCGGAGGTGTTCCTGGTGGTTCAAGACTGTTAAGGAACTCAGTGGGATAGTTCACGGTTTCTTCCTGAGAACAAACAGTATCAACAGAATAATATGACTTGTTTTCCCCGGCCATCATATTCAGAAGTTTCAAATTCATGTCTTTCACACAGTCATTTGTCGGTGCTAAAAGCGCTCGATCACAGAGCCAGTTGTTATTGGTGTGCTGGTTATGAATATCTGGAAATATTCTAGCAATCATTTCTTGTTCTGTTTCAATTGTTTGAAAGGGCAACTGAACTTGGTTATTGGAGTCCCTTTCTAGGAGTCCATTCCCCACTAGTAAAAGTTGTGTGGCAAATTCACCAACAGCATTATCAGCATGTAAATGCACTCGCATATTAAGGGTCAGACTCATTTTCTTAATGTGATGCCATAGGTAGGACTTTTTTAGACATGCATTGATCTGATCAGCTCTAGTTCCACCAGTTATAATAGGAAGGGTTTGTCTGAAATCCCCAGCAAAGACCAATGTGACTCCTCCCATTATTCTTGTGCTGTCTTTTAAATCCTGTAGCGTCAGATCTAACGCTTCCATTGCTCTTTTATGGCTCATTGTTGCTTCATCCCAGATTATTAGTTTACACGTTTGTAAGAGTTTGGCCTTGGTTGAATTTTTTTTTATGTTGCACATAGGTTTTTCTTGTCGTGTGAGGTCTAGTGGCAGAGAAAACATAGAGTGAGCAGTTCTACCACCATCAAGAAGTGTTGCTGCAATCCCACTTGATGCCACTGCAAGGGCAATATTCTTTGTGTGGCGAACTTTTGCAAGCAGCAGGTTTAAGAGGAAAGTTTTGCCTGTTCCACCCGGAGCATCAATAAAGAATGTCTGTCCTTTGTGATGAGTGATGCTTTCCAAGATGCTGTGATAAATACTCCTCTGGTCATCCACAAGTCGCGGTTCATTTTCCTTGATGAATTCATCACATGCATGAGAATCATAAGAGGTTTCCTGCTGTATTCTATAATTTACATTCATTATTCCATCAGGCTCTGGCATTCCACAATTAGTTAGTGTCCGATTAAGAGACTGGACTCGACAGGATAGGTCAGTGAGAGAAAGGTTATAAATTTCTGGGGAAAATGTAATTGACATATCATCATGTTGTAGCCTAACTCGATGGAGAAAGTCTTCGGACATATCATTTTTGAATTGATCCCAGAGAATATTTGGTTGATCAATCTCACAGGCTGTGAGCATAATCGCAAACAACTGTCTTATCTGACTGGCTACTCGTGAAACAGATGCTTCTTCTAGGGTATTTTTCCAGTGTTCATCATCTTTCAACAGGCCATGCAATCCACAAGCTTCTTGGTAGGTTGTAGACAGTACTCCGTCAAAGCGGCGAAGATCCTCAAATGATGTTGGTCCATGAACAGTGTGGAGAAGCAGCCGTAAGTAGAAACACTCCCTGTTATTGGGGTGCACAATGTAAGCACGGCCAATAGCACCAGACGATTTAATGTCATGTCCTGGAACAGGTTGTCCCTGCTTACGTCGAACCCATTTTTTTTGCTTACTCCAGGTATAATATGTTGGAATTTGTACATACATCAGTGATCTTGCAAAATCATCTTCCTGGCAGAGCTTAAAAAATGCAGTGAGGGTCGTCTCTGGTGGTGTCTCTGCCAAATTATGTACCGTCCGCTCATTGAAATACACTCTTTGTCCATTCTCTAGATGTACTGCCAAATTTACAACGGTTGGAAACCGTTGGTGTATTTCAAATCCAAAGATCCGCCATATTGCTTCATTACTGGAGATGTATCGGCCTGTCTGATAAACTTTGATTTCATCTCTTGCAGCTTCATCACCAATAGCAAAAGTTGCCATATCACTACCCTTGTTGATATATTTTGTTATGTATTTGAGCGCTTTAACAGAGCTGCAATATTCCACATTAATGTGTGCCTTCAGGATTTTACATAACAAACTATTATATGGCACTACCCATCGATTGTCCACAGTAACAACTTCTCCTCTAACAACTAAGGTTGTTGAGTTGCCACCATTTTCTGGTGTCCGTCTGCGATACAGAGGATATCCGTTGTTGTCAGTCTGCGTTTCCTCAATAAAAGCCTTTGGATATCTTTTAGAGCATTTTCGATCTTGCATACAGGGTGATGCTGGATTGATGAGTCCACATGGGCCATGGATAAGTTGTGTTTTGACGATTTCAAATAGCTCTCGGTCAGTATGTTCATCCGGCAGTTCAGCAGAAATTATTTTGTCCACATCATCTCCTCTTATGTTGACTTTGCACCAAATTAGTGTGTGAGAGTGAGGAAGTCCTCTCTTTTGCCACTCAATTGTTGTCATGCAGGCATTTAGGTCACCAAATATTCTTCCTTCTTTGAGAAGCCATAAGAGTCTCTTTAGCTTTTCATGGAACACCCGAGCAATCAAATCATGACGATCCTTGGCAGTTTGATGGGGAAAAAGTTCATTTGCGATTTCTGGCCATTTTGGATTACAGGTGAATGTAATGAAAAGATCTGATCGTCCAAATTTTCTTACATAAGCCATTGCATCTTGAGTCCGTTGGTGCATATATCGGGGTCCTCCTGTGTAACTGGAAGGCAAGATAATTGGTTGTCCAATATTTCTGTGGTCACCATCAGAGTTCATGGCATCTCGAAGGTGTATATATTCTTCCACCCTTAATTGTTTTTGATTTCTTCGTATGAAGCCTAACCTTTCAGTTTCTATTTTGGCATACATGTCTACCATGAATTGGCTAGTCACTTCGTTCAGATACAAAATATGATTACCTTGGTCGCGAACCATGAAATGATAAGCATAAAAACATTTGGCCGTGACTGAGCGCCCAGTATCCTGATTTGTTTCTGGGTTGCTCTGCCATAGTTGAAAATGATAGCCATCTTGTCCATTCCAGAAGATTAGTGGGTATTGAAGTGAATCATATGCTCTGTGTGTTTCAGCAATACGTTGCAATTGTCCGCTTCTTAGTTGCAAAATAATGTCTCTGTGTTCATGTTCTTCATCCACCATTAGAATTGCAATTTCATCTGCCACAGGTGCATTGTATCTCCGTTCATGTTCTGCCGGAGGACGTTTGTCTGCTCTGATTATGATTTTCTGATTTCGCATCCGTTGCATGTGCTCCAGTGCATATTTAAAAATACCAACATATGTATGGTGTTGGTGAAGAAGGTCTTGTAACGCCATGACAATGTCCAATTCCAATCCACCTTGCACAACTGTGCATCTGCGCTGTGCTTCTGTTTGATTGCCACCCATGAAATAAATCTGCACAAATTCGTGAGATGTTTCTGGTAGTGGAAGCAAAGCACCCATCAAATGATAACACTGACCCTGGATTTTATAAGTGGTAAAGAATCCAAAGTCAGTAACATTTTTACCAGCTCCAAAAGATGTCATTTGAAATGCGGAATTGTATTTCAGAAGATTTCTTCTGAAGTGTTTTGCTGTTGGTGTATCATCTCTGAGTAGGTTTCTGAGAACTTCTGGAGGATCTTGTATATTTGTAAGATTAATTTTGCCACTCAAGCAACAAAGACCCGGTCTTTCTGCAGGCCACTTCTTAGCACCACAATAAGGACAAACTTTTTCCATTTCCCCAATGATTACTCTGGGATCACAGTTGTAATCTTTTTCTGAATCATATTCAAATGCTTCCATTAGCCAATTAACATGTCTTGAATCTCTTAGATTAGATCTGTTCGTGGCATGATATAGTTGATCGGATATTCTCCTAACTTCGCGGCTTTCTGGTGTCTCATGTGATCTCGCTGTAGCTATCCGACTACTGCTCGCAGCTAACCGTATCTGTCTTTCTTCGATAGCCTCATTTTCTCGTATAGTAGCTATCCGACTACTGCTCGCAGCTAACCGTATCTGTCTTTCTTCGATAGCCTCATTTTCCCGTATAGTAGCCATCCGACTACTGCTCGCAGCTAACCGTATCTGTCTTTCTTCGATAGCCTCATTTTCCCGTATAGTAGCCATCCGACTACTGCTCGCAGCTAACCGTATCTGTCTTTCTTCGATAGCCTCATTTTCCCGTATAGTAGCCATCCGACTACTGCTCGCAGCTAACCGTATCTGTCTTTCTTCGATAGCCTCATTTTCCCGTATAGTAGCCATCCGACTACTGCTCGCAGCTAACCGTATCTGTCTTTCTTCGATAGCCTCATTTTCCCGTATAGTAGCCATCCGACTACTGCTAGCAGCTAAACGATCCCGTCTGTCAGCCTCAGTTTCAATGTCTCTTCTTGTAGAATTCCGAATCCGATTGGCCAGCAAACGTGCTTCTCGACTTTCCTCATTTTCAGCAACTCGCTTTTGTTTTTTGCTACGTGCCTGAGCAGATGCACTTCCATATGATGAGGAGGATGATTTCTTGGGCATAGTTATTGTTCAATACCAAAAGCTAAAAGTAAATATAAG
>OY744536.1:62190717-62310717 GCA_963556195.1 Sepiola atlantica
TATCGGTAGTTTTTGCGTTCGATCCCATCCTAATCTAACATTTTTTTACAATTTTTTTTTTAATTAAAAACATACGCCAACACGATAGAGGGTGGGGGACAATAGGCCATTTCCTTTTTTAATTCAACGTCGGGTCCCGCAAGTATATATATGTATATATATACATATATCTATATATATACATATATATTTATATATATATATATATATATATATATATATATATATATATATATATATATATATATATATATATATATATATATATATATTTATATATGTATATTTATATATATATATTTATATATATATATTTATATATATATATATATATTTATATATGTATATTTAAATATATATATATATATTTATATATGTATATTTAAATATATATATATATATATATATATATATATATATTATATATGTATATTTATATATATATATATATATATATATATATTTACATAAAGAATGAAAGAGAGAGAGAAGCGGAGAGAGACAGGGACAGAGAGAGAGATAGAGAGAGAGAAAAAAAGGAGCTTACTGTTAAAAGTTGCATATTGGCATTTTTGTTTAAAACTTTACTTAGTAGCGTAATGGTTAAGAATACAGGTTTTATTATCGGAGTTTTTTTGCGTTCGATCCCATCCTAATCTAACATTTTTTAACAATTTTTTTTTAAATTAAAAACATACGCAAACACGATAGAGGTAAGGGGGGGGGGAACAAAAGGTTGTTTCCATTTTTTAATTCAACGTCGGGTCCCGCAAGTATATATATATATATATATATATACACATATATATATATAACTATTTATATAGATATATTTATATATGTATAAGAAAAAAATGGTTGTAGTGTGAGTGAATTTCTTCCTGCCACTCTCTGACGTCAGGGTACCAACACATACTTCGTCCGGTGGCAGGGTACCCACACATACTTCGTCCGGTTGCAGGGTACTCACACATACTTCGTCATGTCGAAGTGTACCCACACATACTTCGTCAAGTCGCACGGTACCCACACCTACTTCGTCAAGTCGCAGGGTACCCACACATACTTCGTCAGGTCGCAGGGTACCCACACATACTTCGTCAGGTCGCATGGTACCCACACATACTTCGTCCGGTCGCAGGGTACCCACACATACTTCGTCCGGTCGCAGGGTACCAACACATACTTTGTTTGGTCGCAGGGTACCCACACATACTTCGTCCGGTTGCAGGGTACCCACACATACTTCGTCCAGTCGCAGGGTACCAACACATACTTCGTCCGGTCGCAGGGTACCAACACATACTTCGTGCGGTCGCAGGGTACCCACACATACTTCGTGCGGTCGCAGGGTACCCACACATATTCGTGCGGTCGCAGGGTACCCACAAATATTTCGTGCGGTCGCAGGGTACCCACACATATTTCGTGCGGTCGCAGGGTACCTATACATCCTACGTGCGGTCGCAGGGTACCCACACATACTTCGTTCGGTCGCAGGGTACACACACATACTTCGTCAGGTCGCACGGTACCCACACATACTTCGTGCGGTCGCAGGGTACCCACACATACTTCGTGCGGTCGCAGGGTACCAACACATACTTCGTGCGGTCGCAGGGTACCCACACATACTTCGTTCGGTCGCAGGGTACCTATACATACTTCGTCCGGTCGCAGGGTACCCACACATACTTCGTGCGGTCTCAGGGTACCCACACATACTTCGTCAGGCAGCAGGGTACCCACACATACTTCGTGCGGTCGCAGGGTACCTATACATACTTCGTCCGGTCACAGGGTACCTACACATACTTCGTGCGGTCACAGGGTACCCACACATACTTCGTCCGGTCGCAGGGTACCCACACATACTTCGTGCGGTCGCAGGGTACCTACACATACTTCGTGCGGTCACAGGGTACCTACACATACTTCGTCCGGTCGCAGGGTACCAACACATACTTCGTCAGGCAGCAGGGTACCTATACATACTTCGTCCGGTCGCAGGGTACCTATACATACTTCGTGCGGTCGCAGGGTACCCACACATACTTCGTCAGGCAGCAGGGTACCCACACATACTTCGTCCGGTCGCAGGGTACCCACACATACTTCGTCCGGTCGCAGGGTACCCACACATACTTCGTCCGGTCGCAGGGTACCCACACATACTTCGTCCGGTCACAGGGTACCTATACATACTTCGTCCGGTCGCAGGGTACCCACACATACTTCGTACGGTCGCAGGGTACCTATACATACTTCGTACGGTCGCAGGGTACTCACACATACTTCGTCAGGCAGCAGGGTACCCACAAATACTTCGTCCGGTCGCAAGGTACCTATACATACTTCATTTGGTAACAGGGTACCCACAAATTCTTCGTGCGGTCGCAGGGTACCCACACATACTTCGTCAGGCAGCAGGGTACCCACACATACTTCGTGCGGTCGCAGGGTACCTATACATACTTCATTTGGTCGCAGGGTACCCACAAATTCTTCGTGCGGTCGCAGGGTACCCACACATACTTCGTCCGGCCGCAGGGTACCCACACATACTTCGTGCGGTCGCAGGGTACCTATACATACTCTGTCCGGTCGCAGGGTACCCACACATACTTTGTGCGGTCACAGGGTACCCACAAATACTTCGTGCGGTCACAGGGTACCTATACATACTTCGTGCGGTCGCAGGGTACCCATACATACTTCGTGCGGTCGCAGGGTACCCACACATACTTTGTCAGGCAGCAGGGTACCCACACATACTTCGTGCGGTCGCAGGGTACTTACACATACTTCGTCAGGTCGCAGGGTACCCACACATACTTTGTGCGGTCGCAGGGTACTTACACATACTTCGTACGGTCACAGGGTACCCACACGTACTTCGTCAGGTCGCAGGGTACCCACACATACTTCGTGCGGTCGCAGGGTACTTACACATACTTCGTACGGTCACAGGGTACCCACACGTACTTCGTCAGGTCGCAGGGTACTCACACACATTTCGTGCGGTCGCAGGGTACTTACACATACTTCGTACGGTCACAGGGTACCCACACATACTTCGTGCGGTCGCAGGGTACCTATACATACTTTGTCCGGTCGCAGGGTACCCACACATACTTCGTGCGGTCTCAGGGTACCCACACATACTTCGTCAGGCAGCAGGGTACCCACACATACTTCGTGCGGTCGCAGGGTACCTATACATACTTCGTCCGGTCACAGGGTACCTACACATACTTCGTGCGGTCACAGGGTACCCACACATACTTCGTCCGGTCGCAGGGTACCCACACATACTTCGTGCGGTCGCAGGGTACCTACACATACTTCGTGCGGTCACAGGGTACCTACACATACTTCGTCCGGTCGCAGGGTACCCACACATACTTCGTCAGGCAGCCGGGTACCTATACATACTTCGTCCGGTCGCAGGGTACCTATACATACTTCGTCCGGTCGCAGGGTACCCACACATACTTTGTCAGGCAGCAGGGTAGCCACACATACTTTGTCAGGCAGCAGGGTACCCACACATACTTCGTACGGTCAAAGGGTACCCACACGTACTTCGTCAGGTCGCAGGGTACCCACACGTACTTCGTGCGGTCGCAGGGTACTTACACATACTGCGTGCGGTCACAGGGTACCCACACGTACTTCGTCCGGTCGTAGGGTACCCACACATACTTCGTGGGGTCGCAGGGTACCCACACATACTTCGTCCGGTCTCAGGGTACCCACACATACTTCGTGCGGTCGCAGGGTACCCACACATACTTCGTAAGGCAGCAGGGTACCCACACATACTTGTGCGGTCGCAGGGTACCTACACATACTTCGTACGGTCGCAGGGTACCTACACATACTTCGTGCGGTCGCAGGGTACCCACACATACTTCGTGCGGTCGCAGGGTACCCACACATACTTCGTTTGGTCGCAGGGTACCCACACATACTTCATCCGGTCGCAGGGTACTCACACATACTTCGTCCGGTCGCAGGGTACCCACACATACTTCGTCAAGCAGCAGGGTACCCACAAATACTTCGTGCGGTCGCAGGGTACCTATACATACATCGTTTGGTCGCAGGGTACCCACACATACTTCGTGCGGTCGCAGGGTACCCACACATACTTCGTGCGGTCGCAGGCTACCCACACATACTTCGTGCGGTCGCAGGGTACCCACACATACTTCGTCCGGCCGCAGGGTACCCACACATACTTCGTGCGGTCGCAGGGTACCTATACATACTCTGTCCGGTCGCAGGGTACCCACACATACTTCGTCAGGCAGCAGGGTACCCACAAATACTTCGTGCGGTCACAGGGTACCTATACATACTTCGTGCGGTCGCAGGGTACCCATACATACTTCGTGCGGTCGCAGGGTACCCACACATACTTTGTCAGGCAGCAGGGTACCCACACATACTTCGTGCGGTCGCAGGGTACTTACACATACTTCGTCAGGTCGCAGGGTACCCACACATACTTTGTGCGGTCGCAGGGTACTTACACATACTTCGTACGGTCACAGGGTACCCACACGTACTTCGTCAGGTCGCAGGGTACCCACACATACTTCGTGCGGTCGCAGGGTACTTACACATACTTCGTACGGTCACAGGGTACCCACACGTACTTCGTCAGGTCGCAGGGTACTCACACACACTTCGTGCGGTCGCAGGGTACTTACACATACTTCGTACGGTCACAGGGTACCCACACGTACTTCGTGCGGTCGCAGGGTACCCACACGTACTTCGTGCGGTCGCAGGGTACCCACACATACTTCGTCAGGTCGCAGGGTACCCACACATACCCTACCTCTACACTGCTCAAAAAAGGAGGAGATAATGCATGGGATGAGTGCCTCATGACAACGGAACCGATACGACCCTACCTCAACACTTCTCAAAAAAGGAGGAGATAATGCATGGGATGAGTGCACTATGACAACGTACTTCGTACGGTCACAGGGTACCCACACGTACTTCGTCAGGTCGCAGGGTACCCACACATACTTCGTGCGGTCGCAGGGTACTTACACATACTTCGTACGGTCACAGGGTACCCACACGTACTTCGTCAGGTCGCAGGGTACCCACACACACTTCGTGCGGTCGCAGGGTACTTACACATACTTCGTACGGTCACAGGGTACCCACACGTACTTCGTGCGGTCGCAGGGTACCCACGCGTACTTCGTGCGGTCGCAGGGTACCCACACATACTTCGTCAGGTCGCAGGGTACCCACACATACCCTACCTCTACACTGCCTAAAAAAGGAGGAGATAATGCATGGGATGAGTGCATCATGACAACGGAACCGATACGACCCTACCTCAACACTTCTCAAAAAAGGAGGAGATAATGCATGGGATGAGTGCACTATGACAACGTAACCGATACGACCCTACCTCAACACTTTTCAAAAAAGGAGGAGATAATGCATGGGAATAGTGCATCATGACAACGGACCCGATACGACCCTACCTCAACACTTCTCAAAAAAGGAGGAGATAATGGATGGGAATAGTGCATCATGACAACGGAACCGATACGACCCTACCTCAACACTTCTAAAAAAAGGAGGAGATAATGCATGGGATGAGAGCATCATGACAACGGAACCGATACGACCCTACCTTAACATTTCTCAAAAAAGTAGGAGGTAATGCATGGGATCAGTGCATCATGACAACGGAACCGATACTACCCTACCTCAACACTTCTCAAGAAAGGAGGAGGTAATGCTCACACCAGCGAATACCGTAACCCACCCCCACCCCCCAATTTGGCCTGAAAGGAGGAGGTAATTCCTATCATGATAACAGAACGGCCACAGGGAGGGAGGGGGGGGGAGGAAAATATTAGCGTCTATTAATAATTATGAAAGAAAGTGTAAGAGGGAAAAAAAACTGCCACTCTCTGACGTCATGATGACCTGATATAACCGGACACAATTTAGGTCAAGACCGGGTACATCCGGCAAGGGATTATGGGACAGATGCGGATGTGATTGAGCAACCCTTGTTTCACTACACACTCTTAACGTAGGATTCCTATGTTGTTATTGAAGCAACCGGACAGAAGTTATTGGATGATCTGATACAACCGGACACAATTTAGGGCAAGACCGGGTACATCCGGCAAGGGATTATGGGATGTTTACAATGATTCTGCATTTTTATCGGATTAGTACATAAATACATTAGATTATTTCGAATTTACTACATAATAACGTTGAAATTTCGTGAAAAATACGAAAAAAACTGCTACCTTTTGTCGGAAAGTGGTCCGGTTGATTGCAGGGTACCTACACATACTTCGTGCGGTCACAGGGTACCTACACATACTTCGTCCGGTCGCAGGGTACCCACACATACTTCGTCAGGCAGCAGGGTACCTATACATACTTCGTCCGGTCGCAGGGTACCTATACATACTTCGTCCGGTCGCAGGGTACCCACACATACTTTGTCAGGCAGCAGGGTACCCACACATACTTTGTCAGGCAGCAGGGTACCCACACATACTTCGTACGGTCACAGGGTACCCACACGTACTTCGTCAGGTCGCAGGGTACCCACACGTACTTCGTGCGGTCGCAGGGTACTTACACATACTGCGTGCGGTCACAGGGTACCCACACGTACTTCGTCCGGTCGTAGGGTACCCACACATACTTCGTGGGGTCGCAGGGTACCCACACATACTTCGTCCGGTCGCAGGGTACCCACACATACTTCGTGCGGTCGCAGGGTACCCACACATACTTCGTAAGGCAGCAGGGTACCCACACATACTTGTGCGGTCGCAGGGTACCTACACATACTTCGTACGGTCGCAGGGTACCTACACATACTTCGTGCGGTCGCAGGGTACCCACACATACTTCGTTTGGTCGCAGGGTACCCACACATACTTCATCCGGTCGCAGGGTACTCACACATACTTCGTCCGGTCGCAGGGTACCCACACATACTTCGTCAAGCAGCAGGGTACCCACAAATACTTCGTGCGGTCGCAGGGTACCTATACATACATCGTTTGGTCGCAGGGTACCCACACATACTTCGTGCGGTCGCAGGGTACCCACACATACTTCGTGCGGTCGCAGGCTACCCACACATACTTCGTGCGGTCGCAGGGTACCCACACATACTTCGTGCGGTCGCAGGGTACCTATACATACTTCGTCCGGTCGCACGGTACCCACACATACTTCGTGCGGTCTCAGGGTACCCACACATACTTCGTCAGGCAGCAGGGTACCCACACATACTTCGTGCGGTCGCAGGGTACCTATACATACTTCGTCCGGTCACAGGGTACCTACACATACTTCGTGCGGTCACAGGGTACCCACACATACTTCGTCCGGTCGCAGGGTACCCACACATACTTCGTGCGGTCGCAGGATACCTACACATACTTCGTGCGGTCACAGGGTACCTACACATACTTCGTCCGGTCGCAGGGTACCAACACATACTTCGTCAGGCAGCAGGGTACCTATACATACTTCGTCCGGTCGCAGGGTACCTATACATACTTCGTGCGGTCGCAGGGTACCCACACATACTTCGTCAGGCAGCAGGGTACCCACACATACTTCGTCCGGTCGCAGGGTACCCACACATACTTCGTCCGGTCGCAGGGTACCCACACATACTTCGTCCGGTCGCAGGGTACCCACACATACTTCGTCCGGTCACAGGGTACCTATACATACTTCGTCCGGTCGCAGGGTACCCACACATACTTCGTACGGTCGCAGGGTACCTATACATACTTCGTACGGTCGCAGGGTACTCACACATACTTCGTCAGGCAGCAGGGTACCCACAAATACTTCGTCCGGTCGCAGGGTACCTATACATACTTCATTTGGTCGCAGGGTACCCACAAATTCTTCGTGCGGTCGCAGGGTACCCACACATACTTCGTCAGGCAGCAGGGTACCCACACATACTTCGTGCGGTCGCAGGGTACCTATACATACTTCGTTTGGTCGCAGGGTACCCACAAATTCTTCGTGCGGTCGCAGGGTACCCACACATACTTCGTCCGGCCGCAGGGTACCCACACATACTTCGTGCGGTCGCAGGGTACCTATACATACTCTGTCCGGTCGCAGGGTACCCACACATACTTCGTGCGGTCACAGGGTACCCACAAATACTTCGTGCGGTCACAGGGTACCTATACATACTTCGTGCGGTCGCAGGGTACCCATACATACTTCGTGCGGTCGCAGGGTACCCACACATACTTTGTCAGGCAGCAGGGTACCCACACATACTTCGTGCGGTCGCAGGGTACTTACACATACTTCGTCAGGTCGCAGGGTACCCACACATACTTTGTGCGGTCGCAGGGTACTTACACATACTTCGTACGGTCACAGGGTACCCACACGTACTTCGTCAGGTCGCAGGGTACCCACACATACTTCGTGCGGTCGCAGGGTACTTACACATACTTCGTACGGTCACAGGGTACCCACACGTACTTCGTCAGGTCGCAGGGTACTCACACACACTTCGTGCGGTCGCAGGGTACTTACACATACTTCGTACGGTCACAGGGTACCCACACGTACTTCGTGCGGTCGCAGGGTACCCACACGTACTTCGTGCGGTCGCAGGGTACCCACACATACTTCGTCAGGTCGCAGGGTACCCACACATACCCTACCTCTACACTGCTCAAAAAAGGAGGTGATAATGCATGGGATGAGTGCATCATGACAACGGAACCGATACGACCCTACCTCAACACTTCTCAAAAAAGGAGGAGATAATGCATGGGATGAGTGCACTATGACAACGTAACCGATACGACCCTACCTCAACACTTTTCAAAAAAGGAGGAGATAATGCATGGGAATAGTGCATCATGACAACGGACCCGATACGACCCTACCTCAACACTTCTCAAAAAAGGAGGAGATAATGGATGGGAATAGTGCATCATGACAACGGAACCGATACGACCCTACCTCAACACTTCTAAAAAAAGGAGGAGATAATGCATGGGATGAGAGCATCATGACAACGGAACCGATACGACCCTACCTTAACATTTCTCAAAAAAGTAGGAGGTAATGCATGGGATCAGTGCATCATGACAACGGAACCGATACTACCCTACCTCAACACTTCTCAAGAAAGGAGGAGGTAATGCTCACACCAGCGAATACCGTAACCCACCCCCCCCCCAATTTGGCCTGAAAGGAGGAGGTAATTCCTATCATGATAACAGAACGGCCACAGGGAGGGAGGGGGGGGAGGAAAATATTAGCGTCTATTAATAATTATGAAAGAAAGTGTAAGAGGGAAAAAAAACTGCCACTCTCTGACGTCATGATGACCTGATATAACCGGACACAATTTAGAGCAAGACCGGGTACATCCGGCAAGGGATTATGGGACAGGTGCGGATGTGATTGAGCAACCCTTGTTTCACTACACACTCTTAACGTAGGATTCCTATGTTGTTATTGATGCAACCGGACAGAAGTTATTGGATGATCTGATACAACCGGACACAGTTTAGGGCAAGACCGGGTACATCCGGCAAGGGATTATGGGATGTTTACAATGACTCGGCATTTTTATCGGATTAGTACATAAATACATTAGATTATTTCGAATTTACTACATATTAACGTTGAAATTTCGTGAAAAATACGAAAAAACTGCTACCTTTTGTCGGAAAGTGGTCCGGTTGACTGTCAGCGAGTGAATCGATTTTCGCGATTTTTAGATATTTTACATCCGGGATTTGTGCGGTCCTGTAGATGTCAACTTTTTGACATGTCGTCGGGTAGTTTTTGAGGAGATACTGGACATACAAACAAACAAACAAACAAACATACAAACAGACAACTGCCCTTTATATAAGAGATAGCGATTAGTTTACTTTTTATATATAAATAGCGATTAGTTTACTTTTTATATATAAATAGCGATTAGTTTACTTTTTATATATAAATAGCGATTAGTTTACTTTTTATATATAAATAGCGATTAGTTTACTTTTTATATATAAATAGCGATTAGTTTACTTTTTATATATAAATAGCGATTAGTTTACTTTTTATATATAAATAGCGGTTAAAAGCCCATGGGACCAACTAATCAAGTGTTCACCTTCCTATAATACGTTTCATATTTAGTTGCCTCCCAACAAGGGAAAAGCTCGACACAATATGATTATAAATGTCAGACACATCGAGAACTCCTAAAATGAGCACTCCATATATATAAAAAATACCTAGGTCTAGACGGTCTGACCTAGTACAGAAAAAATAAACACGTACTACAGTGTATTCCTAGGCAAAAGGCAAAGGTAAAGACTATCTCGAAATTAAAAGACATACATGGCTTTCTCGATCGCCTTCATTGTGTACAGCACCGTGCATTATTAGCCAGCTGCAATCAAATGTCGGTACTTATAGAAGAATGTTTATTTTGCCCAGTTCATTTACGATCTGAAAACAATAAGGAAGTTAAGATGAAAATAATAAACAAATGTAAATAAATAGAAGCTCTTCGCTTTAATTAAATGGATGTTCAAAAACAACTCAGCATAAATGCGCTCGCTCTGAATTTATGACTAAGAAATCCTACACTCTAAAATCTCTTTCGCTAAGTTTAGTTCCCACCTGACAACAACAGAGCCATGTCTATGATGGAACCTGCTTACGGATAAAAGCCCCCCCCACTACAAAGATAATTCCACTCAATAACTAATATGTGTACGTGCCCTAACACTTAGACAACGTTTTATTAGTTTTATAGAATATGTTTTATTGTTGGTTATTTATTCTAAAAATAGAAATTCTATTTTTTATCACACTTTATATACGATTTAGATTATACCCTTTTTCTTATTATTAGATGAAGAGAAACCGAATTCATAACTTATGCAACAATATTTACACGAAACTTACAATTAGATATGATTTAAAACGGCATTGAAATTAAGAATGTTTGTCATTTAATGCGAATTATTTTTGCTCAAAAACATAAGTTAATACATTCATCATAGTTACATAATGTTTCATTCAAATACAAAATAGAGGATATTTTCCACAAAAGTGTTCTCCGTACCAGTTGAACACCAATACATTATTGGTAAATATAAAACAACGGTGTACTAAAATATTGTAGCAGCAACGTTCAGAGAGAGTGTGTGAATTAGTGTTCTATTAAGATACTTTTTTTAAATATTGATTACTTCTTAGAAATCAAGAGTCCACTTTCTGAGGCTAACACTTAAGTTTAATACAGGATCAATAAACTTTTGATGTTCAATAAAGATTCCCCACTATCTATCAAAAGGTGAGTGAGTATAGCATCTAAGAACACTAATCTCCTCTTCAGAATTGCCTACTTAATTGTCTTGCAGTTCATTTTCATTGTAGTCTTTTCTTAATTTAGCTTGAAGCAAAAGACAATAATACACCTGGTTTGGTGGAGTATCTGTCTAACTGCCGTCACTTGAGGTAACATCACGAAGAGAGAGAGTGTACCACTCCTCATATAAGCGAGTGTGCAGCCGTGTCGAAGGGATCGTTTTTGGCTTCGAATGATGTTATTTTGAATATTTAGTGAGGGTTTACTTGTAAGGTCAGGTATCCTGATGCCAGTTTGTCCTGGCAAATCCTTGTACAGAGAGACCGAACGCACTCGTAGATGGTGTATAATAGGTAATTCTTAAAATAATATATACAGTAAAGTGAGAATACCCTTTATTAGATTGACTAGTATAGCTTCATAAACAAAGGCTACTTACTAACATTATGTTTATGATGTGTATACATTACATATTCTGTTGTATTCTTAATGCAAATATTCAATTTTTACGACTGATGTATTTTATTTTGAGAATGTATTCCGACCAACATTTTTAAATATACTAACTACAATCATAATTCTAGTCAGCGGTAATAACATTATTTCACTTCAAATTCTATTTTTGCGACTCTGAGCAAAGCCTGCTATTGTTATAACAGTGTTTTGTGGGTGATATACTGGTGTCAATAACGTATCTAGCTTTCTCATTTTCTTCCTTCTTCGATGCAGAAATATACACACACCATAATTTAGTTCACTACTATATCAAGCGAAAAGAGATATTTCAAATTGTAGGCTATTCTAATCAAAACGCGCGACGCATGTACGTTTCACTTACATAGTTAATGAAAAACAGAAAAGTACTAATAGATTAATTTAACTTACTCTTTTTTCACTTTCTAATTATTTTAGAATTTAATCTGTACGTCCCTGTTCTAATCCAAACAAGGTGTCATTTTTAATACTTTTACTCTGAGCTAAATAAATAAAAAGAGAGAGAGATGCTAATATATTTATTTCACATACCTTCTTTCTCTTTATGTGAGTATTTAACTATTTCCGTTCTACCTCATGAGAAACACATTCTTTGTTTATAACACGCCATCGTTGTTTAAATATCCAGCGTATCCACGCCGAAATTCGAAACCGCGACTATGATCTACGTAATCAACTATCTTCAATCCGTGCTACCAAGATGATGTATTTGCTTTTTTACCCATTATAGTAATCTTGCATTAGGTAATTCGTTTGGAAGAATATATATATATATATATATATATATATATATATATATATATATATATATATCGGAAGCTATCATCTTTATATGTGGATGAATGTCTTAGCTTGTGGTAAGAAGAGCTAACATAAATAAATGATGAATGATGAGAGAAGCAGTGGAGAGATTCGAATATCGTAAATACTTAAACGCGAGGGTTAAAAGAGAAGAACCACAGGTGAGGAACGCGAGAGATGGGAGGATAGTGAATGGCAAGAGAAAAAAGAATGGGAAAAAAGAATGCAGAAAGCGTGAGAGACCGTATATCATCACATTGCAAGGGTGATTCATGATTATATTGCATGGAAGAAGCAACTGTACATTTTTGCTCCTGATGATTATACTAAGAAATATTTATGTTATGTGTTGAAATTATGTAATGTTTTTCTTAAAGTTTTTATTTTTCGAATATTTAATAAAACACATATATAATGAAGCTAAACTGTATCGAATTATAGCTTGGGAAAGAAGAGTCCGGCACAAACAGGAACCCCACAATGTTAGAGAGAGATAACCAAAATTGTACTGATGCATGTACAAAAAAAATGTAAACTTTTATCTGCCCCTACTAGACACGTTACCATTGCGACGTAGGAGGTTTCTGTGGATTTGAAGGCAGGCTTGTAAGGGGTACCCTAAGTGAGGAGTTGAGAGGTGAAATTTCCACATGTCAGAACAGTCACGGAAACACGGAGCATGGAGGGGATTACAAAAGCTAGCGGTTCGCGAGAAGAAACTACTAGAGTAGAATACTTTCCGGCATCTGCGGACCTTTACAGTGAATAGGTGGGAATTAACTGAGCGTCGGATTTGTCTGGTGTATTAAGCTATAGGGAGTACCAGAGGAGCAATTTCGTCGGAGCACACTCCATTGAAGTAGTTGTAATGCGATCATAGACACGCAACATTGCTACAGTTTGGTAGTCAATGTGGGATCTATAAGATTACATACCATTTTTGAGGCCCTATATGAAGGGGAGACACAAGCGAATGGTGCACTAGCCTCAATTTGACAACAATATTCCGTGCATGTTTGGTGGTAGATATATAAATCCTGGCAGCTTTGAGAATGTTTCTAGCAATGTAAAGGGAGCCCACTATTTCGCTGCAGCAGTGGCATAGTTCCAATGTATGTTACTTGTGAATCCGGCGCGTATAATCCTTAATTTGTGTTTTGATATTGAAATGCTAAAACAGATGTGGGCATGAACTCGTGTGTAAACTAATCTATGGTTGTTAATTAAACAAAAGAAACTTCAATTTATTTGATTGGCTGTGTGGTGCAAGGTTAAGCAACTCACCCTACAGTATATCTATCATACCAGCTTCCAAACAGTCTAAACAACAGTAAGTTTTTTCTACTGCATAAGAAACACTTTAAATTCCCACCGCCATTTCTAGGGTAGGGTGAGGCATAATAGGTCAGTGGGCATAATGGGTCAGTTAATGCTTATCACAACATTGAAATGGTGGTGTTTATCAAAAACAAGCGTTAAAACGTGTTTATTAGTAAAAAAACAAAGCCAAAATAAACAAACAAACATGTTTGGGGTGTGTTTACTCCATTATTACGGTCACAACAATGAAATAGTGTATTGGTAAAAATACAGACTTTAAAACGTATTAATCGAATTTCAGGTTTGATCGATCAATCAATGCGGATGGCATTGAAATAAGTAAGATGAGACACTTTTCTATGAACATAGTAAGCGATGTTTACTTTTGTCTTCTACTCGTTAAAAGTTAATAACATATTTTATTTTTACTTTAGTCAATTAATTCCGGTTAAAAGAAAACAGCTTTTAAAAAGTATATGAATTAAGGAGAGCAACGGATACTTACTTACGATTGTCTGAAGTGTCAGGCTAAGACGCTATTGTAAAGTATTATTACATTGTGAACAGTGATAATAGCTATGCTGGAGAGCCGAAAATAACTGCTTAAATAAAATATATGTAAATATATATATATATATATATATATATATATATATATATATATATATATATATATATATAATTTCATATAAATATACAATCATATATACATATAGTGCTATGCATATATACATATCTATATAGAAATCACATATATATATATATATATATATATATATATATGAAATTATATTTTACAAAACAGTATTTTGTCTTCTTAACTTTATATATATATATGTATATATATATATATATATATATATATATATATATATATATATATATATAATATTCATGCCTAAATATTAAATGATATTTACCTAATGAAATAGATATTAAATTATGTTTGCTATATGCTCACATCAGTGTAGAATGTGATATTTTAAGACTGTCACAATGCGTCAACCTGGTGCACAGAGTCATCTTAGACAACGCACGCCTTTGCTTTGACGTATTGGCCACAGAAAATTATAACGTGATACAAATAAATAATGTTTTATTCATGCCAACTGAAGATCAAGAAAATATAGATGACTCATCAAAATAAATCGGAACCTACTATGTGACTTAAGTTCATATCTATTTTTGAATATCTCCTAACAGTGCTCTACTTTAATTTTCTTAAAGGGGATAAGAAGGAAAATGAAATCATACCATTAAGCCATTTGCATTATTATTTATTTCACCCCGCGAATTGGGATCTTCAGATGCTATTTTATGATTAGCAACTCGGTTAATGAAAAAAACAAACTTAAAATGTTCCAAACGTCTAGGCACGATGAGGGAATGGGAAGAGGGAGAATAGGGAAGATGATGTTTATTATTTTCAAATATAGCAGTAGTACTGTCAACCCTCACTCTCGTCCAGGGTAAACATTCTCGTACGTTACATACATTGTTTAATAGTTATGAATAAATAATAATATGCCATTAATATAGAGGCGAGTTAACACAGTAACCGACACATATAAACAGGCTTTTATCGGATAGTAAAAGAAATGCATACTTATTTTTGAAGAATTTAACGGAGAGAGTAATTCCACACAACAAGCTTTCCTAGCGTATTTTTTGTTTGAGTAAAGAAAAGTATATCTACTCTAACAGTGTGGTAAGTTCTTTTAGAAAATAACTAAAGCAAACTATAATATATTCTTGCCAATAAGATAGTGTATGAAAAAAGAAAAGTATAGGCTAGTTTGAATCAAGTATCACTATCTCAAAAATAGTATATTTAAGTATGACTTTTACAATTCGACAATATACGTTCTCTGTTTGATTGAAAACAACATTTGGCCACATTTATTTGCTAGGGCAACTTTACATGATACTATAAAATAACGACTAACTTTTCGTTCCGTTGGATAATTCTCCTCGCATTTCTGGATGTTTTTCTTCCTCTCAAGCCGTTTAACAGTTTAAGATTCGTAAATCACAAGATAAAACTGAATATCTTATTTTATTTGATGTTACAATGGTCCCTCACACTTTTCACTGTCCTATAAGAGACTTCGAGCCTTCCCTAGTTAGACCCAGCGCCGAAGACACGCTTTCTACGTTTTGTCAAGTAAATTGTTTTTACGTTTTCTTATTTGCTAGCATGGGACATTGGGGATGCTTATTGCCATATAAATCCTACAGAAGGTCAATGGTCGTTACCAACGAGAAATCGATGGTAAGCGCTTGTTGTGATAATGCAAATTTATTTGCACTAGTTGTCGAAAGAGGTGGAGAGCACTGGAAATTTAGTGAGACGTGTTGCCACTACCACTCCAAAGAACACCACTGGTTATTATTAGTGAGCAATCACTGATTATAGCCTCTCTGACAACTTCGTTTGAGTACATGATAATAGCAATATATATATATATATATATATATATATATATATATATATATAATTAATCTTTTCTTAATTAGAAAGAAGGATTTCCTGATGATAGATTATTCCTTACTTCTGCTGAATTTCTTTTATCAGATAATTTCCTATATTTAAAAAATATACACTTGGAATTAGAGTTATGAAGCATATTTTATATATCGTAACCAGTGAGTCATAAAAACGATTCTTACAATACGTCTTTTACTCCAACAACGTTAAAATGTTATATACATTGGCATATATCGTGCAGTTGTAAACGCCCTTACGATTTTTACAATCAATATGGTACCAATTGATTATGGATGACTTTTATGTTATGTTTGTGCTCCTATTATATACGACATATGCACTTTATCTATTGAATGAACGAACACCGTTTGTCATACCGTAGACCTAACAACGTATTAAGAATATGTGAAGATATCAAGAACGCAACTTATTATAAGTCTTCCTAAATAACTGAATTCGGCATTAAATATTTCCATATCTGCTATGCCGTAAAACACAAGAACCAAAATTAAATTATCCTACTAATCTTGTTCATGTTAACATTTCTTAGAAAGTATTTAAGTTAACATCAAATATATTGATGCCCCAATTGAGTATAATCAACCATATTTGATTTAGTCATATTGATAATTTTCTATGTAAAAGAAAAGTATTGGCATTTGGTTAGCTTGTCAAAATTGCTTTCTTATGTTTTTTACTGACAGCTACGTCTGTATCAATGTAATTATTTGCTTTCCACGACCGATAATAATAATATGCTCTTACCGGATCAATAAAATGCATCTTTTAAAATTTCATTAATTCGTGAGTTCGAGATGTACAAGCAAGGAAGACTTACATAAAGAAATTACTAATTCGATTCATCTTTTCACAGTTCGAAATTCTGCGATCTGAATTTGAAAGATTAATTTTCTGAATACATGCCTTTCTCTTTTCCACTGTCACGCTGGGCTTATCAGATGGCGGACTTCTCTTTGAACACATACTTCAATAGAGATCTGTAGCCATTTTAAGAATAAGAGCAAATAAAATGGTTTCCTCTTGCTTTTATGACGTTTAATCTTCCCCCATTGAAAACGTTTATAAGTTTCGAAGTATCAATGATCGAAATGAGGAGATGTGGGTAAGTGTCTCCTCAGTTTTACATTTTTTTTATTTACAAGAAAGTAAACAAGTGTAAATAGTAAAGCAAATGTATGATTGCATTACCCATCTCCACGCATAGGTATACACTACAAAAAAGCACACCGATAATATATATATATATATATATATATATATATATATATATATATATATATATATACATATATATATATATATATATGTATTACAGTTAGAATATGATCGTGATAGTCGCATTTTAAGAATTGTTAAATTACCACCATGTATTTGCACACACTCACATACTTAACACTATTGTGTTAATGTGATGTGAAAGTTGCTCAATTTTTGCTTTTAATTATAATCAGCTTTTACGGTCGAATTTTTAGTTTGAAAGATTCGTATGTGTAACGTCTTATTTCTAAATTTGAAAGAATTGGGTTAATAGCGCATTGCATTCGAACGTTATGTATATATATATATATATATATATATATATATATATATATATATATATATATATATATATATATATATATATATAATATATATATATATATAATATATATATATATATATATATATTGTTGCGGTCTGTACCGCAATGTTTGTATACTTTTAGATCCGACGCAATTTTAGAAAAAAATGACAGCAGCGACAGCAGTTTCTTAATCCCTTGCATCCTACGTAAGACAGAAAACTACTGGATGCTGCATGTGATTGCCGGCTTACCCTCTTGGGGGGTGGTGGGTAAGTTTATTACTTACTGCCTGAGGCGCCCTCACCGTGGAATGCCGACGGGGCTCGTCAGGATATGTTTGGTAATCCAAGGGGCTTCTCTTTTAAGAATTCTGGTTTGATTCTTCTCTACCTTCCGACCTTGTGTTACATGTTGCTGCTGTGGGAATACATTTATAACCGTTGAATGCCATACTACTTCACTTGTTCCTTTGTGTTATATAATTTTCTCCAATATATTTGTTTTATCAAAACCCCGTATTAGTTGTCTCATTCAGGCTCCTAAACAAGCTCCACAACAATTGGCGACGACCTAGTCGAACTTTCATAGGATCTCACCACTGCAATTTGTAACGAAATCTCTGAGCTTACACGGGACCACACCACACCAATTTTCTACAAAGTAGTCTAACTTACACTAGACCTAACCACAGTAACTGTTGACAAGATATTCGAATCTACACGAGACCCCACACCAATACGCGAACACCTGGATGAAGGACCTCACAAAAACTGGTAACTAGGTATTCGAATTTACCCAGGACCCCAGGACTCAATAAAACACTCTGAAAAGGGCATGATAAAAACTGGCTACGATGTATTCGAATTGACAGAGGAAATCACAACTTAAGGAGTTTTCTTAAGAACCTCAACAAAATAACCACGCAACGACCGGCAACGACCGGGATTTCAAATTTTAAATTACACCACTACAATAGACTGACAGCGTTCTTACAGTGAAATATTCATTAGAACCTTTAACAATGGACACGACAACGGGCCAAAAAATTGATTAAGGAAAACCTTAAAAGAAAATCGACTACAAATTCAGCAGGAAAACTTATAGTTAAAAAAACTTGCTTACCTCTGGAAATAAAAACGTAGAGACCAACTTATTATTCTCTTACTTTGAGAAATGTCAGTGATTTTTTCTTAATTGCTATACCAATACTGTTTAATATTTAACAATCAGAACATACATTTTTCCTTCTCCAAACGAGAAAAGAAAGTTACTACTGCCGAAAATAAAATGAAACCGTTGTTTTTCTCTGACAAAAGTGCCGACTACAAAATCTACAGCTCCGAACGACTCGTACAACCGTAGTAACAAAGTGATTTTTATCTATCAATTTATACTTGTTTACAACTAAGATTACGTCGTGCAAGAATAATTTTAAGAAAATACTTTTTTGACAAGCCATACCAGAAAAATACTTATTTTATAAAAATGAAGGACCCTGTAAAATGTAGAATAATAAAAGTCTACCATTTAAGAATTAGTAACATTTTAAATGACACAGCCATGTGAAACTGAACAAAGATTTCAAAAGCTTCTATTTGAGCAACATTAAAAGTTTATAGAGAAAAAGAATGTAGCTGACGACAGACTACTCGAAACAGAAAGTAGTCTTCTCGAACAAAATGAAACGGTTTTAGAGCAAAAGAGAGATACCGACGAAATTATTTTCGAACACAAGAAAGCATCTGACGAAAATATTAATATAGTAACGCAAACAATACTGCGTAGAGGTCAAAGTAACAAAAACGAAAACCCTTTTTCGCCGAATGCTGTATAAAGTGCCATCGATAACTTCACATATTCCCCTGATAGGAAGAAACGAATGGCTTTGTATTTTAAAAGATATGAAGACTCATATGAAATTGATTGCGAAAATTGGGCAGACTCTAAAAAGGTTCGACTGTTAATTAGGCAATTAAGCACCACCACACATACTAAGTTCGAGCTTTTCCTTTTTTCCTTGAAGGACTAGCGATTTGACTTTTACGGAAGACATCTAACTTGTTATAAAGCTGTTTAACACAAATACGTCGTTATTTCACAAACGCTGGAAGTGTTAAACCAAGTAAGAAAGACTAAGAAGATTATTAATCGTCTCCATCAATAGTAAATACGCACTGCAACGAATTAAAATTATCCGAAGGTAGTGCTAATAATTTTAAATGCTTAGTCTTTGTACACAGATTGGTATCAGAAATATACGTTGAACTAAGGCGCAGTGTTCTAAATAGACCGGGCACTGCCAACGATGTATTAGTGTTAAGCTGAATTCAGAAGACACACGAAAGGACACCGAAACTGGAATCTCAGGAAAATCCCCATCATACCAGTAATTATAGGATCTACAGGAGTAATGAAAAATAATTTCTAAAGCTATCTGACGAGTATACCCTGTGAACCGAGTACAAGAGAAATACCAACAATTGCACTTAAAGGGAGGTTAGAATCTTTAAAAATATATAGGCTGGAGTGTCTGAAATAGCCGGTGCATGTCTGGCATCCGGTAGGATTCCCCATTCTAAGCAAAAAAGGAAAGATAAGAAAAATAACAAATAAGAACGAAAAGGGCGTAAAAAATCTTATGAATCAAGCTTTGGAGGGGGTGCCGTACCTATGACATTTTGACCTGTCGATTCTCAATAAATACTGGAAGCTTTATGCTTCTAAGTTGTTGAATGCAACCCCAGTCTAACACTGGGTTTTTTGTGCCATCTGTTGTATGTACTTTTCGTTAACATGTTTGTTTTACCTGAACCCCGTTGCCATGTTCTCATTTACGCCCCTTAAACAAGGGTATAACAATCATCAACAGTGGGTTACCAACGTCGAATACTCAAATTAGAACGACATATTTCGACTGATGTGAAATTATTGTTGACGGTAATCTACATTTATATATTACTAACATTTTGTTAGCTTGCTTGCCATTCACCATGTTTACTGTCATCTGTTCGTGAAAGTTTTACATGTTTTAATGAAGGTGTAAATATGTGGAAGTGACGAGGAAATGAAATGATTAAAATAAGTTAAAAAAGAGACAGGAAGAAGAGACAGAAACGGAGAAGAGCGCTATTTTCTATTACGATGTCACAAGTGGGGTTCATAAACATTTTGAAATTCTGAAATCTTTCATAAATGTTTTAAAAACAAAAAAGAGTAAGAGTAAGAGATGAAGATAGGTGGGAAAAATAGAGAGTGTGAAGCGATAGAGGAAGAAAGAGGAAGGGGAATACATTTACCTGTAATGATTTAGAAGTTCCAACACTTTTTCGTTAATGTTTGGCAATACTTAATGTTTTCCAAAATAACACTGATACTAGGTTCACCCAACGTGTCCCGTAGTGTATGCTAAGTAATTGAAACAACGGTTAGCACACATCTTAAAAGAATATTGTTGCAGTTGTGTTTTGCTGCCTTGCTACATGTTATTAAAATTTAGCCAGTTCGTGTCTTCATCTCACTTCTATACAAGGTTAGGAACGTAATTGTGTTGGTAAGTCTTATATGTTGAAGTTTTACAAAGAATATTGTTTCTATCAGTATGTCTGTCACGCTTAAATTTCAAATTAAAATTAAATCGCTAAAAGATTATTTATATTTTTCCTGTAGTTTTCAAAAAAAGATAATGTATTGTGCAAATGATGTTATTATTCGTTTGATTTTATCCAACATTTATATTGTAGGACGAACGCTATCGATGACAAATAGTGATGAATAGACAGAATTTCGTTTAGTATATATATTACGCGTGGGGCAAGATTGAATGAATATCAACTGCAATTACATTTGCGTCGTTTTCCAATGTTCAATAATAGTTCAAGAAATACGTGGGTGTCTTGTTTTACGACCTAACACATTTTGCAGGTTACGTAATGTTTAATTTCATCATTTTCGTAAAATACGTTTACTTATTGTTTTAATTGAATCTAATTTGATAGAAAGTTATATTGATTAATAACCCAAGTACATTTAACCACCCATAGGTATTACGTCAAGTTAATCACCTCTTAATGGCAATACATATAAGCACTCTAGCCAAAATCATCAAGTTTTATTTAGCTTTTAGTTTGATCAACAACAGGGAATCCATCAATCTCAACAAAATATGTCATGCTTCGAATTCCATTAACCTCTGAACTGCTGAGACAACACAATATGAGATTTTATAGATTCCCTATCTGTATTTACTGTTATAACGTCTGCTAAATTTGCTTCAATAGTTTGTTTGTAACTCCTAGATTATTTTTATTTTAATTATTCAATACATTTCTCGTGTAGGTCGACTAGTGTTTATTATGTCGAGTTCGGTGCAGGTAATGCTAACACGCACCGAATAGAACCGTTATGAGTTACTCGTTTTTTGAAAGGTTAGAAAAACATGCGTGAACACAATGTTTTGCATGTCTGGCCACATGAACATATGTGACGTCACTCCTCCTGTGTAAGAAATTTAGGTTTGAAAATTAGTTACTAGTTTGGCAGCGAACGGGACGGTGGACCTTCTCTGGGGGTCCTGAATTGGGTGAGAAGCGGTCTGGACAATCGAGAATGTAATCGCTCGTAATAATGGCTGTATATCTTGAAGATCTAGCGGTATTTTCCGTGCAAGGTCGCATTCCCTAGCAGGAAGAATAAGTGAATGAGGACCACGGAATGAATGGAAACAAAACCCTTTTCGCAACGCACGAATAAAAGATTAAATCTCTCTGAGAAGAATCGTCTCCGCGTTTCTCTACTGCCTGTCGATAAAGTTTACTCACATATCGAATATCTTCAACACCGATCACAGCCAACGGAGACATCACGAAAGCGACGGTATCAATCGGCGTACACCGCCAGGCGACGAAAGAAAACGTAAGGTAACTTTTTTATGCAAAACATTGCTAGTAAAGTGGAAAGAACTAGACATCGAGGGATATGCCTAACGAACTATTTTTCATGAACTGTGTTAAAATGTTAAAAGAATTTGAAAAAACGAACAATGTTTAAAAATCCGTAATTTGAAAAGTTTAAAGAACAGTTGTTTTAACGAGAATTAATGTGTAATAGGTTAACAGTTTAAAGACTTAAAATCGCCTTAGAAAATGTCGCTTGAAAGTGCCTTACGAAATAAGTTTTTAAAAAGATTGAAACCGCTTAATAGTCTTCTCATAGAGTTTTCTTATTGCTTTCGATTACGAGAAGATTAATTCACAAGCGTTATGTAACAAATGCCTGTTTGGAAGCGTAACTAATTGTTTAATTAGTTTATGAGAACTACCGCGGTCCAGGCAGGAGTAGTGACTATGCAATATATCCCCCCTTCCCTGGGTCCACGCCCATTATTATTAATTGTGTTATTATTATGTTATAATAATAATATTAATAATAATAATAATAATAATAATTGTAATAATAATAATAATAATAATAATAATAATTCGAATAGTAAAAGTAATCGGTGTAATGTTTTAGTTATGTAAGCTGAATGTCTTAAAATACATGTTAAAGTTCATGAGTTTTCGAATGAAATCTACGCAACATAAATGGTGATAGTGATTGTTACCCACCGGACAATATGAACGTCTATTACATTGTATTGAGATGTCTTTTATATGTACTTTTTACTGGCAACCTGACTATCTAAACATCACAATACAATACGGACGAAGTGTGTCGCTTGCCTAATAATTATGCGTAGCCGAGAAGCATTTTCATTTTTTTTTATGACTTCTTTTAGAAAAGCCACCAGAAATGACCAAACTACCTTGTTGCTTTCTCGGCTGTTAATAACTTATAAGCCCATTTCTCAGTTCTCATATGTGGATGCTTTAGCGTGTCTAAATATTATAATTGTCTCGAAAAAGATGTATTATTATTATTTTTAAGAAAAGCGAACATACAATAGAAAACGAAAAAACAACAAAAGGAAATAGGCGATTGTATTTCTGATAAAAGAACATTTACAGGAAAAAGAGTTTCAAATATTATCACATTGTGATGTTTGTGTAAATATTCATAGACAAACGGTCGTTTTTATTTTTATAAAAACGAACACGTTTGTCTATATATATGTGAACAAATAAACAACAATACATATTTTTATGATACATCTTTTAAATGTATTCGTCAGAATGAAACATTAATTTATAAAGTTCATGCTTAGCAGATCGACAGATAGACAGACATTACCTCTTATTTAAAGACATAAACCATCTGACAACTCTTCTCTAAGCTTTAGTATGACAAAACAACGAAAATACGAGTTGAAATACAAGCGTGACAGACTGACGTAATCTATATAATACTAAAAGTCTATTGTTCTTGTATGTTTGCAATCAGCTTTCAGCTTTCCGGTTTTCAACATCCGGTTGCGCATGCGTAAATAGCATCGTCTTCAATCTGTTATTCCAATTCCGTTATTCTCTATTATGATTAACGAACGCATGAAATTTTTCATTCTGGAAATTTTTAAACAATTTCATTTAATTTCATCAAATAGTTTATTTGTTTTCTTCACGGCTAAAAAAATCTAACGGGAGGACTTCGTAAAGTCTGTCGCAGTTTCAAAAAAACTCCTCCCTTTTAAAATACAAAAACAAACAAACAAAAAAACAACACTCATTATTAATATCAGCCATACTAGCGGTCGGTGAACGAAACCACCTCCCACTTTCCCTCTCATAGATTTCACCACTCCTACTCCCTCTGTTTTCGTTACGTACGCGAGAAAGCCTGCTGTCTCTCGGTGGCCACGGCTGTACCCCCTTCCTTTCTCAAATCGCCCTAACCAACCACTTATAATTCAGTAACTGTAATTTAAAAAAAAAACAATTATAATAAACAGAACGACTCATAGAAATCTATCTATATTCTTTTTTCATTTTAATATACTTTCATAGAAATGCTTCTGTTATGTAAAAAAAACCTATTTTCTTTATGCCACAAGTATCACGCTCATACATGAATTCCATAGCTAATATAACAAACTGACCCAACGGGTCACGGGTGGTCTAGTATATCATGACAGACATACTAAAATTATATTTCAAACACAACAGTTACATGCCAATAAAAATGCAATTCTATATTTATATGTTAGATTTCAATAAAAGTGGCTACAATAAACTTTTAGCTTGAAGATATCTAACTTAAGTCTATTCAAGTTTCGCCTGAAACCATTGATTTACATTTCAAAGTTAAGCGTTCAAGAACACTAATATGATATTAAACAATTTAGTTTCACTGACTAATACAACTTAACAATTAAGCGTGAAAGCGCGACGTAAATCCTATATGAATTAAATCATGACGAACAAATAGATATAAATAACCTTATTGGCATTGTGGATAGGACAAAGTGGAGTATCTACTTTAATGTTATATGTCATCTTGTTACCCTCTATCAGTGAAGACTACATATTTCTAAATTGAGACAATTTTTATTTTTTAACAAAGCAGGATTTTTTTCTAGTTAAGCTGGATATACCCAATGTTATAATAAATTACTGTAACTCTTCAGGAAATGAGTCATGGTTATTCCCCTTTGGCCGGAACTAAGGATTCCGCCATATTGACTTTGCCAAACACGTGTATATATTTTAAGCTGATAAAACTTTTACGAAAGGCATTCTTATTCATTCTTCTTTTATCATTACAATTTTATCAGCTTAATATAAGAAAAAAAAAATGGACAAATTACTGCGGCCAGAAAGATTTAACACAGAACCAACTGCTCCGAATTCGGAAAAAATATACAAACATTGGAAACTAACATTTGAATATTACCTACGCACGTTAAATAACGACCAAATCGAAAACAATGCGCAAAATCTTTTCGCATTGATCAATTCTGTCTCGGCGACAATTTTCGAAATCATAAGCGACGCCACGGATTACAACGGCGCCATAGAAACGCTAGACGCTATTTATATGAAACCAACAAACATTGTATTTAACAGACATCAACTCCTGACAAGTAAACAGAAACCGACACAAACCATCGACGAGTTCATGCAACAGTTGGAAGTATTCGCTAAATCTTGCGAATTTCAAGCGGTAAGTGCCGAGGAAAACAAAAAACAATATATACGGGACGCGTTCATTAGCGGCATCTCGTCTTCGTCTATCCGTCAGCGCCTACTTAAAAAACCTTTCTCGACACTACAAGAGACATTTACAGTGGCTAGATCCCTAGAACAAGCGGAGAAGCATACGGCCAGCTTCGATTACCACCCGAGCGTAACAGCTACCGTAGGTCAACCAGAAGAAACTCCCTTAGCCGCTGTAAAAGGAAATACATTACAAAAAGGAATTTGTTTCTTCTGTGGGAACACACGGCATGCACGGGCGATGTGTCCTGCACGTAATGCCGAGTGTAGAAAATGTAAAAAAAATGGCCATTGGGCTAAGGTATGTAGATCATCCTCCTCTCCTGCTGCTGTGTTGTACGACCCGGACTCCCCCCACCCAATCTCTCCTGACTAGGAACGGGTGCCAAAGACATCACCTACACCAAATGCGAAATAAATGGGCAGGTAGTGAATGCTATGGTAGACTCCGGCAGCGTGAGGACGTTCATTAGCAAAAATACAGCAAGAAAGCTGAAACTTTTTGTTATCCCCAAACTGAAAACCGTAGCATTGGCGGACCCGAATCATCATGCTAAAATCATCGGCGAAACTGTTGTTGACATCTCTCTAAACGGTAAAAACCACCACGCCATGACGGTGGAAGTAATTAAGGACCTGTTCACGGATATGATTGTCGGAAAAGACCTTCTAAAACAATATAAAACTGTGACGTTGAAATTCGACGGTCCCAGGGAAGAACTTGTTATTGGAGCGATGGGTAAGAGTAACAGTTTTTCATGTATCAAAATTTCTCCTCCTCCCCTCTTCTCTCATCTTTCTACTCGGACGACCCCTATTGCCACCAAATCTCGTCGTCACTCATTCACTGACAACATTTTTATTAAAGAGGAAACTGCCAGAATGCTGAGGGAAGGCATAATAGAGCCCTCTATATCTCCTTGGCGAGCCCAAGTTTTAGTGACCTCTAACGAGAATAAAAAAAAAGAATGGTGGTCGACTACAGCGACACCATAAATAGATTTACAGAACTGGATACCTATCCCATGCCTAACATTACTAAAATGATTGATGACATAGCTCGATACAACGTTTTTACAACACTTGACCTGAAGTCTGCTTACCATCAAATCCCAATTAGTCACGCCGATCGGAAATACACAGCATTCGAAGTAAATGGAAAACTTTACCAATTTACTCGTATCCCTTTTGGAGTCACTAACGGAGTGAGTGCCTTTCAAAGATGCATCGATGACATTGTAGAAAGAGAAAAATTAACAGATACTTTTGTGTATGTAGACAATGTCACGATATGCGGAAAGGATCAACAAGAACACGATTACAACCTTCAAAGGTTTTATAATGTAGCAAAAAAATGCAACATCACACTCAACCAAAGTAAGAGCATCATTTCTACTACTTCTATCACACTTCTTGGGTACACAATCCAGAACAACCAAATTACTCCTGATTACCTGAGGCTAAAACCACTCCTTGAAATGCCACCGCCTCTAAATCTACAGTCGCAAAAACGAATAATTGGTATGTTCTCTTACTATAGTAAATTCATTCGAAATTTTTCTGATAAGATACTGCCGCTGAACCATAACAGGGAGTTTCCACTACCCCCGTCTATTCTAAATTCTTTTCAGACGCTGAAGACCGACTTAAGTAATGCCACCCTTATAACTGTTGACCCGGACAAAGAATTTGTAGTGGAAACTGATGCCAGTAAATACTGCATTGCTGCTACGCTGAACCAACAGGGTAGACCCGTTGCATTCTTTTCTCGGACACTAAGTCCGAACGAGATTAGACATCACGCGGTCGAAAAAGAAGCTGCTGCGATTGTCGAAGCTCTTCGAAAGTGGCGACACTTCTTACTCGGGAGACATTTCAAAGTTATTACAAATCAAAGAGCGTCAGTTTTATGTTCGATAATAAGAGAAAATCAAAAATTAAAAATGATAAGATATGTCGTTGGCGGATCGAACTGTCACAATTCAAATTCAGCATTACTTACCGCCCAGGAACGGAAAATACAGCTGCTGATACGTTTTCTCGCATCTCTGCATTAACGCACACTTTGCAAGACCTCCGCGACTTGCATGCTACACTATGCCATCCTGGAGTCACGCGACTCAGCCACTTCATCCGGACAAGAAACCTTCCTTTTTCTTTAGAACAAATTAAAAACATAACAGACTCGTGCCCCTCCTGTCAGTATTTGAAACCTAAATTTGCCAGTTGTAACAAAGGAACACTCATACAGGCTATATTACCTTTCCAGCGA
Organism: Sepiola atlantica; assembly: GCA_963556195.1. Lineage (NCBI taxonomy): Eukaryota > Metazoa > Mollusca > Cephalopoda > Sepiida > Sepiolidae > Sepiola > Sepiola atlantica. Next base: position 62,219,218 of record OY744536.1, read on the forward strand.
CTAAACATCGACTTTAAAGGCCCTTTACCTACCTCTGTACGTGGTAACAAATACTTACTCACCATAATTGATGAATATACTCGCTTTCCCTTTGCCTTCCCCTGTAAGGATATGACTAGCAAAACCGTGATCCATTGCCTAAACCAACTATTTGCTATTTTTGGCATGCCCGATATGATACACACTGACCGAGCTGCTGACTTCCTTGCAGGAGAAATCAAAGATTACTTACGTGGCAAAGGTATCGCCACCTCTAAAACAAGTAGGTATCACCCTGAGGGTAACGGGCAAGTTGAGAAGCTCAATGGAACTTTATGGAAGGCCATCCAAACGACCTTACACTCTAGCAACATGAAACTGCCTCATTGGGAAGAGATACTACCAAACGCTCTCCATTCAATCAGGTCGTTACTGTGCACTGCCACCAATATGACTCCTCATGAGAGAATGTTCAAATATAGTCGTAGATCTTTCTCCGGAACTTCTGTTCCCACTTGGGCGAAACCAGGCCCAGTATATGTCAGAAACCATACTAAGTCTAGTAAGCTCGACCCTCCAGTAACCCCTGCTACCTTATTAGACATCAACCCCTACTATGCTCATGTACGACTACCCTCTGGTGCGGAAACCACTGTCAATGTGCGAGACCTGGCCCCTAACTCCTCAAACCAAGAAGACGAACACGATGAAAACAATACTGCAAGCCCTGAAGCCCATAAAGAACCGCCACCTGACGAAAACAATATCGACGTGGAGGAGAAGAATCCCTTACCTGATCCTGAACATATCCATACTAGCCACGATGTGGATGCTGAGAACAAAAATCCCTGTGAGTCAGTGCGGAGATCGTCCAGAATGCGGCGATTTCCAAGTAAATATAAGGACTTTTTAACCTAGTACAGAACAGACTAAATTTAACTTCTGTAATGTCATACTTGATTATTGTTGAAGGGGAAAATGTTATAATAAATTACTGTAACTCTTCAGGAAATGAGTCATGGTTATTCCCCTTTGGCCGGAACTAAGGATTCCGCCATATTGACTTTGCCAAACACGTGTATATATTTTAAGCTGATAAAACCTTTACGAAAGGCATTCTTATTCATTCTTCTTTTATCATTACACCCAATATTAAAAAAACATGACTTTGTATCTAACTCTGCATTCTTAGGGAGACAAATAAATATACAGAAGCGTTTATAGAGATGCCAGAGTTTATTTAACAAAATGTCACTATTTTGTTTGTGTCACAGGATGATACATTCTTCTACAAGTTATTTTATTTATATTTGTCTTTATATAAATTTACCCTTTTGGGAGCTGGATTTTCCCCACAAAAAATCACCTCTCGTCATTACATGAAATAGATGGGAGAAAAGTAACTAACAGTACTCGGACAGACATATAACAAATACATCAAATAAACCACATGAATTTGTTGCTTACAGAATCGATGTTTTTATGTTTCAATGTTCTACACGCTTGTCAGTTTATGACTGCACTATGTCTGTTTTCGCACACAGTTTTCTGTCCTGTGTTTTTCCTGTGTAAAATGAAAAAAGGAAAATGTTGCCAGAGCAAAGGTTTATGTTTCGTATCGACCGGAAAGTGCGTGTGCAAGTAAAAAGATACCCTCAACTCTGGGCTAAATCTACGGCTAGTGTCTCTATTGAACACGAGGTGCATGGATCATTCAAGTAAAAAAAAAGTACCAAAGGAGACACTATAATTTATAGAGCGTTACGATATGAAGTGAAATGAAATATGAATAAAGAAATATGTGTGAGGGTTAGAACATCATTCATGTAAAAAAGTAAAATGGCACTTGATGTGAACATTTAGAGCGTTAGGTCGCATATGTTGCGGAAAAGACAATGGGAAAACCAAAAATTACGAACACAATACAAATGTATGCACAAATATATATATATATATATATATATATATATATACATACATATATATATATATATATATATACATACATATATATATATATATATATATATATATATATATATATATATCAGGTTAATACAACACACGATTTAAGAGGCAACTAATATCTTTAATTAGTCAACATCCGGATACAAATGAAGCTCAGTATTCTGGATAGAGCATTAATAGCATTAGATGAAGTGAAAGAATAGAATACGGTGCGAATCAAAGTGTATTACAATTCAAAGTTAAAGCAAAGTAATTGAAAGTCCTTAACTCATGAGTTTTCTAAGAAAATCCTCTCCTCAGATGACCATTAACGCAATGAGATTACTACATGTAATAAAATTGAACGTTGAAAATATATAAAAATATATAACATACATGAAAGTATATAAAACATCAAATATATCGGCCCAAAACACACTTTTAAATCTTTAAACTGTTAACATATTACACGTTAAACTTATACAGTTCATCCAAGTAATAAAGTTTAAAACAATTTCAAGAAAGATGTCCAAGAATCGATTAAAAAGCAATCCAAAAACGGTAGTCCAAAAACGAAAAAGTTATCCATGCGTGAAATATGTTTGCTATCGAAGCAATAGATGACAGTGAAAAGTGTATTCAGGGTGTATGCAAATTAATAAAACGATAGAAAAAACAAAATCATATGAAAAGTTCAGAAAACTCACTCGGTGTTGAATATTATAATGCCCAATTAAGGGTTCCTATGCGCTGATAGGAGTTGTGCAAACCATAACTTCCCGCGGAGAAGATTTTCTTTAGAAAACTCAATTACTTTACTTGAACTTTGACTTGTAATAACATTTGATTCGCACCTTATTTTATTATTTCACTTTATCAAATGCTATATATATATATATATATATATATATATATATATATATATATATATATATATATATATACCTATAATAGAGAATAGTACTTTACTGGAAGCATTGTTAGGAAAAATAGTAATATGTTAACAAGGCGGAGGGCAATGCAGAGTGGCTGATAGGTTGTAAGCTGGCAGGAACAAAAACAATACATCGCTATGGGGAGACTTTTTCGTTAAAATCTTACATGACAGCAAGTGTGGTGTCAGTTGTGTGTGTTGTCCGGATGATGATTAAAAATAATTTCATATTTCGGAAAAATAAACCTCAAAGCAAACATATGTCTGTGTAGAGAATTCACCAAAATGGATGCCAGAGAGATTGGTTGACACACAACAGTCCCGCAGAGAATATAAATTAATAAATAAAACATTTCCTCAAATCATGTTTTGTATATAAATGTGTGTAAACTTATGTTGAAGAGTCAAAAGATTGAAAGCTATACTATTTATAGCATATTTCCAATGTCTTAGTTTTAAAGATGAGCGAGTTCATGCTATGCCGGGATTTAATAGTTAAACAAAATGTCAGGGAGAACAGTGGATCTACGGACATGAACGAGGAAGAGCAAAACTTGTATATTTGTTTTTTTTTGTGGTTGATAGCTGTTAATTAATGGAAGCCGATTAAGTTAATTCCCCTCTTATGCTTTTTTTCATTTAAGCCTTAACAGAGATAAAGTTAGTAACATTATGATTAAAATAAATATTCAATTCAGAGATTGATGATACAAATAATAATTATTATTACTCACACTATTATACTTTATTTTTATATTCATTATGATCATTATGAGTAATGATCATAATGAATATAAAAATAATGCCACAAATTATAATGATGAAGATAATAATAATAATAATAATAATAATAATAATAATAATAATAATAATAATAATAATAATAATAATAATAATAATAATATTTTACTTTACTCTCTGAAAATATTGATCCGTTCATGAGAATATAATAATACATACATGTATATATATATATATATATATATATATATATACATACTCAAACAAACGTTATTGAACGTCACATAACTTTCTCGTTTGTAAATATTCTTTGTGAGGTGTTCAGACCGTCGAGCTATCCTTCTGGTTCAAGGTGGCAGTCCGTAGAGTATTTCCCCGGTTGTTCGAAATTCGCCCATTTTGCGAGCGCTTTCGACTCTCTTAGCTGTCTTCGGGATTATTTTTTTTTATAAGAACACTTGAGTTAATAAATAAATAATAAAACCAAATACACAAACGATAGAATAAAATCAGGTCAACAACTACCCTCTCTCTTTTCTTTAATTCGCCCTTATACGATACCTATAAAACATTAAGGAAATTCTTCTTATTTAAAAAATAAATCCTGTGACGATTAAGAAAGTCGAAAACGCTCGAAAAAATGGCCGAATTAAGCAACCTCAGGAAAATACTCTACGGACTGCCAATTGAAACCAAAAGGATAGCCTGCCGGTGTGAGAACCTCACGAAGAATATTTACCAACGAGAAAGCTCCGTGATGTTCAACAACGCTTACTTGAATAATGACTTGCTGCCTAAGTATACATGTATATATATATATATATATATATATATATATATATATATATATATATATGTATATAACCACACGATCCACATGCATATACTGTGCACTTTTAAATTTAAAGGTTTACAAATAAATGAAGGGCCCTTGGCAAAAAAATGAAAATAACTTTCAGTTTTTGTTTTGTAATAACACCGATGAATAATACCTGCAACCACAGTGATGCCAATAGTGTTTATTTAGGAAACACTGGTAATACAACTAATAATGATAACAATAATAATACTAACAATCACAATAATAATAATAATAATAATAATAATAATAATAATAATAATAATAATAATAATAATAATAATAATAATAATAATAATAATAATAATAAAAATAATAATAATAACTGCAACAATAATCATAATAGATAATAATAATAATAATTATTATTAAGAGCAATGGCATTAGGGATACTAATGCCAGTGATGCCAATAAATGTAATACAAGTTATGATACTAAAATTAGAATCAAAATAATAACAATAATACTGATAACAAAAATGTTAACAATGATGATAATAACGGTAACAATAACAATAATGATGATTATAATAACACTATCGATACAGAATTAACATAATATCGATGATCATAATAATTGTAATGATAATGGCAATACTGTTTATGATACTTAAATATTAATAAGATATAGGTATACTAATGATAATAATAATAGTAAACTATAATGTAATAAGTATAATAGTTCTAATGCCAATTTTATGATAATAATAATAATAATAATAATAATAATAATAATAATAATAATAATAATAATAATAATAATAATAATAATAGTAACAATAAAGAAAAACACAAAAAGTGGTAATTGAATAAGGCTAATAGAAATTTTTAAATTTAACATATACATATTATATGATTGGAGTATATAAACTAACTAGTTAATTATCTTTCAAGTATAACATAATATGTTGATCAGCACAATAGATAAGCAAAAAGATAACAGATGGATTACATCATATATAAATAAATAAATTAATATAAGAATACATGAATAAATAAGTAGATAGATCAATGAATAAATAAATAAGATAAAATAAAATAAGATAAATGAATAAAAGAGTGAATATATAAGTAAATAAATAGGTAAATGTGCGGATATGTATATTGTTATAAAAATAAATGTTAGTGTGTGATGTGTATGGGGGGACCGCATGGGTAGATTAAGAAGACAACAATATGCCTCGCTCTCAGTAACGTAACACATGTTAATAGTTGTATACATATAATTATATCTATGTGGATAATAATGTAAAGGAGGTGTATATATATATATATATATATATATATATATATATATATATATGTATATATATACATATCAGAGGCACTAGTACTTAATATAGAGAGGGACTGTGTTGTATGGGCAGTGACATTTATTCTAGGAAATAATGTAGAGACTAGACGATGATGAGTTGTGTAAATTGTTTATGGTTTTAATTTGTTAAATTTCTGGTACTAGTTCAAGATGTGTTATGTAGGTTATAGGCAAGGTTTTACTTGATATGCCTACAGTTAATTATTAATGCTTTTTGTAGTAAAGTTTATTTCAACCATAGAATCTAATTGTATCAAGCTTTTTATTCTATGCATAAGTAGCAGGGTTTATGTAGAGATATGTAGGTTATTGCTATTCCCATAGTGTTCTATGTAATTGTGTTAAATAAAATCGGATATTAGTCCATGGAAAGTCTGTCTCAAAGGCTATTTCGTAAACAGCTCATCAAGAGAAATTGTTGGAATACAAAACTTAAGGTGTTTGCCCTTTTAAAACTTGACGTTTTCATTCGGTTTATTGAATCACATTTATTTGTAACGCTTATACCCATCGTAAGTTTTTTTCTTCTCATTATTGCAGTTCTTGGTGAATTATATTTTACATTTTGTATTTTGACGATTTCTCTTCATGAGATGTTGGAAAAAATAGGTCTCGAGACCAATTTCCGCGGACTAAAATCCAGTTTCTATTTAAAACAATATATATGCAGCTCCCCACACACACACCCACAAATATATATATATATATATATATATATATATATATATATATATATATATATATATATATACACAGTGTTGAATTATTTTTGAATATTTTACCGACGTACGACGTCGTATCGGCCTTACGGCTCTCATCAGCGCAAGGAGGAATAACAATCTCAGACGGTTACACTGCGTTAATTCGGTTCATATAAACACCGTGAATTTAGTGATATTTAGTACTCAGCAAAAGTGTCAAACTATTGCACGGGAGTTTCAAGTCCATGCCTATTTTTAATGTTTCCGAAATTGCTGTTTTAATTGTGTATGAAAAGGGATTCTAATGACTTTAACTGATTTTTTAAGCGGCGGGTATAACTATCAATACATCCGACAGTACTTAATGACAGAATCGGAGTATTGCACTAGGGCTTCATTTTTCGTAAAATAGTGGGAAAATCCCAGAGTGCTCAATAAATGAAGGGAATTAGAATTAGGAGCTTACTACTTATTCATTAATACATACATTTAATACAACGTATGGACTAATTGTTTCGAGCACAAATGAAGATAAAAAGTAATCGGTGAAGAAATTATAAAAAATAACATAATATAAGCCTCGCTTTTTTATTTTTCTTATCTTTCCGTTTTTTGCTAGAGATGGAGCATGATACCGGATGCCAGACATTCACTGGCTATTTCAGACACTCCAGCCTTGAGATCTTTTTAAGATTCTTACCGCTATTTTAAGTTCAATTGTTTGTATTTCTCTTGGCCAATGAACCTACGTGTCAACCGTAAAACCAATATAGTTATGTGATCAGGTAGCGTTCGAATAAAGCAGTTAAACAGTTAAAATGTAAGGTTTAAGAAACCGGTAACACGTGTCTTGCAAATGATGTTTAAGAATACCAATTTCTGATAAATGCACAGCGGTACATGTCGTTAATACACTGGATATGATATAAGGAACATAACTCTATCAAGTTTATGAAAATATTCATTTGGAAAACGTTTTTATTCGAAATATTTAATTAAATTAAAAAAAAACAAATAATATTGTATTAACTGTTAAGCAATAACTTAATAAATAAATAAATAAATGATAAAAAATAGAAAAAAAAAGAAAAATTAAAAGTTAAAAAATATATTAAAGAAAAAATATTTAAGGAAAAATATATTAATATAATAAAGACTAAGGGAAAATAGAATATATGAAGATAACTCAGAAAATAACTATTCATAATATTCTAAAATCTCAAATGGAAGGGGAATATATTAATATGTAATCAATTAGAGAATGGTTGAATAGTTTGTTATGTTTCTCGATCCGCCGAATTTATAAGGAATGCCTTTGTTCTGTGAATTCAACCCTTAGCAATTCATCCCGACCGTTTAAACAAGACTTATATCGGTCAATAATTACTCCGTGGATGTGATACTTCTCTGAATCACATAAGGGACATCTGTTTAATGCAGGTGTGAATGGTGGTCTTCTCTCGATAATTCTCCATTTGATGTTGAAAGGTATCCCTTCGTCTTTAAGTTCACAAATACGTTTTTCAAGTGCCCTATTGGTCTTGACTTTATATTTAAACGTATACCTGTGTGTGTATAGTCTTGTCTTAAAATTGCCTTGCGTCATGCCAATATATTTCTCGGCCCTGTCATTAGGCTGGCTGGTGGCAGTCCCCTCATAAACTATGAAGGCAACCTTGCAATTCGCGTCAAGGGGACAATTGCTTTTGTGTTTGCATGACCACCTTGTGTTTATTGTTGTTATAGGCTCTCTTGAAATCATAATACTGCTAGAGGCCATGGTGGAGACCCTGGTGTTAATGGTGTTTCTGTTTAAAAGTGTATATAAGTTATGTGATGGGGAAATGTGTGTCTTATAATTTAAGGAAGACCTGGCCTGGTCTCGTGTTGGTGTAAGTGGAAAAATAGGAAGAGATAGTAATACGTTGCTAAAGGAAATACCAAAGGGAACAAGCGTTTTCAATAAAAACCGCAAATCTAATCATATCTACTCTCTTAAAAGTAATAACGATCACATTGCAATTTTACTAATTTAATCAAAAAATTAAACGTAAAAACATTGGTCGATATTGAAAAAGCATAGGTCCTCTAAACCAGGATCTGGATTCTGCAAACTATGTACTTTGGCACCCGTTATGACAATTACTGCTGGCAAGAGTAAAAATACTCTACATTCTAAAATTGAGCAATATTAGGCATGTAGGCATGAATGAAAATTTAAATACATCAATTTAATAGCCTTGTATGATACCCCTCACACATTCAGTAAGCAAGCTTCTCCTGACTAAAACCGGGCCAATATTACAACAACTTGCTTTCATTACCTAAACTATTTCTTATTTATGGTATTTCACTAACTAAATATTGAGGACTACTACTAGTACTTATTGCATCTTTAAATTTAGAAATCTCTTTATCTCCGCATTGCTGGTTTTCTAAGTGTTTAAGCTTGATACCACTCTTCAACTGCAATAATACTTCCCCAAATGTACTCCTACAAATAGTATATTCTTTATCAAATCATTCTCTACATAATGTAACTATTTAATGTTTGCAACAAAGCTCCAACAATTCCTAGTTCTATTTTTCCACGATACCTTCCTGTAAACTCTGTTAGCCCTTATTCAGTTCAGTTTAATTAACCGCACGCTTAATAGTTCTTGTTTATATATTTGCTTCTAATTATCCTAACCATATCCATAACTCATGTGTATTGATTTTACTAACATCGTGAGACTAAATCACTCGCCTCTAAACATTAGTAATATCTTAAATACTCTTCCTTGATCTTCATTTTTCCTTTTTACAACTCCTCCCCTTCATTAATTTTATCCCTCTATTTAAACATTCGAAAATAATTCGACAATAAATATTCGACAATAATTTAATTTATTAAATAATTATTTAATGTGTATATTTCTTGAACCATTAACAAAAATGGTTTAATAAAAGGTTATAATTGTTAACTTTTTTAATCTTTTAACTTTTAACTTTAATTTCCCATTAAATATTTATATTTTTATATATATTTTTCATATACTTTTTATTTTAATTTTTAACTTTAATCATTTACACTTAATTTTGTTTAATTGTACTTTCATCTGTGTTGAGCTCTTTAGCTTTTTAGTTTTTTTAGTTACATTTCACTAACCCTTATACACAGCTGTTACTCTTCTCCACTCCAAGAATTATTTTTTTTATATTAATCTTACACCCTACCCATCCACCCTGTTTACTTAACCTATGTTAGATTTTATTTCACTATTTATAATCAGCCCATTAATTTTTTTCTAATTAATTAGACCATTGCTTAGACAAAATAGACAAAATCTATTTTTAGATCTGAATCGGGCATGTATCTAGGCGACCCTCCTTACCCACCTCGCTTTGACATTATCCGCATTTACCCGCTCACCACTCCCCCGTCGGCTCTTATCTGTTCTTCAATTCTAACCCACTTTGGTCTTGAATTTTACTACCTATAACGACTTTAGTCTATTTCCTTAACTCCGTGGAATTTACATCTTGAGTTTAGAAACTTATTTAAACAGTAAACAAGAGCTGAATGAAGTATCAAACAATGACCGTTAATACACAGCTTGCATCCTAAACAATCTGTTAAACAACGTAACTTGTACATTTGATGAATTAACTCTGCCATATTTCATCAGATTGTGAGGCTTTTTGGACGCTTAGTCTTCTTCTACAATATTTCCTATAGTTTTCTATCATACTAAATCTTTTCAAATTATGACTTTTGACATTTCTTTTGCCAACTTATTTCTTTATTTTAATTAGATGATAATAATCCATTCTCTCGAAAGCCATTGCTTATGGAAGAAAAATAAATATTATTTAATTGGATATACCTTGTTTTTAACAACTGGGGACGTAATAGTATTTGTATATCAAGAATTGTGTATTCTCTTCTTTCATTAGTCTCTCTTTCTTTCTTTATCTCTCTCTCTTTCTTTCTCTCTGTCTGTCTCTCCCTCTCTCTCTCTCTCTCTCTCTCTCTCTCTCTCTCTCCCTATATATATATATATGTATATATATATATATATATATATGTATATATATATATATATATATATATATATATATATATGTATCTGTGTCCGTACTCAATAAAAACGGGGCCCCGTGTACACTTTATGTGATATCTCCTTGATTTATACATCAGTTACCCTTATTTGACAGGACATGGCAGAATATACGACCGTGAGTACACTAATACCTCAATGAGAGCTGGGACAAAGAATACACTTTGTTAAATTTTACTACAAGACAGGCTCGTTTTAGAAAATCTAGGACAGTTTCATGAATCAGTTCGAATGTGAAAAGGCTCCATCCAAAAGCAGAATTCAGAACTGGGTGGACCACTTCGAGAAGTATGGGACCGTGAGAAACCTCAACGCTGCCAGTGAGAACCGTCCAAGCCACTCCGGACGTCCCAAGAAGCGGACAGCCGAGCTGGTCGAAAGTGTGAGAGAGTTTCTCCAGGAGAGTCCAAAACGCTCTGTGCGTAAGCGAAGTCAGTCCCCTGGTATCTCCCGTGAGACTTGCAGGAGAGTGCTGGTGAACGATATCAGGGCTTACCCATACAGAATACAGACGCTGCAGACCCTTACAGCCTCAGACAAGAAGCAGAGGAGCACTATGGCAGTCAAGATGCTCGATAAGATCGAGGAGACACCAGGTTTCTTTAACATCTTTTGAACCTCAGATGAAGCCCACTTCCATCTTGACGGAAAGGCTAACTCCAAGACAAATATCTTCTGGGGGTCCTCCAGACCCAATGAAGTAGCCACCAAGCCCCTGCACTCTCTTTGAAGCTTAACACTACACTAACTACGCGTGACAGGCTAATTAAAAACTTAGCATGCATTCTATGGAAACTTCTTGACGTATTTTAGATTATAAAGAGCAATTGAATATGAGCATTTAGCGATGGATATACCGTTCGAACATAAAGCCTAACTGTTGACGGAATATTATTGCAAAACTTAGTAAGACAAACAAACAATTATCTAAATTCAAAATCTAGTGCGACAGATTAAGGAAAATGTGATCTTAAATTTAAGCTTGGCAGACCGAGCGATTAACAGTGTTTCTATTTACCTGCTCCTCGTGAAGACAAGTTTATTTACAAAGTATTATATTTCATGTGCGGGAAACACGTGCTCTACCCTCCAAAAGACAGTCTGGATGGAGACAAGTTACAATTTACCTCAGTCTCGAAGAATACTTCCTTTATCGACCGAGGGCAGGACACGTCAAGAGCAGCATCAGAACAAATGCCACACTTTGATTACTGCCAATATTCCAAGGCTATTACTTATAGAAATAAATATGCTTGCAAGTTTCATCGTGACAAAACAACTCAACTACTAGTTCACGCTGAAGCGTGATATAACTAAGAAAATGTCATTGCAAACTTAAACGTGACGGACGAATATACAAACACATTATCATATATCGATTATGAGATGGCCACATAAAGAAAACATCATAGAAATTCCCAGACGTATCTACAAATATATCAATGTCAAGAAACTGTCTTTTTCGAATAACCAATGGTCTTACTTATGTATGTCCAATATTAATATATGTGTTTTGCCAGCAAATAACTTACGCCATATTACGATGCGCGTACACCGTATTCGTAATAGGGAAACAATCGATTTTCGATGTCAGAAAAGAAGAAGAAATCAATCGGACACTTTTTACTTTGTTGAGATGTGTACGTTTTTCTTCAGAAAAACATTCCAGTGCATCTGTGCCGAGTTATCGGATTTATCTTTACACTTGAAATGCAATTACGAAAATACATACATTGAAGCGCATTCACATTCATCTTAATAATGAGTCAAAATAAAAGGTGAACTTGTTCCAAAATAACATATCGGTAGTAGGATCGATAAGTAGACATAAATATTAACGTAAAAAGATATAAATATTTATATATATATATATATATATATATATATATATATATATATATATATATATGTATACTTTTATACACATATATTTTTTACTTTATTTATTAATTTAATTCAATAATAATAAAATTAATTGCCTGACACTGATTTTTAAGATACATTAGATATTTGAAAATACATTTATTATTGGTAGTATATGATGCATACAGTAGATATGAAGAAAGTGTAAATGATTTACAATACATTCTTATGTAAACTCTAAATGCTTTAGTTTATATATTGGTTTGCAACGGAGTGTAAACGTTTCACAAAGGGTGTGGAAAATAGTTACTTAATAAAAAAAATAATGATGTTGCAAATGTGAAACTAATTGCATTAAATTGTACATGTATAACAAAGCACTACAATCTATGCATCTATGTAATCATAATACATTAAAGAATCCTAAAATATTTTTTACTAATCCTTATAATGAACACATTTCAAAGTTTAGGCTCTTGAGTTAGGCAGATGACACCTCGATGTCACTCGCCCGTGACATCGGACATTCTGATTACTTATTTTGCAGGTGTGCTGATGCAACCTCATAATAATAGCTATCAACACTTACCAACAAGCTCGTTGCAGATGTGACACAAATGTCAGTTTGACACATTTTCGTTGTGATATTCTAGTTAATAGACATTTTTTGGATTGTGTCATATTTAAAACAAAAATAATTTAAGGGGTGAGAAAGTATTTTATACCGTTCAGATTATCAAAAAAACGTTTCGAACTGTAACAGAAGTAATACCTATTTTGCTGAAAGTAAAAGATTTTCGAATAAAGTGTGAAGTCATAACATGCTATATTGCCATGCTCTTTATCTTACTCTGAATACACACACACACACACATACATATATATATATATATATATATATATATATATATATATAACGTAAGTGCAGATTCATGGAAATGAAATCCAGAAATTCGAAAACAACGAATATTTGAATAACGATCGTTTCTAAAATTATTTGGAATGTATTTTTTTCTTTTATTACACTATAGATGAGTATGAACATGCCTTCATTAGCGCCACTCATAACATAGAGGTAAACAAAAAAACTAAATTTTACTATCATTTAAACAGACTAATATATCTAGTAAATATATGAAACATCATTTTTTAAAGTAATTTCATACAATTCTATTTGTAAAATATAATGATAATAGTACTTATTATATATAGGATACAGCAAATTAAAATATTTAAATATAAAATGAATTATACAAAAATAATTATGATAGAAAATATATGATTATAATAAATCGCAAATCAAAAAAAGGTAAAAACAAGGAAATATTAAAATAAACAATAAAATAATGTATAATAAAAAACATATATTAAAAAGTAAAAAAGAAAAAAAATACTATTTGCTGATAAATACTTTTTACTGTCGAAACTAAGTTGATTTTAAATGAAGAAGAATTGATTAGACAATACTAGTTATGCGTTGCATGGGGTTCATACCTTACTTATTCAAAGTACCCAACGCTTTAAAAGAGGACCAATTTCTAAGCTATTGCACGCGTGCCGACGTGCTTTCTTCATAGCAAATATATTTTTAAGAAAAGCATCGCTTTTGCAAGACCTACTGATTTTTATAGTGACAAAATTACACGAAAATAGAAAAGAAAACAACGTTACTATTTTATGAGGAAGACTTTTACCAGTCGGATAAATATTCACGAAATGTGGTAGTGAAGCCCAAACAACGCATATATTTTGTTTTAAATACATTTGTATTTATTAAATTTACACTAAGTTTCGACTGTGAAAAGTCATCTTTAAAAAATAGTAACATTTTTCCTTTTTCTATTTTTTTGTGATATACTATCACCAGAAAATCCTTCTTGCAACTGTGGCAATTTTATGTGTGTCATGACGTAGCGCGGGCGGGCGTAAATGTATCAAAAGTTGGTCCTCCTTTTTGAAAGCATTGATTTATATGAATAATAAAGTGTGTATGTAATCCCAGACAACGCATATATTTTTTTAAATAAACCTTTATTTACTTAAATTCAAATTTTACTGATAAAAGTCATCTTCAAGAAAATTATAACATTTTACTCTTTTTTTTCGGGACATAATATGCCAAACAAATTCGTATGGTAATTCAACGGTGATGTTTATTTTAAAATGTGTCCGTCATGAGCGCGGACACACAATTATTATTATTTCGAAAATTATACAGAAATCGCTTTCAAAGATGTACGGATTGGGTAGTGACAAAAATGTAAAAAAAAAATAGAATACAATACTGTAATTATTTACTGATCCAGACGTTTTACACTTGATTTCAAATAAATATTTATTTTTAAAAAAATTATGCGTACTCCGATATTGAAAACATACTTACAAAAATTTCCACACGCTTTTTAAATGGAACCCTTTCTAATTAATTTCATGAGTGCATGCATGCTCTTCATATAGCTAAGACATACAAAATATATCCCCATTGCAAAATCTGCGGATTTTTCGTGCGAGAAAATGTCACGAAGAAAGAAAAGAAAGAAATGTTACTCTTTTTTTTATTAAGATTTTTACAATCGAAACTAAGTTGATTTTAAATAAATAAATATTTATTGAAAAAAAGATGTATGCGTTATTTGGGTTTAACAAATTACTAATCTAAATCACCAAACGCTTTCAAAGAGGAACACATTTTAATATATACATACATAAATATATATATATTGAAGTTAGAACAATAACTCAAGGCAACAATCTATACACACATACCCCTGCATATACGCCCATGCACATATATATATGATATTCCCCCATATATATTCAAACACATTGGCATGGAATTAGATTATTCTAAGTGTCTCATGTTTCATATAGCGAAAGCGGTCTGGTTAACAGGGCACACACACACACATCAATCCAAACAGTTCACTGCAGCACTATGTAGGGACCCCAGATTGCTGGAGGAAGCGGCCGGCATGCCATTTGAGGTAATATAAATGTTGAATGGGCGGGCGTCAACACATTAATTCACATAAAATGACACCAGTCCAAGTACTGTCGGTAATTCGGAGATTACGAACCGTATTATACTCTAATCTAATGTATCTTATCTCTATTTAAGATAGGGAATTTCAGGTGTACGAATGCTGGATATAATGTTTCAGGTTTATGGTGTCGGAGTCAATATTGTCATCATAGGCTATTGATCTTGAATCTGTGTATATTTCCACATTTTGTCATTAACGTGTTCCATTTAATTAAACATATTATTGAGCTCATATGTTAGTGTCCTTGTTTTGAATCTCCTTGGGATATTAAAGCTGTATAAGAGTGACCCCGGGACGACCAGTGTGAAGTTCTCTTTCTTAAGGATGTACGGGTGTTCAGCCAGTTCAGCATTGTTCTGCTCTGGTGTTATGAAGGAGTGACAATACACATTCTTTTGACCGTCCCGCGGATATGCCGATGTTCTTATTGTTCTCATCAAGCTGGATAGTCTATTTGGATACCATGCACTACACATTGCAGTTCCACCTCAGTGGAAATTCACTTTGTACTTGATAGTTACTTTTTCTATTTTTTGTTTGTGTGTCTTTAACCGGTCTCTTTAATGCTGCTAATATTATAATCAACACACAATCACAAACTATTTTGGTGTTTGGCACAACGACTGAGAAGGATACATTTTTGACAGTGGGTGTAGCTCGACGATTTATTGTTATTAATGTCTTACGGGGAAAGTGATAGAGTAAAGCTTAGTCGGGCACCTGGCATGAAAGCAAAGATAGAGTAAAGAAAGACAAGCTACGTCTCTTCTGTGAACATTTAATTGTAGGGAGGGGACAAGTTCATCTCCCATTAGATTTCAAAGTCGGTTTTGTACTCTTTAAAGGCAATAAAGGGGTTCTCTGGGCAGAACCTCACAATATGTGGTTACATTACTCTAACGAAGTACATATTTTTTTCATTTTTAGCGACCGCGTCAACGGATTAGATGTATGTCTTCTATTTAAGGTATACATTGAAGGTCCGTCCTAGAAACTTGTCAAAGCATGGCGGTTTCCTCAAAAGAATTGCTGTTTAGTTTCAAGCATAGTTCAAAGCGTCAATAGTGGAATGAGAGAAGCTTTAGGAGGCATTCAAAGTAACGAGCAACCTGTTTTCCCATTGCACCACGGGCTCAAAAACGAAAGATAGAGAATTGCAAAGATATTGATCATTGCTACTCTTCGAAGTGTGTCCATAGATTGTAGTATCGTCTGCATAAATATTTACGAATGACTTTAGAATGAGATATGGACAATCATTGATTAAGATCAGTAAGAGAGTAGCGCCAAAATTGATGCCTGAGGCATTAATACTATAAGGTTCAGGCGTTTGCTTATAAACGCCTACTTTTAGAAACTTTTCAGAACTAAACGATTTCATTGCTGAGAGAACATTGCTAGATATTCATTAGCTAGACATCTTGTGAAGTAGCCCTCGATGCCAAACCCTATCAAATCCCATTGAAATAACAATATATATATATATATATATATATATATATATAAACGAATACATTGTCACTATATAAACCTATCATGATTTATATTACAGTCAGCACATTAACTGTTGATCAACAATATGAAAATTACATTTCTAGTCACTATGTAGGTTGTGTTTTCTGGTGAGATGTAAACGTTTTCCTTTTATCACGGATTCAAGCAACTTACTTATGACGCACAGGAGATTGATTAAGATGTACTTAGATGCAAAAGAGCAATAATAAGTATTTTTAAATACTGGGTCTACTGACGAATTGTCAAACTCGTTGGGAAGGATTTCCGTTTTAAGAAAGTTTTGAACACATTTGTAAGAATAGAAATCAGTTTCGGTTCAGATTTTTTAAGCACTGTGATTGGAATATTGTTAGTGCGAGCTGTTATGCTGCCACCAAGGTTATTGATGAGTTTAGCAACATCCCGGACAGATATACGGATGTTGCTCAGAGTATGTTTTAGTAAAAAAGAGAAATTCAGGAGGTAGGCGACTCTGACCGCAAAAGGGTTAATTTAATGCAAAGTTCGTAGAAAAAGTGTTGGCTTTATCGAATGCTGAGGAAATCACCTCAGGTTCATTGGGGAGTTTTAAGATCGATATCACGTATCTGTGCAATACCTTGCTTGCAATTCGTCAAGATTTTTAGGTATCCAGCTTCTGGTAAGCTACTTTCAACTTAACATATGTGGCATATGATTTTTGCGTTTTTCATAACTTTTTTGCAGTGGTTGCTGGCAGTGCTAAAATCGACTTTAGTTCCAGAAAAGCTATTCCCTTGAAACAGATTGAAATAGTTGTTTCTGTGTTAATAGCGTACGCACAGTTTGGGCCGAACCACTGTTTACAGTTTAGTTTATGTTGCAATTTATTAGAAAGTATGAAGCTCTTCATAAAACAGTTAAAATGATGCGATAGAGGACACGTTGATTTCTAACATCTAATGCAGATGTATTTCTGATATTAACGATAGGTCGATATATCGATATAATGTGCGATGAAGAGGGGCATCATAGAGGTTGTCACCAACCTGTAAATTATAATAAGCAAGGGAGAAATCGTGACACGATCTACATTCATCATCTGCCTTGTTTGAGTAGACTAGCCATTCAACATGGTGAAGTTTTAAACAGACGTGACAGTTGGCACAGGGATAAGCAAACTGCATATCCCTAATTTTCCCAAATATACTCTTAAAGATAGTAACTTAACTAGTGTGGAGACGATAAGGGGCAAATAATAATGTGGTGCTTCTCAGAAGCACGTATACAGTAATTTAGGATTATTTTCTAGAGATGTACATACCCCATGGAAAGCACTCTATAATGTAGGCACATATCCTATGTTCATCACGATCTAGACGGTAAAGTTTAGATGTCATGTTCGAGTATCATTTAATATGGAAACATTTACAGAAGAAGACGGGCCGATGGTCGTTTCGCATTGGAACAACAGTTCGGATTTTGTTTCTCGTAATTAGATGTCAACTTCTAGTAGGTTGGAATGTAGAGCCTAGATTATGATAAACATACCTGGTAGTAGGGGTGTACGTTGAAATTTGGTGTTCGGGGTAAACGTTTACGGAGTGAATTGTTAATTGTTATATTGAGGTTTGAATATGTGTGGAAGTCAAAATATTTACGTACATATATTTACGCAGAAATATATATGAACAGTACATATAAAGCACTACTTTTTACTTACTAATGTACCATAAAAACATTACATTTATTAATCCGACCACCATGAATAAAAGTTCACAGAAATACAATATATATATATATATATATATATATATATATATATATATATATATATATATATATTAATATTCACTAAGGGATGGATTGTTTCGATGTATCACACCTTTACAATGTGGTTATATAGAACGAGCTTTAAATACTATTGTTTTACGACAGCCTGAGTTTCTAATGAATTCGCCCTGATAAGGGCACGAAATATAAACAATATCAATTAGCGAATATTGATTTATATGTTTACATAGTGATATCTATCATTATGTGTGTAAGCTGGAGACTTCACTTGCAACAGTGATGAACCCTCGACGGATAATCACACACACACACACCCACACATACATACACACCCACATATATATATATATATATATATATTAGCAAACTGTTTCGCTGTATCATAGCTCTTCAGTGTCGCTAGACATCAAATTTATTCAAGCTGGAATGATATTTTTTGGTATTAGTAAATTTGTAAACAAGATTACTGATAACATAATAAAAGTACACATATTCTAAATACATATATCCTTGTTTTGTTGTAATTGTAGTCATTTACTCCAGAACGGTTTTGTTTTCATTTGCAGTATATCATGCTTTGTAAACATTTCCTTGAAAAAGTCTTATTTTGTGCCCTGGGGATACTGTATGTCCACAAAGGGAACACAGTGAAACGCTTTGTCCTTATCTCGCCACAATTACCCTTATTTTCGTGGATAACAGCATATCTCTTCATACCAACATTTATTAGTCAGACAATCAGTACGTCCATCTGTCACGTTTTAGGTTCACCACCATTTCTACCGCTAAGCATTCAGTTTGACTAGGGGCAATTTAGTATATATGTACACAATTAATGCTATGTTATGCGAACAGTGTAGTTTGTGTTCGCATACTACACGTCACTTTTTTGTTCTTTGTGAGTGAAGGGGGTCTCCGTGATTTAGACACGTTTCATGTTGTCCAAATCAAGACTGCCCATTTTAGTGAGCTGGATTTCCCTACGTTTAAAACGACAGTGTGTCTAACCCTGCCTCGTGGGAAGGCAATTACTATGACCTCATTCTTATTCTGTCCGTCGGTTGAGGTCACACTTCAATCTCTTATATAAAGGCCAGTTGTCTGTATGTTTGTCTGTTTGTTTGTTTGTTTGTTTGTTTGTTTGTTTGTTTGTTTGTTTGTATGTCCAGATACTCCTCCGAGCGGACCCAACAAACAGTCACACGGTTGACATCATTATAACCGGCCAGACCCGGGACGTATAATATCTCAGAACCGGAAAAAAAAATGGACTCTTCGGGGGTCGACTGAGCACTTTTCTCCAATGGGGGGGTGACTTTTTCCTCGATTTTACAACGTTGTTTAGTACTAATTTGAGAAAAAAACAAAGAATTTGAGAAATAATGCACCGTCATGATTTTAACAGGAAATGACGTCAGAGGAAATCCCTAACGGCTCTTTTTTGAACATGAGTTTATAGTGAAGCAAGTGTTGCTTAATCACAAACGGCACTTTTTTTGAACACGAGTCCATAGTCAAGCATGGGTTGCTTACTTACTAACGGCACTTTTTTGAACATGAGTCCATAGTGATGCAAGGGTTGCTTAACTTCTAACGGCACTTTTTGATACATGCGTTTATAGTGACGCAAGTGTTGTTTAATCAATAACGGCACTTTTTTTAACATGAGTTCATAGTGAAGCAAGGGTTGCTTAATCTTAACCACATTTTTTCTGTTGACATGATAACATCCTCCTAGGTATTACCTCCTCCTTTTTGAGAGGTGTGAAG
The DNA here is from genome assembly GCA_963556195.1 of Sepiola atlantica. Taxonomy (NCBI): domain Eukaryota; kingdom Metazoa; phylum Mollusca; class Cephalopoda; order Sepiida; family Sepiolidae; genus Sepiola; species Sepiola atlantica. The sequence goes on from OY744536.1 coordinate 62,239,740, forward strand.
TTAGTGTAGTATCAGCAAAATTAAAGTAATAAATAATTATGCTCCCCCACTGTTTTCACTAATATTTGTATGCTCCCCCATTGTTTTCACTAATATTTCTATACATATTGTATACATATTGAAAACTTGGGGTGGGTGTGGGGGGTGTCGGCATTCGCCGGTGTGAGCGCCTCAGGAGAAATTTGGGGAAGAGGGGGGGGTATCGGCATTCGGCGGTGGGGCGCCTCAGGCCAAATCTGGGGAGGGTGAGTGTCGGCATTCGGCGGTGGGGCGCCTCAGGCGAAATTCGGGGAGGAGTGTCGGCATTCGCCAGTATGAGCGCCTCAGGCCGAATTTGGTGGAGTGTAGGCATTCGCCGGTGGTGCGCCTCAGGCCAAATTTGAAGATGGGGGATTGTCGGCATAATGCAAAGTCACGATTTTAGCAGGAAATGACGTCAGAGGAAATCCCTAACGGCACTTTTTTGAACATGAGTTTACAGTGAAGCACGGGTTGCCTTATCCCAACGAAACATAAGTTTTTATTGAAGCAACTGTTGCTTAATCACTAACGGCATTTTTTGAACATGAGTCCATAGTGAAGCAAGGGTTGCTTAATTCCTAACGGCACTTATTTGAACATGAATCCACAGTGAAGCCAGGGTTGCTTAATCAATAGCGGCACTTTTTTGAACACGAGTTTGTAGTGAAGCCAGGGTTGCTTAATCCTAACTGCATTTCTTCTGTTGACATGATACCATCCTCCCAGGTATAACCTCCTTCTTTTTGAGAGGTGTGAAGTTAGTGTAGTATCAGTAAAATTAAAGTAATAAATAATTATTCTCCACCATTGTTTTCACTAATATTTGTATACATATTAAATAACGTCTCAATAAGTAAAGTAAAAAGAGAAATAATTATGCTCCACCATTGTTTTCACTAATATTTGTATACATATTAAATAACGTCTCAAGAAGTAAAGTAAGAAGAGAAATAATTATGCTCCGCCATTGTTTTCACTAATATTTGTATACATATTAAAAAACATCTCAATAAGTAAAGTAAGAAAAGAGATAATTATGCTCCCCCATTGTTTTCACTAATATTTGTATACATATTAAATAACGTCTCAAGAAGTTAAGTAAGAAGAGAAATAATTATGCTCCGCCATTGTTTTCACTAATATTTGTATACATATTAAATAACGTCTCAAGAAGTTAAGTAAGAAGAGAAATAATTATGCTCCGCCATTGTTTTCACTAATATTTGTATACATGTTAAATAACGTCTCAATAAGTAAAGTAAGAAGAGAAATAATTATGCACCGCCATTGTTTTCACTAATATTTGTATACATGTTAAATGACATTTTTTGTTTTAAACTCAAAATATTTCGCAGGGTTGGGAGAGAGTGAAAAATTAGTTGGGAGTAGGGGGCTGGAGACATTGAGGGGTCGGAGAAAATTTTAGGAGTCAATCCGACCTTTTTAGGGGTCAGGCCAAATTTTTTTGTTTTTTTTTGTTTTGAATTGAAAATATTTCTCAGGGTTGGGGGAGAGTGAAAAATTAGGGGGCTGGAGAGATTTAGGGGTCGGGGAAAATTTTAGGGGTCAGGACGAACTTTTTAGGGGTCAAGCCAAATTATTTTGTTTTTTTTTGTTTTGAACTCAAAATATTTCTCATGGTTGGGGGAGAGTGAAAAATTAGGGGATCTGGAGAGATTTAGGGGTCGGGGAAAATTTTAAGGGTCAGGACAAACTTTTTAGGGGTCAGGCTAAATTTTTTTCTTTTTTTTTGGTTTTGAACTCAAAATATTTCTCATGGTTGGGGGGAGAGTGAAAAATTAGGGGGCTGGAGAGATTTAGGGGTCGGGGAAAATTTTAGGGGTCAGGACGAACTTTTTAGGGGTCAGGCCAAATTTTTTTGTTTTTTTTTGGTTTTGAACTCAAAATATTTCTCAGGGTTGGGGGAGAGTGAAAAATTAGGGGGCTGGAGAGATTTAGGGGTCGGGGAAAATTTTAGGGGTCAGGACGAACTTTTTAGGGGTCAGGCCAAATTTTTTTGTTTTTTTTTTGTTTTGAAGTCAAAATATTTCTCATGGTTGGGGGAGAGTGAAAAATTAGAGGGCTTGAGAGATTTAGAGGGCGGGGAAAATTTTAGGGGTCAGGACGAACTTTTTAGGGGTCATGCCAATTTTTTTTATTTTTTTTGGTTTTGAACTGAAAATATTTCTCAGGGTTGGGGGAGAGTGAAAAATTAGGGGGCTGGAGAGATTTAGGGGTCGGGGAAAATTTTAGGGGTCAGGACGAACTTTTTAGGGGTCAGGCCAAATTATTTTGTTTTTTTTTGTTTTGAACTCAAAATATTTCTCATGGTTGGGGGAGAGTGAAAAATTAGGGGATCTGGGGAGATTAAGGGGTCGGGGAAAATTTTAGGGGTCAGGACGAACTTTTTAGGGGGCAGGCCAAATTTTTTTGTTTTTTTTGGTTTTGAACTCAAAATATTTCTCAGGGTTGGGGGAGAGTGAAAAATTAGGGGGCTGGAGAGATTTAGGGGTCGGGGAAAATTTTAGGGGCCAGGACGAACATTTTAAGAGTCAGGCCAAATTTTTTTGTTTTTTTTTGTTTTGAAGTCAAAATATTTCTTATGGTTGGGGGAGAGTGAAAAATTAGGGGGCTGGAGAGATTTAGGGGTCGGGGAAAATTTTAGGGGTCAGGACGAACTTTTTAGGGGTCAGGCCAAATTTTTTTGTTTTTTTTTGTTTTGAACTCAAAATATTTCTCATGGTTGGGGGAGAGTGAAAAATTAGGGGATCTGGAGAGATTTAGGGGTCGGGGAAAATTTTAGGGGTCAGGACGAACTTTTTAGGGGTCAGGCCAAATTTTTTTGTTTTTTTTTGATTTTGAACTGAAAATATTTCTCAGGGTTGGGGGAGAGTGAAAAATTAGGGGGCTGGAGAGATTTAGGGGTCGGGGAAAATTTTAGGGGTCAGGACGAACTTTTTAGGGGTCAGGCCAAATTTTTTTGTTTTTTTTTGTTTTGAAGTCAAAATATTTCTCATGGTTGGGGGAGAGTGAAAAATTAGAGGGCTTGAGAGATTTAGAGGGCGGGGAAAATTTTAGGGGTCAGGACGAACTTTTTAGGGGTCATGCCAATTTTTTTTATTTATTTTGGTTTTGAACTGAAAATATTTCTCAGGGTTGGGGGAGAGTGAAAAATTAGGGGGCAGGAGAGATTTAGGGGTCGGGGAAAATTTTAGGGGTCAGGCCGAACTTTTTAGGGGTCAGGCCAAATTTTTTTGTTTTTTTTTGTTTTGAACTCAAAATATTTCTCATGGTTGGGGGAGAGTGAAAAATTAGGGGATCTGGAGAGATTTAGGGGTCGGGGAAAATTTGAGGGGTCAGGACGAACTTTTTAGGGGTCAGGCCAAATTTTTGGGTTTTTTTTTGTTTTGAAGTCAAAATATTTCTCATGGTTGGGGGAGAGTGAAAAATTAGGGGGCTGGAGAGATTTAGGGGTCGGGGAAAATTTTAGGGGTCAGGACGAACTTTTTAGGGGTCAGGCCAAATTTTTTTGTTTTTTTTGGTTTTTAACTGAAAATATTTCTCATCGTTAGGTGAGAGTGAACAATTAGGGGGCTGGAGAGATTTAGGGGTCGGGGATTATTTTAGGGGTCAAAACGAACTTTTTAGGGGTCAGGCCAAATTTTTTTGTTTTTTTTGGTTTTGAACTGAAAATATTTCTCAGGGTTGGGGGAGAGTGAAACATTAGAGGGCTGGAGAGATTTAGGGGTCGGGGATTATTTTAGGGGTCAAAACGAACTTTTTAGGGGTCAGGCCAATTTTTTTGTTTTTTTTGGTTTTGAACTGAAAATATTTCTCAGGGTTGGGGGAGAGTGAAAAATTAGGGGCTGAAGAGATTTAGGGGTCGGGGAAAATTTTAGGGGTCAAAACGAACTTTTTAGGGGTCAGGCCAAATTTTTTTGTTTTTTTTGGTTTTTAACTGAAAATATTTCTCATCGTTAGGTGAGAGTGAACAATTAGGGGGCTGGAGAGATTTAGGGGTCGGGGAAAATTTTAGGGGTCAGGACGAACTTTTTAGGGGTCAGGCCAAATTTTTTTGTTTTTTTTTGTTTTGAAGTCAAAATATTTCTCATGGTTGGAGGAGAGTGAAAAATTAGGGGGCTGGAGAGATTTAGGGGTCGGGGAAAATTTGAGGGGTCAGGACGAACTTTTTAGGGGTCAGGCCAAATTTTTGGGTTTTTTTTTGTTTTGAAGTCAAAATATTTCTCATGGTTGGGGGAGAGTGAAAAATTAGGGGGCTGGAGAGATTTAGGGGTCGGGGAAAATTTTAGGGGTCAGGACGAACTTTTTAGGGGTCAGGCCAAATTTTTTTGTTTTTTTTGGTTTTTAACTGAAAATATTTCTCATCGTTAGGTGAGAGTGAACAATTAGGGGGCTGGAGAGATTTAGGGGTCGGGGATTATTTTAGGGGTCAAAACGAACTTTTTAGGGGTCAGGCCAAATTTTTTTGTTTTTTTTGGTTTTGAACTGAAAATATTTCTCAGGGTTGGGGGAGAGTGAAAAATTAGGGGGCTGGAGAGATTTAGGGGTCGGGGAAAATTTTAGGGGTCAGAACGAACTTTGTAGGGGTCAGGCCAAATTTTTTTGTTTTTTTTTGTTTTGAAGTCAAAATATTTCTCATCGTTAGGGGAGAGTGAACAATTAGGGGGCTTGAGAGATTCAGGGGTCGGGGAAAATTTTAGGTGTCAGGCGGAACTTTTTAGAGGTCAGGCCAAATTTTTTTGTTTTTTTTTGTTTTGAAGTCAAAATATTTCTCATGGTTGGGGGAGAGGGAAAAATTAGGGGGCTGGAGACATTTAGGGTCGGGAAAATTTTAGGGGTCAGGCGGAACTTTTTAGGGGTCAGGCCAAATTTTTTTGTTTTTTTTTGTTTTGAAGTCAAAATATTTCTCATGGTTGGGGGAGAGTGAAAAATTAGGGGCTGGAGATATTTAGGGGACGGGGAAAATTTTAGGGGTCAGGCCAAATTTTTTAGGGGTCTGCCCAAATTTAGGGGTGGCGATATGTACGTATTTAGCTTCCACACCGGGGCCGCGATAGGTACTTATTTAGCATTCAGCGGTGGTGATAGGTACTTATATAGCATGTGCACATGGGCGGTAATAAGTACGTATATAGTATGCACACCGGGGCAGTTATAGTTATGTATTTAGCATGCGCACTGAGGCAGCGATCGGTTCATATATAGCACGCGCACCGGGGCGGCAATAGGTACGTATATAGCACGCGCACAGGGGCGGCGAAATGTACATATTTAAAATTCACACCGGGCGGCGAAAGGTACATATTTTAAATTCACACCGGGGCGGCGATAGGTACGTATTTAGCATTCACACCGGGGCGGCGATAGGTATGTATTTAGCATTCACACCGGGGCAGCGATAGGTATGTATTTAGCATTCGCACCGGGGTGGCGATATGTACGTATTTAGCTTCCGCACCGGGGCGGCGATAGGTACGTATTTAGAATTCACACCGGGGCGGCGATAGGTACGTATTTAGAATTCACAACGGGGCGGCGATAGGTATGTATTTAGCATTCGCACCGGGGCGGCGATATGTACGTATTTAGCTTCCACACCAGGGCGGCGATAGGTACGTATTCAGAATTCAGGGGTGGCGATAGCTACGTATATAGCATGTACACATGGGCAGCAATAAGTACGTACATAGCATGCGCTCTGCGGCGGCGATCAGTACATATATTGCACGCGCACTGGGGTGGCGAAAGGTATGTATTTTGCATTCGCACCGTAGTGGTGATAGGTACGTATTTAGCATTCGCACTGGGGCGGCTATAGGTACGTATTTAGCATTCGCACCAGGGCGGCTATAGGTATGTATTTAGCATTCGCACTGGGCCGGCGATAGGTACGTATTTAGCATTCACACCAAAGCGGCAATATGTACATATTAATTATTCGCACTAGGGCAGCGATAGGTACTTATGTAGCATGCACACCGGGGCGCAATAGGTATGTATTTAGCATTCACACCGGGGCAACGATAGGTACTATTTAGCATTCGCAACGGGGCGGCGATAGGTACTTAAATAGTATCTGCACCGGGGCGGCGATAGGTACGTATATAGTATGTGCACTGGGGCGGCGATAGGTACTATATAGTATGCGCACCGGGGTGATGATAGATACGTATATAGTATGAACACCGGGGTGGAGATAAGTACCTATATAGAAGGCGCAGATAGAGGTGTTACTTTTTATAGAAATATGTCATACTATTACCCTGGGCTATAGGAGAAATGGTGGGGAAGAAACAGCTTTTGCAAAAGGCAAAATTAGAAAGTAGCGGCGAAATGGGGCGACCAGGGAAGAGAAAAGTAGCAGATAAAGAGACGGCTATAGAGAGAGGGGGCGGACATAGAAGTTTGAATATAAAGATGTTACACACACGAACTTTCTTCAAATATATGTTTTTATGACCCCGAGCAACGCCGGGTAGCCCCGCTAGTCTCCTATATAAAGGGCACTTGTCTGTATGTTTGTCTGTTTGTTTGTTTGTTTGTTTGTTTGTTTGTTTGTTTGTATGTCCAGACACTCCTCCGACAGGACCCAACAAACAGTCACACGGTTGACATCATTATAACCGGCCAGCCCCGGGACGTATAATATCTCAGAACCGGAAAAAAAAATGGACTCTTCGAGGCTCGACTGAGCACTTTTCTCCAATGGGGGGGTGCCTTTTTCCTCGATTTTCAACGTTGTTTAGTACTAATTTGAGAAAAAAACAAAGAATTTGAGAAATAATGCACCGTCATGATTTTAACAGGAAATGACGTCAGAGGAAATCCCTAACGGCTCTTTTTTGAACATGAGTTTATAGTGAAGCAAGTGTTGCTTAATCACAAACGGCACTTTTTTTGAACACGAGTCCATAGTCAAGCATGGGTTGCTTACTTACTAACGGCACTTTTTTGAACATGAGTCCATAGTGATGCAAGGGTTGCTTAACTCCTAACGGCACTTTTTAATACATGCGTTTATTGTGACGCAAGTGTTGTTTAATCAATAACGGCACTTTTGTTAACATGAGTTCATAGTGAAGCAAGGGTTGCTTAATCCTAACCACATTTTTTCTGTTGACATGATAACATCCTCCTAGGTATTACCTCCTCCTTTTTGAGAGGTGTGAAGTTAGTGTAGTATCAGTAAAATTAAAGTAATAACTAATTATGCTCCCCCACTGTTTTCACTAATATTTGTGTGCTCCCCCATTGTTTTCACTAATATTTCTATACATATTGTATACATATTGAAAACTTGGGGTGGGTGTGGGGGGTGTCGGCATTCGCCGGTGTGAGCGCCTCAGGAGAAATTTGGGGAAGAGGGGGGGGCGCCTCAGGCCAAATCTGGGGAGGGTGAGTGTCGGCATTCGGCGGTGGGGCGCCTCAGGCGAAATTCGGGGAGGAGTGTCGGCATTCGCCAGTATGAGCGCCTCAGGCCGAATTTGGGGGAGTGTCGGCATTCGCCGGTGTGAGCGACTCAGGCCGAATTTGGTGGAGTGTCGGCATTCGCCGGTGGTGCGCCTCAGGCCAAATTTCGAGATGGGGGGTTGTCGGCATAATGCAAAGTCACGATTTTAGCAGGAAATGACGTCAGAGGAAATCCCTAACGGCACTTTTTTGAACATGAGTTTATAGTGAAGCACGGGTTGCCTTATCCCAACGAAACATAAGTTTTTATTGAAGCAACTGTTGCTTAATCCCTAACGGCATTTTTTTGAACATGAGTCCATAGTGAAGCAAGGGTTGCTTAATTCATAACGGCACTTTTTTGAACATGAATCCACAGTGAAGCCAGGGTTGCTTAATCAATAACGGCACTTTTTTGAACACGAGTTTGTAGTGAAGCCAGGGTTGCTTAATCCTAACTGCATTTCTTCTGTTGACATGATACCATCCTCCCAGGTATAACCTCCTTCTTTTTGAGAGGTGTGAAGTTAGTGTAGTATCAGTAAAATTAAAGTAATAAATAATTATGCTCCACCATTGTTTTCAGTAATATTTGTATACATATTAAATAACGTCTCAATAAGTAAAGTAAGAAGAAAAATAATTATGCTCCACCACTGTTTTCACTAATATTTGTATACATATTAAATAACGTCTCAATAAGTAAAGTAAGAAGAAAAATAATAATGCTCCACCATTGTTTTCACTAATATTTGTATACATATGATATAACGTCTAAATAAGTAAAGTAAAAAGAGAAATAATTATACGCCGCCATTGTTTTCACTTATATTTTGATACATGTTAAATAACGTCTCAATAAGTAAAGTAAAAAGAGAAATAATTATGCTCCACCATTGTTTTCACTAATATTTGTATACATGTTAAATAACATTTTTTTGTTTTGAACTCAAAATATTTCTCAGGGTTGGGGGAGAGTTAAAAATTAGGGGGCTGGAGAGATTAAAGGCTCGGGGAAAATTTTAGGGCTCATGCCAAACTTTTAAGGGGTCAGGCCAAATTTTTTTTCTTTGTTTTGTTTTTGAACTCAAAATATTTCTCAGGGTTGGGGTAGAGTGAAAAATTAGGGGGCTGGAGAGATTTAGGGGTCGGGGAAAATTTTAGGGGTCAGGACGAACTTTTTAGGGGTCAGGCCAAATTTTTTTGTTTTTTTTTTGTTTTGAAGTCAAAACATATCTCATGGTTGGGGGAGAGTGAAAAATTAGGGGGCTGGAGAGATTTAGGGGTCGGAGAAAATTTTAGGGGTCATGACGAACTTTTTAGGGGTCAGGCCAAATTTTTTTCTTTTTTTTGGTTTTGAACTGAAAATATTTCTCAGGGTTGGGGGAGAGTGAAAAATTAGGGGGCTGGAGAGATTTAGGGGTCGGGGAAAATTTTAGGGGTCAGGACCAACTTTTTAGGGGTCAGGCCAAATTTTTTTGTTTTTTTTGGTTTTGAAGTCAAAATATTTCTCATGGTTGGGGGAGAGTGAAAAATTAGGGGGCTGAAGAGATTTAGGGGTCGGGAAAAATTTTAGGGGTCAGGCGGAACTTTTTAGGGGTCAGGCAAAATTTTTTTGTTTTTTTTTGTTTTGAAGTCAAAATATTTCTCATGGTTGGGGGAGAGTGAAAAATTAGGGGGCTGAAGAGATTTAGGGGTCGGGGAAAATTTTAGGGGTCAGGACGAACTTTTTAGGGGTCAGGCCAAATTTTTTTGTTTTTTTTTGTTTTGACCTCAAAATATATCTAATAGTTAGGGGGCAGTGAAAAATTAGGGGGCTGGAGAGATTTAGGGGTCGGGGAAAATTTTAGGGGTCAGGACGAACTTTTTAGGGGTCAGGCCAAATTTTTTTCTTTTTCTTGGTTTTGAACTCAAAATATTTCTCAGGGTTGGGGGAGAGTTAAAAATTAGGGGGCTGGAGAGATTTAGGGGTCGGGGAAAATTTTAGGGGTCAGGACGAACTTTTTAGGGGTCAGGCAAAATTTATTTCTTTTTTTTTTGTTTTGAAGTATAAATATTTCTCATGGTTGGGGGAGAGTGAAAAATTAGGGGGCTGGAGAGATTTAGGGGTCGGGAAAAATTTTAGGGGTCAGGACGAACTTTTTAGGGGTCAGGCCAAATTTTTTTGTTTTTTTTTGTTTAGAAGTCAAAATATTTCTCACGGTTGGGGGAGAGTGAAAAATTAGGGGTCTGGAGAGATTTAGGGGTCGGGGAAAATTTAAGGGGTCAGGACGAACTTTTTAGGGGTCAGGCCAAATTTTTTTGTTTTGAAGTCAAAATATTTCTCATGGTTGGGGGAGAGTGAAAAATTAGGGGGCTGAAGAGACTTAGGGGTCGGGGAAAATTTTACGGGTTAGGACGAACTTTTTAGGGGTCAGGCCAAATTTTTTTTTTTTTTTTTGTTTTGACCTCAAAATATATCTCATGGTTAAGGGGCAGTGAAAAATAAGGGGGCTGGAGAGATTTAGGGGTCGGGGAAAATTTTCGGGGTCAGGACGAACTTTTTAGGGGTCAGGCCAAATTTTTTTGTTTTTTTTTGTTTTGACCTCAAATTATATCTCATGGTTAAGGGGCAGTGAAAAATAAGGGGGCTGGAGAGATTTAGGGGTCGGGGAAAATTTTAGGGGTCAGAACGAACTTTTTAGGGGTCAGGCAAAATTTTTTTCTTTTTTTTTTTTGTTTTGAAGTAAAAATATTTCTCATGGTTGGGGGAGAGTGAAAAATTAGGGCGCTGGAGAGATTTAGGGGTCGGGGAAAATTTTAGGGGTCAGGACGAACTTTTTAGGGGTCAGGCCAAATTTTTTTGTTTTTTTTTGTTTTGACCTCAAAATATATCTAATAGTTAGGGAGGCAGTGAAAAATTAGGGGGCTGGAGAGATTTAGGGGTCGGGGAAAATTTTAGGGGTCAGGACGAACTTTTTAGGGGTCAGGCCAAATTTTTTTGTTTTTTTTTTGTTTTGAAGTCAAAATATTTCTCATGGTCGGGGGAGAGTGAAAAATTAGGGGGCTGGAGAGATTTAGGGTCGGGGAAAATTTTAGGGGTCAGGACGAACTTTTTAGGGGTCAGGCCAAATTTTTTTGTTTTTTTTTTGTTTTGAAGTCAAAACATATCTCATGGTTGGGGGAGAGTGAAAAATTAGGGGGCTGGAGAGATTTAGGGGTCGGAGAAAATTTTAGGGGTCAGGACGAACTTTTTAGGGGTCAGGCCAAATTTTTTTCTTTTTTTTGGTTTTGAACTGAAAATATTTCTCATGGTTAGGGGGGCAGTGAAAAATAAAGGGGGCTGGAGAGATTTAGGGGTCGGGGAAAATTTTAGGGGTCAGGACGAACTTTTTAGGGGTCAGGCAAAATTTATTTCTTTTTTTTTGGTTTTGAAGTATAAATATTTCTCATGGTTGGGAGAGAGTGAAAAATTAGGGGGCTGGAAAGATTTAGGGGTCGGGAAAAATTTTAGGGGTCAGGACGAACTTTTTAGGGGTCAGGCCAAATTCTTTTGTTTTTTTTTGTTTAGAAGTCAAAATATTTCTCATGGTTGGGGGAGAGTGAAAAATTAGGGGGCTGGAGAGATTTAGGGGTCGGGGAAAATTTTAGGGGTCAGGACGAACTTTTTAGGGGTCAAGCCAAATTTTTTTCTTTTTTTTGGTTTTGAACTCAAAATATTTCTCATGGTTGAGGGAGAGTGAACAATTAGGGGGCTAGAGAGATTTAGGGGTCGGGGAAAATTTTAGGGGTCAGGACGAACTTTTTAGGGGTCAGGCCAAATTTTTTTGTTTTTTTTTGTTTTGAAGTCAAAATATTTCTCATGGTTGGGGGAGAGTGAAAAATTAGGGGGCTGAAGAGATTTAGGGGTCGGGGAAAATTTTACGGGTTAGGACGAACTTTTTAGGGGTCAGGCCAAATGTTTTTGTTTTGTTTGTTTTGACCTCAAAATATATCTCATGGTTAAGGGGCAGTGAACAATAAGGAGGCTGGAGAGATTTAGGGGTCGGGGAAAATTTTAGGGGTCAGGACGAACTTTTTAGGGGTCAGGCCAAATTTTTTTGTTTTTTTTTGTTTTGACCTCAAAATATATCTCATGGTTAAGGGGCAGTGAAAAATAAGGGGGCTGGAGAGATTTAGGGGTCGGGGAAAATTTTAGGGGTCAGGACGAACTTTTTAGGGGTCAGGCAAAATTTTTTTCTTTTTTTTTTTGGTTTTGAAGTAAAAATATTTCTCATGGTTGGGGGAGAGTGAAAAATTAGGGGGCTGGAGAGATTTAGGGGTCGGGGAAAATTTTAGGGGTCAGGACGAACTTTTTAGGGGTCACGCCAAATTTTTTTCTTTTTTTTGGTTTTGAACTCAAAATATTTCTCATGGTTGAGGGAGAGTGAAAAATTAGGGGGCTGGAGAGATTTAGGGGTCGGGGAAAATTTTAGGGGTCAGGACGAACTTTTTAGGGGTCAGGCCAAATTTTTTTCTTTTTTTTGGTTTTGAACTCAAAATATTTCTCATGGTTGAGGGAGAGTGAAAAATTAGGGGGCTGGAGAGATTTAGGGGTCGGGGAAAATTTTAGGGGTCAGGACGAACTTTTTAGGGGTCAGGCCAAATTTTTTTGTTTTTTTTTGTTTTGAAGTAAAAATATTTCTCATGGTTGGGGGAGAGTGAAAAATTAGGGGGCTGAAGAGATTTAGGGGTCGGGGAAAATTTTACGGGTTAGGACGAACTTTTTAGGGGTTAGGCCAAATTTTTTTGTTTTTTTTGTTTTGACCCTAAAATATATCTCATGGTTAAGGGGCAGTGAAAAATAAGGGGGCTGGAGAGATTTAGAGGTCGGGGAAAATTTTAGGGGTCAGGCCAAATTTTTTTGTTTTTTTTTGTTTTGACCTCAAAATATATCTCATGGTTAAGGGGCAGTGAAAAATAAGGGGGCTGGAGAGATTTAGGGGTCGGGGAAAATTTTAGGGGTCAGGACGAACTTTTTAGGGGTCAGGCAAAATTTTTTTGTTTTTTTTTGTTTTGAAGTCAAAATATTTCTCATGGTTGGGGGAGAGTGAAAAATTAGGGGGCTGGAGAGATTTAGGGGTCGGGGAAAATTTTAGGGGTCAGGGCGAACTTTTTAGGGGTCAGGCCAAATTTTTTTCTTTTTTTTGGTTTTGAACTGAAAATATTTCTCATGGTTGAGGGAGAGTGAAAAATTAGGGGGCTGGAGAGATTTAGGGGTCGGGGAAAATTTTAGGGATTAGGCCGAACTTTTTAGGGGTCAGGCCAAATTTTTTTCTTTTTTTTGGTTTTGAACTGAAAATATATCTCATGGTTAGGGGAAAGTGAAAAATTAGGGGCTGGAGAGATTTAGAGGTCGGGGAAAATTTAAGGGGTCAGGACGAACTTTTTAGGGGTCAGGCCAAATTTTTTTCTTTTTTTTTGTTTTGAAGTCAAAATATTTCTCATGGTTGGGGGAGAGTAAAAAATTAGGGGGCTGGAGAGATTTAGGTGTCGGGGAAAATTTTAAGGATCAGGACGAACTTTTTAGGGGTCAGGCCAAATTTTTTTCTTTCTTTTGGTTTTGAACTGAAAATATTTCTCATGGTTGGGGAGAGTGAAAAATTAGGGGCTGGAGAGATTTAGGGGTCGGGGAAAATTTTATGGGTCAGGCCAAATTTTTTAGGGTCCGCCCAAATTTAGGGGCGGCGATATGTACGTATTTAGCTTCCACACCGGGGCAGCGATAGGTACTTATTTTGCATTCAGCGATGGTGATAGGTACTTATATAGCATGTGCACATGGGCGGTAATAAGTACATATATAGTATGCGCACCGGGGCAGTGACAGGTATGTATTTAGCATGCGCACTGAGGCAGCGATCGGTTCATATATAGCACGCGCACCAGGGCGGCGATAGGTATGTATATAGCACGCGCACAGGGGCGGCGAAAAGTACATATTTAAAAATCTACATCGGGGCGGCGAAAGGCACATATTTAAAATTCACACCGGGGCGGCGATAGGTATGTATTTTGCATTCACACCGGGGCGGCAATAGGTATGTATTTAGCATTCACACCGGGGCAGCGACAGGTATGTATTTAGCATTCGCACCAAGGTGGCGATATGTACGTATTTAGCTTCCGCACCGGGGCAGCGATAGGTACGTATTTAGAATTCACACCGGGGCGGCGATAGGTATGTATTTAGCATTCGCACCGGGGCGGCGATATGTACGTATTTAGCTTCCACACCAGGGCGGCGATAGGTACGTATTCAGAATTCAGGGGTGGCGATAGCTACGTATATAGCATGTACACATGGGCAGCAATAAGTACGTACATAGCATGCGCTCTGCGGCGGCGATCAGTACATATATAGTATGCGCACCGGGGCAGCGAAAGGTATGTATTTCGCATTCGCACTATGGTGGTGATAGGTACGTATTTAGCATTCGCACCGGGGCGGCTATAGGTACGTATTTAGCATTCGCACCAGGGCAGCTATAGGTACGTATTTAGCATTCGCACTGGGCCGGCGATAGGTACGTATTTAGCATTCACACCAAAGCGGCAATATGTACATATTAATTATTCGCACTAGGGCAGCGATAGGTACTTATGTAGCATGCAAACCGGGGCGCAATTGGTATGTCTTTAGTATTCGCACTAGGGCAGCGATAGGTACTTATGTAGCATGCATACCGGGCGCAATAGGTATGTATTTAGCATTCACAGCGGGGCAACGATAGGTACTATTTAGCATTCGCAACGGGGTGGCGATAGGTACTTAAATAGTATCTGCACCGGGGCGGCGATAGGTACGTATATAGTATGTGCACTGGGGCAGCGATAGGTATGTATATAGTATCCGCACCGGGGTGATGATAGATACGTATATAGTATGAACACCAGGGTGGAGATAAGTACCTATATAGAAGGCGCAGATAGAGGTGTTACTTTTTATAGAAATATGTCATACTATTACCCTGGGCAATAGGAGAAATGGTGGGGAAGAAACAGCTTTTGCAAAAGGCAAAATTAGAAAGTAGCGGCGAAATGGGGCGACCAGGGAAGAGAAAGGTAGCAGATAAAGAGACGGCTATAGAGAGAGGGGGCGGACATAGAAGTTTGAATATAAAGATGTTACACACACGATCTTTCTTTAAATATATGTTTTTATGACCCCGAGCAACGCCGGGTAGCCCCGCTAGTCTCTTATATAAAGGGCAGTTGTCTGTTTGTATGTTTGTTTGTTTGTTTGTTTGTTTGTATGTCCAGTATCTCCTCATAAACTACCCGACGACATGTCAAAAAGTTGACATCTACAGGACCGCACAAATCCCGGATGTAAAATATCTAAAAATCGCGAAAATCGATTCACTCGCTGACAGTCAACCGGACCACTTTCCGACAAAAGGTAGCAGTTTTTTCCGTATTTTTCACGAAATTTCAACGTTAATATGTAGTAAATTCGAAATAATCTAATGTATTTATGTACTAATCCGATAAAAATGCAGTGTCATTGTAAACATCCCATAATCCCTTGCCGGATGTACCCGGTCTTGCCCTAAATTGTGTCCGGTTGTATCAAATCATCCAATAACTTCTGTCCGGTTGCATCAATAACAACATAGGAATCCTACGTTAAGAGTGTGTAGTGAAACAAGGGTTGCTCAATCACATCCGCACCTGTCCCATAATCCCTTGCCGGATGTACCCGGTCTTGCCCTAAATTGTGTCCGGTTATATCAGGTCATCATGACGTCAGAGAGTGGCAGATAATTTGAAAAATAATGCAAAGTGGCAGGAATAAATTCACTCACACTACAACCTTTTAATAGACGCTAATATTCCTCTCACTCCCTTCCGTTATCATGATAGGCATTACCTCCTCCTTTCATGCCAAATTGGGGGGGGGGGGGTGACGGCATTCGCCGGTGTGAGCGCCTCAGGCCAAACTTTTTCTTGGGGGGGGGGATATTAAGCAAATCTATAATAAAGACCAATGTGCATTTATTTGTATCTATAATAAAGACCAATGTGCATTTATTTGTATCTATAATAAAGGCCAATGTGCATTTATTTGCATCTATAATAAAGACCAATGTGCATTTATTTGTATCTATAATAAAGACCAATGTGCATTTATTTGCATTTATTTGCATCTAGAATAAATGCCAATGTGCATTTATTTGTATCTATAATAAAGACCAATGTGCATTTATTTGTATCTATAATAAAGACCAATGTGCATTTATTTGCATCTATAATAAAGACCAATGTGCATTTATTTGTATCTATAATAAAGACCAATGTGCATTTATTTGCATCTATAATAAAGGCCAATGTGCATTTATTTGTATCTATAATAAAGAGATTATTTTTAGGGGTCATGCCAAATTTTTTAGGGGTCCGGTCAAATTTTTTTTTTTCTTTTTTTGAACTTAAAATAATTCTCAGGGTTGTGGGACAATGAAAAAAAAAGTTGGGGGGGGGGGGGGCTGGAGAGATTAGGGGGTAGGGGAAAATTTTAGGGGTAAGGCCAAATTTTTTAGGGGTCCGGCCAAATTTTTTTGTTTTGAAGTCAAAATATATCTCATGGTTGGGGGAGAGTGAAAAATTAGGGGGCTGGAGAGATTTAGGGGTCGGGGAAAATTTTAGGGGTCAGGACGAACTTTTTAGGGGTCAGGCCAAATTTTTTTCTTTTTTTTTGTTTTTTTTTTGTTTTGAAGTCAAAATATTTCTCAGGGTTGGCGGAGAGTGACAAATAAGGGGGCTGGAGAGATTTAGGGGTCGGGGAAAATTTTAGGGGTCAGGACGAACTTTTTAGGGGTCAGGCCAAATTTTTTTCTTTTTTTTTGTTTTTTTTTGTTTTGAAGTCAAAATATTTCTCAGGGTTGGGGGAGAGTGAAAAATTAGGGGGCTGGAGAGATTTAGGGGTCGGGGAAAATTTTAGGGGTCAGGACGAACTTTTTAGGGGTCAGGCCAAATTTTTTTCTTTTTTTTTGTTTTTTTTTTGTTTTGAAGTCAAAATATTTCTCAGGGTTGGCGGAGAGTGACAAATAAGGGGGCTGGAGAGATTTAGGGGTCGGGGAAAATTTTAGGGGTCAGGACGAACTTTTTAGGGGTCAGGCCAAATTTTTTTCTTTTTTTTTGTTTTTTTTTGTTTTGAAGTCAAAATATTTCTCAGGGTTGGGGGAGAGTGAAAAATTAGGGGGCTGGAGAGATTTAGGGGTCGGGGAAAATTTTAGGGGTCAGGACGAACTTTTTAGGGGTCAGGCGAAATTTTTTTGTTTTTTTTTTTGTTTTGAAGTCAAAATATTTCTCAGGGTTGGGGGAGAGTGAAAAATTAGGGGGCTGGAGAGATTTAGGGGTCGGGGAAAATTTTAGGGGTCAGGACGAAATTTTTAGGGGTCAGGCCAAATTTTTTTGTTTTTTTTTGTTTTGAAGTCAAAATATTTCTCATGGTTGGGGGAGAGTGAAAAATTAGGGGGCTGGAGAGTTTTAGGGGTCGGGGAAAATTTTAGGGGTCATGGCGAACTTTTTAGGAGTCAGGCCAAATTTTTTTGTTTTTATTTGTTTTTGTTTGTTTTGAAGTCAAAATATTTCTCAGGGTTGGAGGAGAGTGAAAAATTAGGGGGCTGGAGAGATTTAGGCGTCGGGGAAAATTTTAGGGGTCAGGACGTACTTTTTAGGGGTCAGGCCAAATTTTTTTGTTTTTTTTTGTTTTGAAGTCAAAATATATCTCATGGTTGGGGGAGAGTGAAAAATTAGGGGGCTGGAGAGATTTAGGGGTCGCGGAAAATTTTAGGGGTCAGGACGAACTTTTTAGGGGTCAGGCCAAATTTTTTTGTTTTTTTTTGTTTTGAAGTCAAAATATATCTCATGGTTGGGGGAGAGTGAAAAATTAGGGAGCTGGAGAGATTTAGGGGTCGGGGAAAATTTTAGAGGTCAGGACGAACTTTTTAGGGGTCAGGACGAACTTTTTAGGGGTCAGGCCAAATGTATTTGTTTTTTTTTGTTTTGAAGTCAAAATATATATCATGGTTGGGGGAGAGTGAAAAATTAGGGGGCTGGAGAGATTGAGGCGTCGGGGAAAATTTTAGGGGTCAGGACGAACTTTTTAGGGGTCAGGCCAAATTTTCTTCTTTTTTTTTGGTTTTGAAGTCAAAATATTTCTCATGGTTGGGGGAGAGTGAAAACTAAGGGGGCTAGAGAGATTTTGGGGTCGGGGAAAATTTTAGGGGTCAGGACGAACTTTTTAGGGGTCAGGCCAAATTTTTTTTCTTTTTTTTTGTTTTTTATTGTTTTGAAGTCAAAATATTTCTCAGGGTTGGGGGAGAGTGAAAAATTAGGGGGCTGGAGAGATTTATGGGTCGGGGAAAATTTTAGGGGTCAGGATGAACTTTTTAGGGGTCAGGCCAGATTTTTTTGTTTTTTTTTGTTTTGAAGTCAAAATATTTCTCATGGTGGGAGGAGAGTGAAAAATTAGGGGGCTGGAGAGATTTAGGGGTCGGGGAAAATGTTAGGGGTCAGGACGAACTTTTTAGGGGTCAGGCCAAATTTTTTTGTTTTTTTTGGTTTTGAACTGAAAATATTTCTCATGGTTGGGGGAGAGTGAAAAATTAGGGGGATGGAGAGATTTAGGGGTCGGGGAAAATTTTAGGGGTCAGGACGAACTTTTTAGGGGTCAGGCCAAATTTTTTTCTTTTTTTTTTGTTTTGAAGTCAAAATATTTCTCATGGTTGGGGGAGAGTGAAAAATTAGGGAGCTGGAGAGATTTAGGGGTCGGTGAAAATTTTAGGGGTCAGGACGAACTTTTTAGGGGTCAGGCCAAATTTTTTTCTTTTTTTTGGTTTTGAACTCAAAATATTTCTCAGGGTTGGGGGAGAGTGAACAATTAGGGGGCTGGAGAAATTTAGGGGTCGGGGAAAATTTTAGGGGTCAGGCGGAACTTTTTAGGGGTCAGGCCAAAATTTTTGGTTATTTTTGTTTTGAAGTCAAAATATTTCTCATGGTTGGGGGAGAGTGAAAAATTAAAGGCTGGAGAGATTTAGGGGACGGGGAAAATTTTAGGGGTCAGGCCAAATTTTTTAGGGGTCTGCCCAAATTTAGGGGCGGCGATATGTACGTATTTAGCTTCCACACCAGGGCGGCCATAGGTACTTATTTAGCATTCAGCGGTAGTGATAGGTACTTATATAGCATGTGCACATGGGCGGTAATAAGTACGTATATAGTATGCACACCGGGGCAGTGATAGGTATGTATTTAGCATGCGCACTGAAGCAGCGATCGGTTCATATATAGCACGCGCACCGGGGCGGCGATAGGTACGTATATAGCACGCGCACAGGGGCGGCGAAAGGTACATATTTAAAATTCACACCGGGCGGCGAAAGGTACATATTTAAAATTCACACCGGGGCGGCGATAGGTACGTATTTAGCATTCACACCGGGGCGGCGATAGGTATGTATTTAGCATTCACACCGGGGCAGCGATAGGTATGTATTTAGCATTCGCACCGGGGCAGCGATATGTACGTATTTAGCTTCCGCACCAGGGCGGCGATAGGTACGTATTTAGAATTCACACCGGGGCGGCAATAGGTACGTATTTAGAATTCACACCGGGGCGGCGATAGGTATGTATTTAACATTCGCACCGGGGGGGCGATATGTACGTATTTAGCTTCCACACCAGGGCGGCGATAGGTACGTATTCAGAATTCAGGGGTGGCGATAGCTACGTATATAGCATATACACATAGGCAGCAAAAAGTACGTACATAGCATGCGCTCTGCGGCGGCGATCAGTACATATATTGCATGCGCACCGGGGCGGCGAAAGGTATGTATTTCGCATTCGCACCGTAGTGGTGATAGGTACGTATTTAGCATTCGCACTGGGGCGGCTATAGGTACGTATTTAGCATTCGCACCAGGGCGGCTATAGGTACGTATTTAGTAGTCGCACTGGGCCGGCGATAGGTACGTATTTAGCATTCACACCAAGCGGCAATATGTACATATTAATTATTCGCACTAGGGCAGCGATAGGTAGTTATGTAGCATGCACACCGGGGCGCAATTGGTATGTCTTTAGTATTCGCACTAGGGCAGCGATAGGTACTTATGTAGCATGCACACCGGGGCGCAATAGGTATGTATTTAGCATTCACACCGGGGCAACGATAGGTACTATTTAGCATTCGCAACGGGGCGGCGATAGGTACTTAAATAGTATCTGCACCGGGGCGGCGATAGGTACGTATATAGTATGTGCACTGGGGCGGCGATAGGTACGTATATAGTATGCGCACCGGGGTGATGATAGATACGTATATAGTATGAACACCGGGGTGGAGATAAGTACCTATATAGAAGGCGCAGATAGAGGTGTTACTTTTTATAGAAATATGTCATACTATTACCCTGGGCAATAGGAGAAATGGTGGGGAAGAAACAGCTTTTGCAAAAGGCAAAATTAGAAAGTAGCGGCGAAATGGGGCGACCAGGAAAGAGAAAGGTAGCAGATAAAGAGACGGCTATAGAGAGAGAGGGCGGACATAGAAGTTTGAATATAAAGATGTTACACACACGATCTTTCTTCAAATATATGTTTTTATGACCCCGAGCAACGCCGGGTAGCCCCGCTAGTATAAAATAGTTCTTAGACCGTTGATCACTAAGATTCGATCAATCTATCCCATAATGTGTATCCCCAGGCATCCCTAAATGTACAATATCGTGTGATGTGTCACGCTTATATTTGTTATACTATCTTTGGATATACTTTAGATTGACACGACGTAATTTATTTAAAATGTGTCCAATTATAAAACATACGCGATTGATGTTGTCGTAATATCAGTGAGTATGCCACATTGCTGTGCTAGCATATGCGTCGAGCCACTCTCTAAAGGTTCTGTTATTATGGGATCTTATACTCATATCATTGCTTAACAGTTTTGAGGCGTCCACGACACGCTGAATAAGACTATGTACATTCCCACATCATCCATAAGGCTTGTGCGCGAAATCGCATTGTCATAGTTAAACGCACTCATCGAATGGACGTAACTTAGTGAAACCAATTATTGCTTTAGTTTTATTTCCTATTTATTTTATTTATTTACATTTACCCTGAAGATTCGTGAATCTTCCTATCATCGTTCTGGCAAAATCTTCGTTTTGACGCTGAAAGTTTATTCGCAATTCGTATTTTAGGCCAGAACCCGTATGATACAGACTTTCTTTTATCAAGAGAATCATTCAGCTTACTTGTAGTTTTCTATCTGTTCTCATCGTATTTCGTTTGTTTGCTGAAAGCCACGCGTTTGAGGAGACAATAACTTTGAAGTCAGAAAATCGTTTTGCTTGAAGCTTACAGCGATTTCCACGTAAGATTTCCTTATTTCCATCTTTGAATGTTAAAGCTCGGTTTATTTGTTTTATAGTATTGTTGTGGAATAATCCAAGTTACTCCTTGAGAATATAACGGTCTACTCTAACACTACTTAGAGAATGTATGTGTTGTAAAAAGGAAACCCGTATCCATGGTTAGCTCTGTTACTGCATCGTTTGTAGCTATTAATTGTCTACTAGCTAGCTACGCTCGTTTGTTTCATTCAAAATTCTTGACATCATTGAAACGAAACTAACCAATTAAACATGAGATAAAATAATTGAAAATATACGAAATTGATCAATAAAATACAACTTAAATTTATTAAATAGCCAAAAAAAATCACCAGACGAATTAAATAAAACCAAATTTAAAGTAAGCGAAATATTATTTTTCGAACTATGGAAAAATGTGTATTTTATTTAAATAATATATATATAAATATTCATATTTATTAAAAGTAACATACTTTCTCTTTAAAGTGTATTGTTTGTAATCAGCGATCTTCGAACCTTTTAAAATATTTGTAAGGCTTTCAAAGCTAGATTTAAACATTTTAAAACGTGCATTGAATGTTAAATCATCTGGAGAGCTAAGTTGGCTTACACTGTTCCCAAACATACATATATTTATATGCCGTTTCATTTATGTTTTTATTTCGAAGACGAAACTAAATATGTTTGTTGATTTAAATGTTAGCTCTAGTATACCAATTACTTTCTCTCTCTTCTGTCCACTCTTTTCTGTCTGTTTAAGTCTTTGTTCTTTTCACATTCTTATCCGTTCCCTTTCTTACATCTTGTTAATGCAGTACATTCTCAGCATTTCATTTACTTTCAATCTTTATCTGAGTCTCTTCCGCTCTTTCCTTTCTAGCATACATAAATTACTGTTGAGATGTCATTCAGTTTTTATTTATTTGATAAACCGAAGGGATGTATTTGTGTATCGTTCATTCCCATGTTTACTCGTCTTTTATACGATTTCCTTTACTCTAATCTGCATACACGATTTATTATTCACTTTTATTATATATATTACTAATTATTATTTTTATTATTGTTGTTATTATCATTATTATTATTATTATTGTTATTATTATTATTATTATTATTATTATTTTTATTATCTGTAGTAGTAAGTGTAATAATAACTAGTGCGTAATTGCGTTCTATATACCATGTTTAGAGTATATTTTAAACAAATATGGAAAAGTATCCAACCACTTAAACTCAGGACCAATTTTATTAAATGTATGATTGTTCACAGGCAAATGTTCGAACTGATTGTTTTAGTGTTGTGTGTTTTTTTCTGTGTCTGATGATATTTGTTTTAATATAGTTACATATTATAGAAATTATTATACATTATTATAAATTAGTATACGTATTATTATTAGTTTATGTTATTATTGGTATTTATTAGTAGTATCATTATTATTATTAGTAGTAATAATGATATTATCATTTCTATTAATCCGATTATTACAAATAGATGAAATGTTCATGTATTCAGACAAGAAAAGAGATGATGCTGAGCGCGACGGCGGAGATGAACACCATTCCAAAAGAAGACGTCAAGAGGTGTTACCGGCAGTAGATTAATCGGTGGACTAAGTGCTTGCAAGCACAAGGGACCTTATTTTAAAGGGGTAAGGGTCCAACCCCGTCAGATATTTTAAATATTTTTTCTGCACTCAGGTCAGATACTGTTTAGACAGACCTCGTATATTGACGGACTGGCTGATGAACTAAAGGGATCAGCGGACGCAACTAAAAGTGTAATTTCAGAATTAAGAATGAAACCACAAGTAAATCAGCTATCTAAATTAAGCATAACAGCCTAGCAAGATATTCTAGATATGCTTTGTATTTCCCATAAATACGTTAAACTCATTAAATCTTCGCGTTTATCGATACAAATACAATTTCAAAAGTAGGGGTTATACGTAGATAACATTTTTATATGGTAAAAAACCTAACAGACCGGCCAACTGAAGAATATCACCTATTCGTAAGAAATGTTTGGATCATCTAAAAGCTTTGACAAACTTCAAATCATACGTTAGGACACCACAGCTTTGAATAGATTTCCTCATTACAGCGCGACACTAACAGCTGGCTATAATACTAAGTCGGCTTTACGTAAAAGAATATATAGCTCCCCAACAAAGATAACCTTGGATAGGGAAAACACCGCAATTAAGAAGTGTTTTTTTTTAACTGAAGACAGAACAGATAATGCGTATCTACCCTGATTTAATAGCGGCGTTATACCAGCAAAGTTATGTGAATACGGTATGTGGCAGTATAATATAACTAAAATTACGTATCTGGTGAATGTAGCTCAAATTCAAACTTAAATGTAGATGGTGTTTGATTTTGAAAGCCAGTGTTTCTTTTCTCGTTGTCCGTTAAATACATATAAGCGCTCATGGAACTCTGATTGCAACAAGATATTGCCAAGGAAACGCGATAAAAAACGGATATTCAACATGGCCCCATAGAACATCAGCAATATTATAACAGATCCGACAACCATAAAAGTGTGCCCACCAATTTCCGTGCGCATATTTTCTATTTCCAAAAGTATGCAGGTTTGTTCCGTCAAACAATTCAAGACTCATGTCATATGAAAACATAATTTATGAAATAATATATGCATTTTTAGATATGTACGAGACTACCCGTTAGCTGTTTGGTCAATATTTATTACATATACAGAAATGTTATTAGACGTGTTTGGTGTAAAGCAGAAATGATTTGTATATGAATGTTTCAGTGAGTAAATGAAGTGTTAATAACGTAGATAAATTAGGAATGGTGAGAGAAATGTTGATACGGTAATAATGATGTAAATCATTTGTAGAGAGAGAGAGAGAGAGGGAAGGAATTAAGAGAAGAAGGTAGGTAAACATGGACAAAAAGAGAAACGGTATATCTGCTGTCAAAAAGGTGTATTCTGATATGATTTAACCTTTTTTACCTTGACTTATCTATATATGCTACTCATTACATTGATATCACTAAGTTGCCATGCGTCTATTTTATCTCATCAATACTAATCAATGTAATTATGTAAGACTTTTGAAATAATGCTGAGTCATTTCTCATACCATTTGAGAAAAAGCTAATTACCCAGATTTCATCATGTCTTAAGATTCTCATTTACACAGTGGCTTTTAATTATGGAAGCGGTTTAACGCCTCTTAACTTTGATTACATATTTACTTTTGGGAGTGATTTGAAGGTCTCCTAAATTCGACTTTCTGTAACCGGAAGAACACATTATAATGTTTTTGAGGCCTCTTTATTTTTATTTTCTGTCAGCATTTCTTACGTTTGTCAGTACTCTGGAACCGTACTTACTTTGATGTTGTGTAACGGTAGGAAAAATGAAATGCTTTTAAGGTTTTATTAATTTGATTTTATATCACCATAAAAACAAATTTGCAATGCTTTGAACTCTTTTTCTTAGTTGACTTTGTGTCACAGTGAGCACAGCACTCTGGAAACCATAGTCATTTTTATGTCAACATATATTTACCTTTTGCAAGGCCTTGAATGCTTCAATACTCGAAATCTGGAGAGACCCGCTGTCACTCAAACTCCAGAGAACACTTCCGCTGATTATCAGTTGACAATCACTGATGGGGACCTGTGTGAAATATCCTAGTGAGCCAAATAATAACAATAATAACAATGATAATGATAATAAAAATAATAATAATAATAATATAATAATAAAAATAATAATAATAATAATAATAATAATAAAAATAATACAGTTTTACATATTGTAAGTGGTATATTATATTGCAAAAGTACACAATACAATAGGCATAACAGGTGCCTTTGCATGCCGCGTTGCTTTTCAGAAAGATGTTATGCATTTAAAGTGTTCTGTCATAGAGGTGCATTCAAGGCACTGCAGTCATCTTTGACTGGGAACGATTAAATTATAATACATAATTACATTTGATAAGTGATACATGTTTAAACAAAAAAAGCTTAATATCCTACACAGAGAATATGTCTTTAAACGCTGGTGCCCGAAGTAAACAACGTCATATGTTATTGTTTATACTGTGGTATACATGATAATGGCATGTTAGGGCTATTTTTCAACGGTATTAAAAGTCCTTTAAACTAACGGCAGTTTAGAAGCGTTGTCAAACTTTTTATTAAAGGCATTTTAAACTTTTGAACTGTCGTCATTCCCTCATGAAGTGTATTCTCTTTCTCTACCGCGTGGGCAGACGAGGGTTGATATATCTTTCAACCAAGGATCAATGTGTGGGTGTGTGCGTAAATAGGGGTGTGTGTGCGTGTCTTCTTAAATACAGCCCATCAATCGCACAATTATATTAACTACATGTAACTTTTTTCTTCTATTTTTCTATTTACTGTGGGTGTACGTGTATTTTTTTAAGTGTCTTTTAATACAATATAATAGTTCGCAATTTACCTTACATTCTTCTTTATCTTCATATGTTCTGCACTTCTACGTCTGGCCGTGATCTTCGTGGTCCCATAGCTTCGTGTCGTGGGTTTTCTCATGAACTCCTTACCTTTTCTTCGTCTTGTAGCTTGCTTGATCAATTACCAAATATGTTCTCTGGGAATCAAAACTGTTTGATATGACAAAGAAAGGAACTCAGAAAACATGTCGAGAAGGTTATACCAAGGTCGTGTTTTGGTTCATTCTGATATTTTTTTAGAGAGAGTCGCCGCCTTTCACTTGCTTGTTTATCGGTTTCTTTACTTAACTACTATTTCCGACTAGATAGGGGTGGTATGGATTATCTCGTTCTCGTCTCATTTTGAGACCCAAAGTCAACGTTTTAGACCATTAATTTAGACATACGCGCTGTTCAGATTCCAATCGCAGACCTAGTCTTTGGACATTTCTCACTTCGGCTATCTTGTGCAGCCTCATCTTTTGGACATCTTCTCGCCTCGAACTCCCATGGCGGACTCTTCAAGATTCTTATCGAGTTCCACAGCGGTCTCATCTTTAAGATATTTTCTCGCCTCGAACTCCCATGGCGAATAAATCTTTCGGGCATCGCCTCCAACTCAATGGCGGACTTACTAAGATTAACATCACATTCGACACGCAAATCAAAAGTGTCAAGATCATTATTATTGGGAACCCGCTCGCCCTGAGTTGCACAGCGGTCACATTTATTGAGCATCTTCTCGCCTCGTACTCCCACGGTAGACTGATCAAACCTCTAGTTTTTGGCAAAACAAGTGACGTCACAGACCTATGATAGGTGTACTAGCTGTCACTTTTTGCCTGAGCTTTGTTGACCATAACTATTTCATGTCGGCCAGATCTTGTCAATTTATTATGATTTGAGAACCAAATTTACCCATTTTTAAACACGTCATTTCAACCTACACTTAATTCGCGGATTTCCCCTAGGTCACAATTCATACTAGCTAACATAAGAGTTCTCCGAATTATAGGACAATTTTATGATCCAACAATAATACAAAAACAACAAAATAACAAAAAAAACGAAAGCCAAAAAAAATACAAAAAAATCAAACAGTGACATGGTGATTGATGTGCAGATCTTTATTTGTTTTATCGGCCAATGGTATGTCTCTCTGTAAGGCTTTTTGAAACTTCATCACTTGAATGTCAAAGAAACACCGCAACATACACCCATGTGGTAGCTTTTGTCATGAGAGTGAATATTCGGGAATTTTATTTTTGCTTCTACATAAGCAAGATTCCAAATATTTATTCTATTTTCATAAAATATATTTTTTACGGACAAGTTCGTAAAAACGTACACAATCTAAAACAGAATTATATATCTTGATTTTTCTATAAGTAAAAATCATGCAAAATTTTAAGCCAAAACATCGTGTTTCATCCGGAAATGAAAATAGATTATTAGAGCATGTGTAACCTTGTTGCTCGCTGCGTCGACGGTGATGTCACCAATTTGACCGTTCCTGAGTTCGGTTGGTCACCCGGTAATATTTGGGAAATGTTGCCGCTCTTTTGAAGGCCGCAGATGTCGGAAAACCTGGTCCCGCGATTACCACACTCCTACGTTGTGAGTGATTGCCCACTGGGTTGTTATCCTTATTGGATCAGCAACTTAGTACCGCTCCAGAACAAAGCGTAATTTCAAGCAGAACAAGTGAAATAATAGAAAGAAAATAGCGTCTTCAAACACTGTATGTTTTATTTAATATAATATTTTTAAAAATAATAGTAAAATAGAGAAAACTTGTATAATTTCAGGTCAAAGCATCCTGTGTGTTTGTACTAACGCTCTAATTGCTAATGGGCGAGTGTTATTTATCTATGTCTGGGAGGGTCCATCTAAGAACGACGCGGATTCGGAGGGTGATCAAAGAACGATTCTCTTCTAACTCTGTGTCTCAGACCGGCAAACACCCAACACAAGGTCCGGAAGAGAGGAGATCCGTCTCCTACCGACGTGGATACCGATGGCGAGCGGAAGCGAGCCCCTGTAGCCTGTTACGCGTAGTCTTTTGTAATAATTAGTTGTGCGTTGCTCCAACTCTGCCCTAACTAAATTTAGAAGGCTAACAAAAACACTAAATGGTTTTCCCTTTTTCATATTTATTCTCCCTTAGATAAGTCGGGATTAACAATCGCTGCCCCACTCTCTTACCGCTCACTGATAACAAAGAGACTGTGTCTACCTGTCACTGTCGCTGTTGAATTTGGAATTATCGGGTCATAAACAACCGGGAAAATGTAATTCCACCCATGGGCGTTTGTTCTGTAAACCCACACTACCGTAATCAACTCGTTCGCGAGTAGCTTGGTGGCCTCCTGCCCAAATCACACCTGTTGTACGTCTAGCCATCATGATAGACATTCATTCCAACCAAGCTCAAACACAGTGACGCCCGACTCCGCAATATTTGTGGGCATCTATCAAACTTTATTTCTCTCGACCATCATCTGCTCTACGAATTGGTTGCCACCTCGATACACTGCAACAATCTAACCTGAAATTCAAGACAGCCCGACGCCACCGTCTACCTTTATCGGTGTTTGTTTTTAATTAAGACATATATGCCTTTCCTGTTTTATAAACACTAGTGTGATACTCTGCTAGCTAGCCTGTTCAGGCCCACTCCTAATTTAAACATGTGTGTATTTTGGCTACCTCTTCTGTAGATCCGCTCAACGTTGTCACACATGTATATGTGTAAATACCATGTGGAATATACATTTCTGTTCATTTCAAGAACGCAATATTTCATAACAATGCTAACAAAAATACGTATATTTATATAAAATGTTCATAATTCTTTATTAGATTTAACACAGATAATACTAGTTAAAAGAATATCAAATCAAAAAATAAATCATGTATTTATTCATACATTAGTAAGTAAATTAACATTTATAGAGCTTACATATGGACGTCTGACAACTGATTATGAACATATATATATATATATATATATATATATATATATATATAAACATAAAGATAGAGGCATAATGCCTTCATAAAAATAATGTGTTAGATGTAGATACTTTTTATTAAAATCAAACTCAAAAATCTAAATATTTGTTGTTTTTTTTATCTTGACATTTTATGTAATATTTCGCTTGATATAACAAACCTCGATAGAGCATTGGACAGATAAAAGGTATTCATCTTTTTTTTTCGTAATAATCCTTCCTGGTTTCTGGAAGTGGCGTCCGATGTTGTGTAGACTGACGGTGCAAATGTCTGTTTAAAATTGAAATTAAATCGCGCATGGTAACTGGTAGGTATACATTTTGGAAAGTACGTTTTTAAGCATCTTTAGAATTTTAAACATGAAGGTAGAGGCAAAATGCCTTTATAAACACCATGTGTTAGATGCATATAATTTTTATTCAAATAAAAATAAAAAGTAAAAACATTTTTTTCTTCATCTTGACTTTTTAATCTAATTCGCTTGATTTTTTTCTAAATAATTCTTCCTGGTCATCTAGAAGTGGCGTCCGGTGTTGTGTGGACTGACGGTGCAAATGGCTATATATATATATATATGGTTTATCTTTTTATTTTTATTTTTTTATATATTTATATTTTAGATGGTCTGATACAGACATATGCCGCATAGATGTCGTATAATCGACACTTTACACCATACACAACTTGGATATTTAAGAAAAGATAAGCGACCCGAACCCATCAGCGCAGTTGTTCATGTTTCGCTCGACCCTTACACTTGATAAATATTCTCGTCGGTAAACCGCGTTTCTTTTCAGGTATACGAGGTCATGTCTGTTCGTTATTCATCTATACATATGTTTGAAATACGATGTTGCCTTGTCTGTGTCAGTAAACAATGATCTATACTTTATACACGGACACTGATTTCTATAATAAGCCGTATCGTTGTATCCTGCGCCATTCCTCTAGGACTGTCGGTCTCTCGCTGAAGGAATGGCCCACGATACAACGTTAGGTGCCATACTCCACCAATTAACAGCAGAAAATCGACGAATCGCTCGCCGTGTCGAGAAATTAGCATGAAAGATAGCGAAGAGAGAAAACTCCGTCGTCTTTAACGACGCCTGTATAATAAATTACTTGCTGCCGAAATATATATGTTTATATATATATATATATATATATATATATATCTTGTATATATATATATAAACATATATATATATATATATATATATATATATATATTTCATATATATATATATATATTTAGATATTTAGCATGTAAAATTGAAAATCGTCATTGTGTGCGGTTAATCATACATATAGGTTTGTATTGTATCTATGCATTTTTAATCAGCACGTTTAACTGTTCAGTGTGTTTAATGGCAAATCGTCGGTGTGTCAATTTAACATCAACATTTGTAATGTTATTTTGATGGTTGTTCTTGTCTAATTAATGGTTTTCTATGTCCAAATAAATAACACAGTTTCTTTTAAACGTTGAACGGTTGTGTTTTAGTTAAATTTTTTTCTTATACCTTATGTATTTATTCGCGAACTAGTGTTTTTGTCGTCACGAAGATGGATTCAAGTTCATGCTTTACTAGTTAAACATTTTTAAATAATTGGAGTGGTGGGACTAATTATTAACGTAAACATTTCTCCCAATGCCAGAATTGGTGGTTTTTGTACGAATAATTTGTGAAAAAATGTTTAGTTTATAAGTTTTAGATAGTATTATAAATATGAGTAAGAGTAATTATTATTATAAGTTACGTTTTATATTCTTGCTCCGGTAAGAAACTTAAATAATTTGCGTAAGAAGAATAACTTGTGCAGTTGACGTATGAGGTTTATTTTCTTGTGAATATAATAAAGTAAATCTTTAGGTTCACTTGTTCGATCGGCCTGCTAACTTTTAAGTTACAATTAAATTAATTAGGGAGTTCTAGAATGAAATATTGAAAACTGACTAACTCAAATGATAACTCAAGGAAAGGCAACGTCGGAAGTAGGAAAGTTAAGAACAACATTATATAGTAGCGAGGTGGGTAGGAACTTGTTTTAATTGG
Organism: Sepiola atlantica; assembly: GCA_963556195.1. Taxonomy (NCBI): domain Eukaryota; kingdom Metazoa; phylum Mollusca; class Cephalopoda; order Sepiida; family Sepiolidae; genus Sepiola; species Sepiola atlantica. Next base: position 62,270,175 of record OY744536.1, read on the forward strand.
CTAATGTCTGCAAACGTGTCTTTATAATACGGCCGAACATGTTTACTTGCAAAAATGAACATGTTTGCAATGTCAACGTGCTTAACTAAACATGTGATAGTAGGGAAACATTAGCGTCCTGTGGTGGGTTAGTGTTGCAATTAGAGTATAAATGAATGTGGAACCGAAAATTCGCTGTGAAAACAGTGCATGACTGAAGACCCCTCTTGATGCATCTACAATATATATATATATATATATATATATATATATATATATATATATAGAAAGAGAGAGAGAGAGAGAGAGAGAGAGAAAGAGGGGGGGATTTTTAATACATACGCAACTTCACAATTTCCAGCGATTTCTATATTATTATTCTAATGTATTAAACCATTAACTTGTCGTTGCCCATTGCTATGATGATTTACAATTTGTTCAACCATATATGTCGAGTCGCATATTTTTAATCAATGATTATACCTCATTAATTACGCTTCTTTGCATGCACACTAGAATTAATGTGGAATCCTCATCCATGTCTTTTAAAAATTATAGTATTCCTGATTAAATTAGTAAAACTAGAATTTGTTTACAGTATTTTAGTTCATGACACACACACACATATATATATATATATATATATATATATATATATATATATATACATATAGTGTATGAAGATAAAACGCACGATATATTATACAATGAAAATCTGTAAAGACATGAAGCGTAAAAAAGACAATAGAAAAAACGAATTAAATACAGGAATAATTTACGCAGAAGAAACAATGGACTCAAACAATTCAATATATCTTGCATTACAAACTGTGATTTTTGTTTTAGTAAATATTGATTTTTATCACTTTTCATTCATATTCCTATCTTTCTTTTTTCTTCGATTTTTCTTTTCGTTCTCCTCATTTAAACGATATTCACCGCACGTGCCATACATTTGTTGTTTTTCAAATAGTTAAACACGCTCGAAAAACATCCCTTTGTACGTTCGTATTATTCTATTTTTTCCGTTATTCAAAAAAATTTAGAATCCTTACTTTTCCTGAAGACGTCAGTAGATCCGAATCAAACCAGTAAAATCACTCTTTTTTATGATGTTTACCTGTATTCTATTTGTTTTTCATTTTAACTTTTTCAAACATATATTTATATACATATACATGTATTATTTTGTCTTTCTAAAGGGCACACTGAAAGTTAGCTGTACTTATTTTATCGTAATAAATATTCATTAATTTTGTTCGTTTTTTGTAATACACGTTTTTTTTATCTGAATTATTTCTCATAATACGATTGCTTCCACCTAATTAAATTATAAACTTTTCTTATTTGTAGAGCACATCAACATTTGTTTTCCAAGTTCCTTCAGTTGTGTCAATGCAATTAAATAATTTTATCCCAGCAAACGGATATTTAAAAAGAAATGTTTACATTATTGATATAACGAATGGATCATCATTAAATCTATTGACAGTAAACATTTATCCTTAAAATTTCGATATTAAATCATCATAATTCTTCACAAAAAATCACGTCATTTTAAATTTATTCATGTAGTTAGCAAAATCGAAAGTTCGACGCACTGTTCATATCTAATATTCTTCAATATATATCTTCAATGCTGTCTTATAAGCGGAATATGGCCACATGGATGATATATCCTGATTAACTTAAAAATGTGATACACATACAACGTTCTTAATTTTAGTAGTAATAATTAAAGATATTTTCTTTAATGAAACATGTATGCAATAATGATTACAGACATGCCTAAACTCTGATCATGAATTATGTATTGTTTATGGCTGAGCAGTAAAACCCAGTTTAGATAATGGCGCGCACCATGTGATTCTTTATTATTCCTATGTGTATTTTATGATAGGTTTTCCGGACTTGGAAGTGTATACATAATTAAAATAAATGACTGTATAAATAAGTGAAAGTGACTTCCTATTAAATAAACTGTATTCACGTTAGTGTTCCTTAATATATAAAAATATACTCGTATATAATATTGAGGCAACTTTATTTTTATATTGAGTTGATCGTAAGAGCGCGGACACCTTTTTAATATCATCATCTAGATTACAATTGTCGACGTTCGAAAACACGATGTATCATATCTAATTTAATATTGATACATATGTGTCTGACATGTTGTATTTAGTAAATAATTAATACGATATGTCTTGTAAATAAACGCTAACCACCTGCTTTTCCATACAACTGTAACATGGAAACATGAATAAAAACTACTGACATTCAAGTAAAATCCTTCAAAAAAGTAAATTCACAAGGATGTTAAAGAAACATTAATAAATATAATAGTAAGTTTGTGGACATTTAAAGTTTTTTACCTACACGAGCAGTGTATATCTTAAGAAAAAAAGGCTATAAAAGTGTGTTAGATCTGTATCCCTAGTTTTACATACATCATCAACATGCATTGACATGTTAATAAGAAATAGAAAGAGATTATTCTGTATACAAGTGTAATGAACAGTTGTTTCTAGTAATAGCAGATGCCAAGTTGGGATATAATGCATAAGGGGGTCATTTAGATAGAAATACGACCAAATATGTTGAAATTGATCTTTACAAATGTTTCCTATGAAACAGTTTCATAATAACATTTATTTTATCTGATAGGAGATGTATGCACCCTACTTCTTTTCTTAAAATGTGTAAATACTGAAAGGACTATATATAAATAAACATTGACCATAACCAAAAGAGCATATTTTATATGGCATTCTCATCATCGTCCACCCTGAATCTGAGGAGTCCCACACTTAAATAGTTGAATTTGATTGCCTTAAAGTCGTATATTAATTTGATTCGGCCATTATTGTTGCTGCTAAGGCGTTTACAATGTAAGGGTTGAGACGGTTTCTTTCCTGGCCACATATGCACTTTTGCAATTCGAACAATGATGACCGACAACATGTGGGCCTAGAATCTCCCCCAAGTTATCCTTGATAGCTGCTGCGCAGACCTTGGCTGTATTTGATTATTCCTGGGCGTACAGAATATAGTTATTAAAAACCTATACTTTGCGTATAAGTTCTATTTAAAAAGATGTATTTTGTTGTCGTAAATCCAGTATTAGGTGTATTTCACATACCTATATATAATAATGTTGTGAGCTCTTTTAATTAACTGTGTAAAATTTTATTTATAACCGTTTTTATTTTTATTTGATATGATTTGTTTAAAAATGTAATATTAGTTTATTTACTTATATGTTTCTTTATCATTATGTGCAGTTTATACATTGCACAATTTCTACATTATACCTGGTTGAATACACATAAATACTCTGTATTTATACATCTCTGATTATTTTTGGTGTTCAATGATAGATTTCATTTAAATAATTTGAAGTATTTTTTAAAAATCCTTACGTATTAATTGCCGTACCAATTTTACGTAATTGCTATCACAATCGAAAGTATCGTCAACACTGAAAAAAATGTTAAACTACAAATCTATTTCCCACTAACGAATATTTAAATACAGATTGATTCACAAAAAAAACACGACATTAACATTTAGGTTCAATGAGCCTGTTTATAAACAGGAAATATAAGACAACGTTAACTAATAAATTGATACGGTAAAAAGATTGGACGAAAGCGATCTACATCCACATTTATCTGTCTCAGAATAAAGATATTTAGTTTTCTTGAAGTAATCGCTTTCAAATTTGCAAGTTTCAACATAATGGATTTTCTTTTTAGAGTTTACTGTTATATAGAATCCAATGACAGAGTGGCAATACTATTGAATAGTTTTGAACTGCTAATCAAATTCTGCAACAATAACGTGCTTGAAGTCATCCATATGCCGCTGAAAACTGTCTAGACCGTCTATTCCGTTGGGCAGCTGCTCACAAAAAGAAAATGGAATATCTCAACTAAAAGCGATGTTTTTCATCTATTTAAAAAAAAAACTTCTATCATCAACCACTTTAGGCTATTTCAGAGAATAACATACGTATATTAAATTATTTGTGCTAAATTACGTATTCTATTGTAAGCAGGGTTTATTTACTAGACTCGTAATACGCATCGGGTAATTCGTGATCTGCAAGGTTTTTCTACTAAAAAAATATCAGTACACGCAGCATCGCAACTAAACACAATTGTAGCCTTTTCCACTGATATGCGCGCGCTTTCTAGCAACTACGTTCAATATCTCCTGCCTCCAACTAATTATGAGATCCGTCCGAAACGAAGCAAACGCCATTAAATGCTTTATTTGATACCGCATCTCCTAATAGTCGAGCATCACTTTTCTTCAGTTATGTGTTTAACTCAAGTTAAATGTGCATATGAAAGACGCAGTTACAACAGAATCCCGTTGCAAATACTGTTAGAAAATTTGAATTGTAATGAGATTTGAAAAGTGTTGGGTTTTCTTTATTAATTAATTAATCGATATATTTAGTTATTTATTTTCCCCTCTCGCTCTTTCAAAATATTTTTTCTAAAAAAAATTGTTTTAGAATCTTTATTTTTAACATTTTAAATCGAAACAGAAATTTAAAACAAGTCTATTTTTTGTTTATATTAATTTGTCGGTTGATATTATAAATTAATCACTGTATCATGTGTTGTTCGTTTAAGATTATTGTGTATATAAATATTTAATATATGCATTACTATTTTTTTATTATGTATATTTTATTTATTAATTTAATTCCAGCTGGTATTATTTGTTCATTGAACGCTCGTATTTGTCTCATCCTAATTAGAATAATTTAAGATAGGTAATTCAGGGTATATTTACTATGCTTTACGTCGCTTTTAAATTAAGTTAGTTTCTAATTATGTTGGGATAAATATTATTATTCTCATAAAAGGAATGTACTACATTTTTTAAATTACTTTTATAGATTGTTATTCTCGTCGGGTGGTTTCGGTATTTTTCTCTTGTTAATCCCAATATGTTTATTATTTATTTATTTATTTATTCCATTCGGCATTCAATGTTGATTTACTGTTAATATACACGCATGAACAGTCTCAGTATTTCTTATCATTTACTCCTTAGATTGATTTAATAATTTCCTTATTTTATTTGTTTATTTTATTTTTTATTCATGCATTCAATGTCTAGTAGGTGTTTAAACTATATTTATATATTATTATTATTTATTATTATAAATATCATTGTTACCATATATAATTATAGGTGATGTTTTCTTGTCACGCAAAGTTATTACTATTATAAGTTTATAGACTTTATTATTTGTTTAATTCATTTATTTATTTATTTATTTATTTATTTTGTCTCTGTTATTTCGTGTCCAACTAGTATTTGAGCTATTTTACTATATTATTTGTTTTTAGTAAAAGGTGATGCTCTTGTTAGGTTATTAGTTTTTAGTATTCATTTGAGGGTAAATCAAGATCAAATAAATACAAAAAAGTGAGATGTGAAACTGTATCAGATTAGAAAATATGACCCTAATTTGAGTCGGTGGTTTATCGGGGGACGTACTTTTGCTATCAGTATCGATTGCTTTTTTCAAATGGTTGCCGACGTTACTCTATGTGGCCAATATATCGATGTGGAATGATTTGCTGGTGTTTCCACATGCGTGGATGTGTTCGTGGTTAGAAGAGGTGCGTGTTTGAAGGGTTGTTTTCACTTTCATATAAAAGAGCCTCACCGTACTACACATGCATATTTTGTCGCATGTGGTGCACTGTATACAGTTTACATTATAATTACGGTGGCATTTGTCTGTGGTGTTCATGGGGCAGTGCGCTAGGTTGCAAGGAGTATTGTAGAAATTAGTGTTCTGAGTTGTCAATTGTTATCGTATATGATTCTTAATCCTCACTTCTATTAAGCATAGCCATGATTCAATTAACTAATATACTAAAACGATGTTGTGTAACACACAGATTTAGAAGTCAGATGCAAAATAACCCACTTTATTCATATGTTGAATGTTAGCCATTTCCAAAAGACAGAAGAAAACTAACACACTTAGATACACGACTAGGATGCTAGGCCAGATTATGAGATTGCAGTCTGAAATGGAAAACGGTGCACTACTTCGGATTAAGAATTGAAAACTGAACTCAAATTGAAACATACTATTACAAAATCGAGATTTTATGAGAGCACATGGTGAACGTATAAACTTAAACTATCAGCATATTTTGGAAGGGGGTAACCTTAAAAGACAGAGATTGAGGAGATAGTTTGACAGAATACTTGCTGATAATAAGGAAGCTGGTAGACACATAATTATATATTAGACAGCTGATTTAATAAATAAAAACATCTCTATTAAAATATACTAAACCTTTTTAAAAACGATAGGAAAGAAGAGGCAACCACCAGGAAACCAGGGAGCATGCACAGCGCAGTGCACTACATCTGAATGACGATTTAAAACTCACGCCACAGCCAAAGGATAAAAAGGAAACCACTGGTAAGTATTGATGTGTAAGTGAATGGTACACATATACAGTTTAAGAAATACAAACGGCAAACGACAGATAAGATCATTACTAATGCCAAAACAACAACTAAGATAGAGATGGCGAAGAACATCGAAACGTGAAACCAAATAATTAGAAAAGATAAATCAGATGAAAAGCATTTCATAAGACAATTTATAAGAGTGGCAAGAGTAAGATAACAAGTAAATAATGGAAACAACTTGCAGACGAAATTGTAAATTCCATAATATGTTAATGAAGCAATCTAGCATGACACTAATACACACACTTACATCACTGTATAGACAATGTACTTTGGAGTTTGACTGTAAAGTTAAAAAATACAAACCGGCGCCAGTATTGGAAAAAAAAATAATCTTAAATTAGTATGGGTCATAGAAAGTTCAAACGAATTAACTTATCCATAAAATGACACCGGGATAAATAATCAAGAAAGAAAAAAACGTGTATAACCTTTAATTTTGCCTTCCTAGTGGACACAGCATGAATGCTACAGAGGAATACAACTGATCTAAATACACGGGACTCGTCAAAAACCTGAAACTGATATGGAATGTGTACTGTAATTCAAATAATTACAGGCACGTTAGAAACTATTCCGAGAAAAATAACTGGAAAAACACGAGTAGACATTAGAATCAAAGGAAGTATTGACACCATACAACGCATGTCACTGATAAAAACAGCTGAAATATAAGGACGAATTGTCGATTGCGGAAACGGAACGACATGCTTCTGTAACCAATTACTGCTTAGTTGAAATAAATTAAGCTTCCGTAAGCACAACACGGAATAGAACGTTAGCCGAATTAAAATAAATAAAACTGTCACAATAGCAATGTAAAACATCTCATAGTCCGATGTATTTTTCCCGCACAACAATAAGTCACTCGATGACAAGTAAATAGTTTGTGTAAGGTTTTAGAGTGATGGTTTTCGAGAGATGATTTTAGAGAATCGATGGTCCAAGTTTTGTACAAGAACTGAAGTGCAATTACGGGCATTCACTTATTCTCAATCGGGTTTCCGGATAAGCAAACCTATACACCTCGTTTTCTCGCGTCAAAATCTCAATTTCTTTTTTAAATTCCATTTTATTAGCCTTGTATTATTATATATATATCTTGCGTATTACTCGTCTTAAATATAAGATTGCTCGAACGGATATTCATCGTCTCAGACCCGACGTAAACACATTCTGAAACAATAGTGTGCATAATCTGTTACAAAACCATTGTCCATAGCAAATCTATAGATTCATTAATATTCACAAGTAACCCAACTATCGACTAAAATGCACATCGTCGGACACGAATACACCTGTATATAAACATCCACGTATGTATTTAAAATAATGTCAAGAGTTTTGTCTAATAGGCGGCATACCGAGCTTCAATCATTGGTCAAGTCAAACGAAGTACTAAAACATTTTATTTGATACCTCATTGTTGCACACTAAACATTGTAATGTGGCATTTAAGAGTACATGCATACATCCATGAATACGGCTGACGACTTCACATAGTAAAACACAAAAAACGGTCTTCGTGACAGCCTCAACTGCTAGGATTCCTTTTTTTTTATTTCATAACAAATAACTGGAAATATTTACAGAAAATGTTATTCAACAAACAAAAATCAGATCATGGCTAACTCAATAAGAAGAATGGAGTCACATTTATCTTACATGCAAGTTTCATTTAAGCTGATCCTGGCACAGTTTCTATTTTTCCTTTTGTAGTAAGCCCTTTGAAATAATGTCTGCGTTGATTTGTGTGTCTAATGTAAGGGTTAATCAATACTGAAAAGTCAAATGAGATGAAGATATGCGATTAGTACCAATCTGATGTCAACTTGCCAAGTAAATGGACCTGCTTCGCATATTAAACTGATATAGCTTTGCTGCGTACTAATTACAGAACATACATGCAATGCCAGAAATTACTCCTCACGGGCAAGCAGCTTGCCAATAGTGACCAAAGTTGGATATGTAGGTCAATTCGTAAGCTCTGTCTTAATACACTGATAAGTCTTTAAACTCGAAATACGTGTCAGTTGATTACCCTGTATATATATATATATATATATATATATATATATATATATATATATATATATTCGCTACACTCTATGCGAACCACTCTGATGTTGAAATAGTAGTTTCATTTTGCGCATAAGCAAAACTATTCCGTAAATATAATTGAATCAGATGGCGTTGCCGATATTGTAAATGTAACATGATACAAAACGTTATTTTAAATAGTGTTATTTTTTCTGATATTCAAGCATCGATCCAGTTGGTTAAGAGTTTAATGGCTTTATCGATTAAAGTTTAGTGGGTTTACTCAAAGAGTAATGTGTTAGCTAGGTTATCTCTTACTATGATATAATTTGTCCAGCAATGTTTTTGTTATAATTCAATTATGTTCAATACATGTACAGACTCATCTGCCATCAACCGTAAGATTGTACGATGCTTTTATTATACCCCAATACTGCATCTATAAAAACGTACACCAGAAACAAATCACCTATAATCAAAATAAATATAGACATTAGCTGATAGATTTCGCCTTAACAGATTGTAATACTCACATCCACGATTACACTTTATCACCTACTGAATAGGAAACACGCATACGAGTCGATCGGTCAAAGTGCAACTTGATCCACCTTTTGTATATCTGATTCTAAATCCGAATAAAGCATGTTTATTTACGTATTTGTTGATTCATACACCCTTTATATCTCCTGTGTTTGATAGCATTGGAAGAGATAAACATTAAGCTTTAACGTACAAGCCATGAGTATATATTGACCCAAATGATAGAATTAAGCATATTAACTGTTATATGGTAGTTAAAACTATGCCAACGATTGTAGTTTGTAATCGTATAATCAAGGCGGCACAAAACTATGTCTTAGAGGCCGTGTCAGCCATGAGAAGTTACATATATTTAGCCCGCCGACAATTCTTTCATTTTTGTGATCAAATTAAAGTGGCATTGTTTTAGTTTATGGTAATGTTTGTTTATTTCATGTAATCAAATGTTCTCACCGCTTCGTTACAGCTCGGTCGTGGCTTTGACATTGGAACTATTTTCGTTGTAACACAGATTAGGCTTACTCTGAAAACAGTCTAATCAAATATTATTATCACCACACGGTTTTTACTCAGATCAGAGACTCTAAAGAAAAACGTAACTCCGAATTAATGATTGCATGCCGAATTAACACCACGATTTAAATACATTAATATATAGTTAATCTTTTTTAATTCATCCTAGAAAGAAAAATATAGATTACTTTCAATGTAAATATCATTTGCTAGATATACTTATCTATTATATTTTATTTTGAAATATATTTTAAGTCATAATTATAAGTTTGGTTGCTTGTAACGACGAATATAAGTTTATATAAATTATAAACGTGTTATATATGTAAACAAATATATAGGATTACGATATATATAGCATGAACATGTGTTTTTGAATGCATGCACTTTTGGAATAAATTCGTGTTTATTTTAATGCAATATAAACATTGTTTACCACCGCAACAAAAGATGAGATTAAGGAAGGCTTAGAATTAAAGGAACACATAAAGAAAAACACACGAGAAGGCATAACTTTATTATTTCAAACACGCTCTACAATAACGGAGTTATTGTATCCATATGTAATATTTTTTCTCGCTAATAAATCAATATTTCTCCAGAAACAGCAGACACCACAATAGAGTAACAATATTATTGTCTATTTATGATGCACCAATAGCATGGCTGTGAATAGAATACAACAATTCAAAATATTGAATAACTAAAAGAAACTAAACAACAGCGGAATAAACGTCAAGAGAGCTGACTTCTGAACTTGGTCAATCATTACGATCAAATTGTTCTAAACCTGCTGATCTCATTGGCCAAAACGTTTTAACTTGTTATCGTATTTAATTGCTCAGCGCGTCGCTTTCAGCCTGTTAGTCGATTCATGTTTTGAACTTGTTTGATGACTAACGTCGAGACACCTATGATGCATACATTTTAATCACGCTGCAGGTTATTCAAGTGACGTCATCAACCCATAGTAAGTGCATACTTAACAGTATAAACAAAAAATAACACAAATATATATCAACACTAATTAAGTAAAATACTACGTTTAAACATGAGACGATCATTCAAACATATTAAAACATTTCATTTGTAAGACACCCCCCGAAGGGTTGTAGAGGGTAAAGTAATTACGTAGTTAACGTTACGCATATGCTCAGCCTGACTCAAGGGATGTTACATATGAATGCACATTATATAACTGCATCAGGCACGACACTAAATAGCATCGGTCAGAACTGAGCAAAGTCTTCGCCTCTAACTTAAGCCACTATCACGGAATTTTCATAAAATGTTTGACCTTTTCCCTCTTCCTGATTTCCCACTCTCATCACCTACTGAATAAATCTCCATAATTCTGATAATCTAAAATAAACTGCATCCGATAGTGTGTCATCAATTCGGAAGCGTTTAGTAATCAGGAGTTATGTGTTACTTAACATTTCTCCCATGTCCACTCACATCTGGAGAGATATTGCCTGTATGGCATCCCTATTCTGGCTTAAATAGAAACCATTGTTTACAATATATTTATTCACAAAATATACACCGACAAATCAAATTTATCTACACACCAATGTTATAAAAATTACACATGTGCAGTTTCAGCATAAACACACCTTACGACGCAACCATGAACCAACTAACAATACACTAATATTGGAAACGTTTTAGCTGGAACCTTTCAGAATTAATTTGACATCCTATTCATTTGCTGATTTGATAACGTCATTAAATGTTAATATGAATTTTCAAGACCATGTCTTAATTGTTTTATTGGAATGGTATGTGTTGTCTTTTTTGGCAGAGGATGAAAGCATAGACATTTTTGAATAATAAAAATATATGTAAAAAAAGCCTCGTTATAGTTGTTGTCGCCGTTCTGAGATTGTTGGCATTTTATTTTAATTTGAGCTATTTGTTGATTACACTCGCAGACTTTACTTCGTCGCAGTTCGATTCATTTCAACGACTTCACAATTATCGGCCAATTTCCATATTCATGAGTTGAATCGTTTAACATGATGGCAGAAATGAGTTTCGAATAATCGGTAAAAATATGAATGTTAAAGAGACAGAAGTACATAAAGAGGAAGGTAATTCACCCACTTTAAAAGGAGGGGAACGAAATCGTGTTTCGAAATGAATAAAAATATATGAGACAATTCAAAAAAAAGTGAAAATAATAACCGAGATGCGTCTATTCTTACAGCGATGCCAATTTTATTTAAAGTCTCACCGTGAAACATCTAACGACTCGTCGATGGAAATCATATTTTAAACAGATACGTGAACGCATATACACATGATATAAATAATAGTTATGAATGTAAGTATATCTAAATAGAATTCTGATCAAAAATGTTCAGCGGCAAACATTAGTACTATACAAACTCGTTCGTGAATGTAAATCAGTGTACACGTAAAAAAGCACTATTGAAGGATTTGGTGGGCAACTTTGAGGACTATAAGACAGTAGAGCACCTTACTGCAAAAAGTACCAGCCGTCTAAGTCATTCACGACGGCTACCCCAATATCAGGTTGTGCTGATCGATAGTGTGAGACAGTCAACTCAGTTCACAGAGGTAGATCATATTGTCTCGAATACATGCTTTAGAATAAATAAGAAGGAGTCCAAAGTGTTACATATTTCGGCATGCTATTCAAAGCATGATCAAATTATCACCTAAGTCTCATTTAATTATTGCAGAAAATTAGGGAATATGCCGCTAGAATGTTCGTAGTCAGCTTGTCGTTCAACCGTATGAATAAGAAACTCACACAAATGATATTCCAAAATGAAGTATGGCAGACCGACGAAAATAATATTTCGAATATACGCACGAAGTTATAACTGATCAAAACAGAGCATTTTGTGAAGATGTGTACATACATCAAGTAATTATTTAAAACTTAAGTATGGCGGAGCAAAACTGATTATTTAAAACTTAATCGTAACAGACGATCTAAGGACTAATTTAAATCTAAAACATTACATATTGACAAAAGTACACTTACGACAAAAGTGTTACATAAACTGGCTGAACACTGAGCGTGGAATATAATGGCCCAAAATTAACGTGGCTGATTATAATAAACGTGACATAAGCTGGTTTGAAATAAATGTGGCATATGTTGAATCAAAAGAAACTTTACATACGTTTGTTAAAACGTGACAGAAGCTGGTTCAAAATTATGTATTGCGCACTGATTCATTCTATTGCGACTGTCTTGACATATCCACAACAGATAGAACGTGTTAAAAGGTATTAGCGTATACTATTTGAGACATTACCGTTCAAACTACACGTATAAAGATTACTACTTAACACTTAGGAATGACAGTAAAACTGACTTCTGACCTCACTTTTGCCGACGGAAAACGCCTCTCAGAGAGGTTCGAGCAAACATATGAAAAAGCTTTGTAAAAGATAAATCAGCAAGAGTTCTAAAATAGAATTAATTGCGTGTTTTCTTTGTTCAATTTGAATAAGAACAAATGAAATAAATTATAAACATTCAAACACGGAAATATCCCTGGCATTTCAATTTTAAAATGACCACAATTTAGAAAAAACGGAGAAACAACATTAAATAATAAGAGAAAATGAATTCGTTAAAAATTGAAAGCACCTGGGTTTTGTGTTGTTATTTCGTTATTTTTATAATTGCTACCTTTGTGTTTTCTAGCTACGTGAGATTGAGAGGCAAATAAAGATTAGGGTAGGCATCACAAAAAGAAAGGTAAGAAAAAAGATGAAAAGATAATGATTGAACATGTTTATTAAGACATGACTAAGTAAAAAATAAGGGACAACAATAAGGACAGAGAAAGTGAGAGAGAAAGAGAGAGAGAGAGAACGTAGACAGAATATCTATTATGATATGTCAATGTATTCTGATTTTGTGAAATCTTTGATTTTAAAGTGGCAATATACAAAGAATTGAACAGAGAAAAAAGAGATTAAGAGGGGTGGCTTTTCGAGAAGGCACATCTGGTAGGATATTCTATTGAGACCGAATAGAACAGACACTTGACTTTATTCCCAGCTACTTTAGAATAACACAAAATAAAGAAAACATTAAGATAATAATAACATTTTCTTCGTGTTTATGTTCGATGATGTGATCAGGTGCACCGTAAAATAAACAGATAAAAGAGACTATTAGATTAACAAAATGTTTATACTTATAAAACTGTGAAATCTATACGAAGTTTCGCACTGAATCATGTATTTAATGTCCGGGAGTAGATTGTGATATTATTTCCAGTCATGTTCATGTGGAAGTCTTAACCAATTATTAAATATATTATTAGTATTGCCTTTACTAATAGACAGATACAAGAGACTATAAGTTTAACAAAATGGTTATGATTATGAAACTGTTGAATCAATACGAAATTTCTCACTGAATCATGTATTTAATGTCCCGGAGTAAATTGTTATATTATTTCGAGTCATGGGCATGTGGAAGTCTTAACTAATTATTACATGTATTCTTAGTATCGCCTTTACTGAGAATTGAAACCTCAATCACGAGAAGACACACTGAGAACATATTAATTAACATTGAGATACAGGGCAAAACGACAAGTCATATATTTTACACTTTAAAGTATGATGGGAATTCGAAAGAATTCAAACTGTAGAATATAAATTCATTCATGGCTTTAGAATACTATATTATAGGATTGTACATTTTGAAAACACTGCACATCAAATAATTAAGAAAATAGAGATAATGTTGGGATTTTTCCCGCTGAAAATGGAGGACGAAGCCTCAAGTCCGCTGGAAGAGAACTTGGCGGCAATGTACGTGACCGGACAAGAAGAGAGAAGACAAACAACGTATATAGATTGAGAAGGATATTTATATAAAAAGAGGGGGAAATAGAAGAGAAGAAAGAGTTGTTTGCAAAAGAAGTGTCTTTTGCGGACTCACTGAAATGCCAGTCATCTTTTAACAGGATTCCTTCAGGTCACACTGGATTGTCCTTGTAAGTGGCTTATTTAAGCAGAAAAAAGGGAACTGTGCACACGCAAGGGGTGAAAGAATGGAGGCTCCCGGAACGGGTGGATTAGCCTAAAATGTTCGAAATGGGCTTATTATTTAGGCCATATGTGCGTAAACGCACGCTAAAAAAAGGGGGAGCCAGACGCAGCTAAAGGCAAACCGGTGCACCATGCTGGGCTGCTGGAATCAAAAGTGGCGAGGTTTTCAAATCGGCGCTCTCCAGTGTTTTCTGCTGTGAATCAAACAGTGGTCTGCGATTGGCTGACTTTCATCCAATCACAGGGCACTTATAATTCACTCCGCTTAATAATTCCCATAATGAAGATTAAATTAGCAAAATATTTTTTTGTGTGCAATTTTTAAAAATAATTATTTGATGACCGAACGATGACGTAAATGAAATATAACTTCTAAAAATTCTATTTAAGAAAATATGAAATTAATAATACATCATCACAATCAAAAGTAAAAGGCATATAAAAGTATAAACACTAGTAAATTAGAATATATAATTACAATATATAATTATTATATATAAAATAGAATATATAATTGCAATATATAATTATAATATATAATTATAATATATAATCAAACTATATAGTAAGACTAAATAAGTAGAATATATAATTTAAATATCTAATTAGACTATATAATTAGATTATATAAATTGACTATATAATTAGGATATTTAATTTTTATATATAATTTGAATATACAATTAGACTATATGATTAGAATATTTAATTTTAATATATAATTAGAATATATAATTAGCTTATATTATTAGAATATATAATTTTAATATATATAATCACACTATATAATTAGAATATATAATTCGACTATATTATTAGACTATATAAATAAAATATATAATTTGAATATATAATAAGAATATATAATAAGACTATATAATTAGAATATATAATTAGACTATATAATTATGATATATAATTAGAATATATCATTTGAATACATAATTAGAATATATAATTAGACTATATAATTAGAATATATATTTAGACAAAATAATTTTAACATACACTTAGAAAATATAATTAGAATATATAAGATTTAGTAAATGATAAATAGATAAATAAAACTTAATAATTTTTTTTAGTTAGACAAGAAAAGGAATCTCGACAAATTTTATCCAGATAATAAACCGACGCAAAAGTCAAACCATTATCTAATAGCACGATAAATGTAAAACGAAGAGAAATTATCTCACGTCCAGTTTAGGCTGACCCTCTTTATAAAATAAGGTGTGAAACTAAGATGTTTACGAACACTCTTAAATCGTCTCAAGCCATTAGAGATTTACATCGGAAAAAGCTATTAATAGATTTACGCTTGAAACAATAATGCTACAGGAATAAAAGTAACCACAGCATTGGCAGAAAATACATTTTACGATAAACGCATGCTGATGACGGCTGTCTTTATAATATAATTAATTGAATTCAAACATTTAGTTACTTGTTGATATTTTCGTAATGTAAACTATCGCTTTGTTGATACCTGTCTAAACCGTACATTTTTCTAAGTCTATTTTTTGTAAACAAATGGTGCGTAAATAATATTTTATATTTCATAGCTAGATGAGATCTGCCATGCACGTCCATCTTCTGACAGTGCGTACATTGGAATAATTATAACAAACGAGGAATATACACTCCTCAAAGTTCTCAAATTATTACAGTTTTGCTTATATTAAAGAGAATAGAAAGATTAGTTGATTAGTTGGTAAACATAATAAATGTATAAAGCGTTCGTAAATACGTATTTCGATGTGGTACAGTTGAGTAGTGGCGGGTACCTTACCAATGGGTCCTTCATCAGTTTAGTATAGTACTTAGGACAACTTCACTCCAACACAAACATTCATATTTTCAGCTTATACCACTTAGAGTCACAAAGTGGTAAAACCAGAAACGTTCAAAATGTAATCTCTACAATAATACACGGGTAATATTATGTTATGTAGGTTATTACTTTTAGCACACACTTTTACTATTTTATTGACTAAAAGCCATATACATACACTTGATAAGTTTTTAATGTTGCTGGTTGCGTAAAATTATGATTTTATGTATTTCAAAATGAACTGTTCCAAAATAGAATAAACCACTATACATAGGAGTATGATGCCCAATCGACATACACATTTATAAAATATACTATAGCAGTATTTACATTGTAACATATCTAATCGTTACAATTCTGCTTAAAAGTATATTGACTAGTGGCATTACTTTTATTTGAATCATATATAACTCACAATTATCATCTCGGTAAGAAGAAATGTTAGATTATGCATGTTAGTTATGCTAGTATGAATTAAGACGAATGTCAATGAGTACAGCCACGTTGACTGTTCGTATGCGAAACAAAGAACTTTTCCAGGGTGAATTTTAGACATCTCTGACAAGATGGTTAGGCTGAAAGGGAGATGAGATCACGCGCTGACGAGACGTCACGGATAACAGAGCTAACAAATGAATACTGTACTTAAAGCGAATGGACGCCAAATAAGATGACATTTGAAAAATCGCCCGGGGCGAGGATTATGCTATGTGTCATAACTGTCTGTATATGTCTATCCGTCTCTCAATCTCTTTAAATAGTTTATTTGAGTAAAATTAGTGTCTCTCCCTTTTATAAAGTAACTAACATTGTGCTTGGAAAACGCTGAAACGTTTTCTCTCAAATGAATCTCCCATTTAGAACGTGTCTGAATGTAAATTCGTCTTCGCATATATGCAAAACGAGGTTATTTAAGCAAAGTCTAGCCGCAGCGATGAAAAGTAGATATGCAGCAGCTTCGACGACCCGACAGGGGGAAAAAGGGACGACCCAGAAACTAGATGACGAAAAATAAAACTGTGCAGCGCGACCTATACACGATGACGAAGAGAATGTACCCTTAAAAAATGTATGAACACATGCTTTAATATTAAGAACCCATACAATGCCTGTCGATTACGAGTAAAAAAGAAAAAAATGTAGAATTTATGGACGACGCAAATAAGTTACACTGTTGCAATTATAAGTAAAAGACAATGTAACCTATTCCTGATTGGTGCTAAGTCACTACTTGCACAGAACAGCGTTGGAGTCCAACAGAAAAGAAGAAAATAAAGAAAATCGGAAGTCGAATTAGACGAAAAGGAACAATAAAACAAAGAAGGGAAGAGGGGTAAACTGAGAAAAGCAGAGCAATCGACCAATATTGTAAGAAACTGGTACATTTTTATTAAATGTGTAATAAACGCTTCTCTTACGAAATACTTTTAGAATTATAATTTTAAAAACAGACAATGAACCGACAACTTGTAACGGTTAAAAGATACTATTTTAAAGAAGAAAATAGTGGGGCGTCGGGCGTGTGTCATTTGAATTGCATCAGAATAAAAAAACACTGAGGAGAAACGAAAAAAAGACAAAAAGAACGAGATAAACAGAGACTGCTGGGGTAACAAAATAAATAGAAGAGTGTTATAAAAAAATGGTTAAGAAAAATCACATAACACGATAATCGATATTTGAATAAGAACATAATCACTTACTAACACACATACGCAAAAAGACAATGGTTGTTCAGAATGTAATGATTGCCGTCAGTAAATGACAATCTGACGGTGTATTTTATTTCGTTGTACATTGTCTTTGTCATGGTGTTATATACTAAAAGGGGGCAGTGTGATAAGGCGGTGAAGACATAAGAAGGGAATGAGACAGACGTTGAGATTCTAGTGAGTGATTGGTTAACGCAAGACAGTCAGAGCACACACAAGTAGAAGAAAGAAAAAAGCAACGTACTTTATTGATAAGAACATTTTGTATCTTAACTTGATTTTATTAATTTGCCTGCATTTGTCTTAAGAATGCTAGAAATAATAATAAGAGAGAGAGAGGGGGAAGGTAGCACTTTTGAGGAGCATTGCAGACGATGAAAATAAAGAGAAGAAAAAAATTACTTATTTTAGTGTTGAGAAAGAAAAAACGAAAGCATTTGTACAAGTGTAAGACATTGTTATGCATTTTAAGAAAAAGAGACGAGAGTAATAGAGAGGGAAAGAAATAAGAAAAAAAATGAGGCAAAAAATAAAAAGAGAGTGAAGAAAATCAGAGTGGTGTGATCGTGATATTTTTCTATTTCTTGTTTGTGAGTGAGGAGAGGGACCGTTCTTTAAGAGGAAATACGTATTGTGATTGTTTGTCTCTTTCAATATGTGGGAGAGGGAAAACACTGTGCGAGGGCGTAGACTTATTCTGTTGATAAAACAACTTGTTTTTCATTTTGCAGCTTGTTGCAATATTTTGCTTTATAAAACAAAAACAAAACACATTTTTCTGCGATTTTGTATTATTTCGTGAATCCAGGACAGAGTCGGTGTATTTTTTGTTATTTACTCAGAATTTACTTTTGTTTAAATAATGATATGAAAAAAAATGTTAAGATTTTTAAGATATTTTCTTTTTTTAGGAACACGGATAAAGTTGTTGTTGACATAACATTGTGATGTATGGAAACCCTAACGGTTAGGTTTATTTTTTAGAAGTATGGCGATGTCTATATTGTAGGCAGCTCGTCAGAGATCAAAGAGATATTCGAAGTTTAGCCAGTATTAAGCACAGATGATAGATAGGTCGTGGGTGCAACTTAGGAGAGAGACGGGAATAGTCGCCACATACGGAGTGGCGAATGTGATGTGGAATGATAGACGCTCATGGGCATTTTGTTGATTAATTCAACCTCTGAAATACCGCATTAAAATATCTGATTAGTGTGAGTTAACTGTTAAAGTAAGTCATCAAATGTGATCCTATCTTAGGATGTTTATGCTGACTGACGTGTACTAGCGACGATACAACCCTCTTCAAACCGCGTCGACAAACTCATGCGATGGGTATAATATACATAGCTGATGACTCTGCCTGTTTGTTAGGAGTCAGCTTACGTGTAGTTTTCCTCGGAGTGTACGTCCAAAGGCCAAATAGATGCATAATTACGGGTAAAATTACAGGGGGGCACTGTATTTATATACCTCTATATAATATGGTACTTCGACGTGGGCATGTTTTCGTAATCTGATGTGTACTGGTGTGGCTGTTATGAATAGCTTTTCATTTTTGGTCGTGTAGTTAGAGCCATAGGTTGTCTCAATTATGAAAAGTTCGGAATTGGCACCTTCCCCGACAATAAAAAACTGTTGAGAATTAGATAAATGTACGATATTGTTTAGGAGTACTCGTCGAGTGTGCTGGGGTGTATAGAATATCGGTTTAAGATGTAGTAATTGTGTATAGCAGCTGCACCTTATATAAAGGTCGTAGTTTGATCAGATGAGAAGATATTATAAGAAGAAGTGTGTGTGTGTTTCCCCTTTTATATCTAAGTAATGCGCATTGGTTAGATCAAATTAAACATCGGTTATATATGGATGAATTAGAAAAGTATGCGTGAGTGTATATTGAATGTCTGGAGATGACGTGCAGGAGCTTGGTCATTCGAATCGTCTGGGCATTGTGAGACAATAACACGTTGTGTGTGCAATATACAGTAGTTAATCCACAGGCAAGTGAACGTCACTCCGGAAAGGTTACACAGAGATATTGGGGCGATTGATGGGCCGGAACTTATTGAGTCCATGAAAAAGGCGCGGCACCTATATGGATCGTAAGATTACTTTACTTACATACAAAAATAATGTCGGGCTGAAGAAGTATTCTGGTCAGATGATAACTTATGATCGCACTTTTATAGAGTGATCGCGTGACATTTAGTTTCTGAAATTACCTGACTTTACGGGTGAGAGTGAAAAACATCATAGGATCGTGTTTCAGATAAGAAGGAAAAGAGTGTTATATAATAGATAATAAGTACGCTAGTATAGATTTTGACACATGTGAATGAATACAATAGAAGGCGACCGCCTCTACACGAAACAAACAACTTTAGCAGGATGAATTATTGACTTATATGCCCTCGGGATAAGATTTCACAAGACGGCGTAAGACATGTTAGACTAATAGATGCGATCATCCGCGGACAGGATGTTACGGAAAACAGAGTAAACAAAGAAATAATTGATTTCGAGAGAGTAAGTTATAGAAATTTGAAACGTATGGACGCTTAATAAGGTACCGTAAACCTACATTTTGAAAATAACCCGAAGCGAGTATGGCGCTATCAGTCTGTCAATATTCGTCAGTATCTGCTTATATATATATATTTCTATCTATTTATATAGATAATTAGAGTGAACAAAATTCCATTTTTTGTAATTTAATTTACAATTAAGTAGTTAAAAGTCGAAAGTTATTCTGTCAAATAATACGTAATTTTGTGTTAATCAAAATTCCTTTTCTCATATATTCACAACGAATTTAGTAAAACATGATCTAGCTACACCGATGAAGAACATATCCGTAATAGCAGAGACAACCATGCCAGGCAATAAATAAGGGCTATACAGACACCAGACGACGATGAGAAAAAAAGCCGCGCAGCATGACCCATATTCGACAACGAAAAGTAAGAAAGATATGCACGCATGTGTTAATATTAAGGGCGCACACAGTGCTTATCGATTACGAGTATGAAAGGAAAATAAGAAAGAAATTAATGGACTACGCAAATAGGTCACGATTTTACAATTTTAAGGTGTTACAGTCTATCAATGTAACAGCACACAAATGTGTATTTTAATATATTTAATGCAGTAGCAATTTCATATTAAAAAAAAATACGCATATTTGTGTTATTTATTTATAACGTATATAACTGTACATTACTGTTTTTGTAACAGATTAAGAAAAGGAAAAATATTTCCTAATATAAACATTTGTTTATTACAAGTGAAATATCAAAAACCGCTAAGTATACAGACAGACAAAGAACTAAGAAATTGAAGAAAACATATCATCTGACGTAAGCAAAGGTACGATGACTTTCTCAATTCTGTGATCAAAATAATTATTTATATTTGGCGAAGCTAGACGAAAGCTTATTCTGTTTTCTTTTTATTAATCGATTACTATGTATCAGGCACGTAGCCAGACTTCTAACTTAGGGGGCGGGGGCAAGACATTTTTAGGGGGGCAAGGCATTTTTTAGGGGTGGGGCAAGGCATTTTTAGGGGGGGGGGCAAAACTAATATTGATATTCTAATATGGGTGACGTTTTGGTTCAGTGTGTGTGTGTACTGATATATAGATATAAATAAGTCGATAAAAATTTCAATTTCTTTTATATAATCTAAATATAGTGTTGTGTATTTCGGTAGGTACATGTAAATAACAACATCAGTATAGTAAAGCACATACAGCATAGTAAACACAGTAATAATAACATAAAGTTCGTAAAATAAGGTAGCTACTTGCGAGCTCTACAGAATTCTTTTATAATCTTCTATTTGTACGTGGGGTTTATACCCTACCAATGCTGTTTTTCTTTCAACTTTATCTCGGGTGAAATCTGGGATTTATTTCTATGTTAATTTCAAAAATGTTGAATGTAACATTCACAATTTTTTAAATTAATAGTTGCAACTGACAACAAAAAGAAAAAAAACGTATTTGAAATTCGTGATAAAATACTAAAATAATTTTTTAAACTAATTCCCACTTTCATTTGAAAATAATTTAGGTTGCTAGTATTCATTTCTATCTTTATGAATGAAGACAACACTTTCTTTTATAAATTAAAAAAATATCTTTAAAAGAAGCTGGCAGAACAACAACGTGAATTAATTTTGTGTTTATATTAAATCATTTGGATTATAATTATTTAATTGATAATTTATAATATTAAATAGTGTGAATTAACAATATTTAAAAAAATATATTTGGTAAGTTGACAAAAAAGACAGATACACTGACAATCTCTTTCACCAAGCAGGAAACAGGTAAAAAGCATCGAGGCTTTGTTTCCTTCACCACTTGATCTGAAACTAGCGAAGTTATGTTTGAGTTTGAGAACACGTACATTTTCTTTTTTTTTGTTTTTACAAGGTAACATACATTTAAATCATATTTAGATGTTATTATGGCCAATAGATTTATTTTAACTTGCAGTTTAAAATCCGTAAATATTTATTATGTTATCATTAGTACCAGGAATGGAAAATTAAGTTTTAAACAAAATAAAATCCAAAGAAGCGTTTTTGAAATCGGAAATTATGTTAAAAATTTGTGGGAGGTCCTCTTGTGGTGGGTGGCCTAGGGCCCCAGCCCCGTGGCGCCTTAATCCGGCCCTGCTGTAAAATATATAACACAAAAGTAAATACTGGTTCATAATGAAGAAGTATAGTTGACTAGAATATAAGAGTATTTATATTTATAATATTTTTTGGATCACAAATTTCAGGGGGTGCAAATGTAATTGCAGGCGGGGGGGGGCTTGCCCCCCTTGCACCCCCTGGCTACGTGGGGGCTATGTATGTCCGCCATATTCTTATTCTAAAAAAAATGATGAAGGGTAATGAAGACAATTTTAAATGATGAATAAGATTGATGAAATGTATTACTTTTAGGGGCAGTTATTTACAAGTATTTGTATATATTATGGATCTGAAGACGCCTATGTAGTGGAGGCAACGCCGGGTTATTTCCTGGGTATGTGTTTCGACAGATTGGATATTCCTGGAAAGAAACTCTGTTTATGGAAATTTTCCGTGACTCTACGCACACCGTGGATGAAATGAAAGCTATTTTTTAGTTGTGCTCCTAAAACGAGGTATAAGCAGAAACCAGAGAATAGAACTCAATCTTCGTGTATTTGACTCAACGTCGGTTGAACGGGCGCAATATCGAGCTCCAACCAAAGTCTCACTTAAATAAAAAGTGTCCCAGTTAAGAATAAGTGTTCTCCATTTGTCTAGCGGCTAACCAGATGACACACTTTCATCCTAATTCCAAAATAAACTTGTACGGACAAAAGTGTTGACTGCTTCTTTCAAAGTCACATGTATTTTGTAAATCAAGTATCTACACATTTAGCGATCTAAATCTGTGAACTATTAATTGAATTTAATGATAACACTGGGATTATTTTGTGTATTAATATTTTTTTCGATTTAAGTAACGAATGCTATTAATACACCGAAAACAAATACATGACAAAAACTGTAATATAACATGACAATCATTTTTAGTAGACTCAAATATAAGTTATGGTTATTTATTTATCATTTTATTCAAAAAACTACTGATTAATAATCATATACTATGAATTATTAAATTATCGATATATTGATGAAATAAACCAAAGTAAACATCTTAAGGATATGCCGCGACACGCCTATGTAGAAAGCTTACATACAATGTGTTTTCATTTCAGATCGCAATTGGTTACATAAAACAATAAATATCTCAGTTACATTAATACTGCTTGAATCTTAATACTACTTAAAAAGAATGCAAACGGAGCTATCCCAGTTGATCAGCGCAATATAATCAGAGCGTTAATAAAAAATTAAAAAAATCTCACCGCAAAAGTAATAATGCACATGTCTGAAAAACTCGTAGCGTGTAGAAAATATTGAGATAATATTTATTATTTAAACTTAATCTCGGTTATCTTGTAGACACTGTATGGTTTTGTAACACATAACACACTAAACTAAACCAGACTGATAGAACTAGGCACCAATATATTTGAATAAAAATTTACATTTCATAACTATTATAAAGCTTAGTTTTATCATTTACGACGAATACTTATTGTTGTTTTTTGTATCGATTTTGAATTATATTATCAGCATGAAACGAATTGATAGATCCCTGTCATTTCGACAAGGGAGGGTAATTTATCAAGCCTGATGGGAAATCATGATGTTGAATCAGAATGACAAAGCAATTTACTTGAACTATTTTCTATACAAGGTGGGAGTATATAAAAAAGCCTCCTCTCTGGAGGTGATTGACATTCATAGTTTCAATATTAATATGTCAGCAAAGGATTTATTCGATGATACAGGTTGATATTGCATAAGTTATTACGTATAAGAAAACGCATAGTGTAAATATATCTATGTATGCGTGTTGGTACGGGAATGATAGGCACGAGAATGATGGGAAGATTAAGAATGAATTGCATTTTTTTATTTTTCAGATTGGTACATAATTTTAACGATTAAAGTATGCATATAAATATATGACACACAGATGAAAATATTCACAGAGAAATAAACCGATCATCGTTAATATATATATATATATATATATATATATATATATATATATATATATATATAAATATATAAATATATAGTACTATGAAAATATATTTATGATATAGGATCTACACAATAACTTGTAATTTTTCTACCCAGACTAAATGAATGGTGTTACAGGCTATCATAGTTACAACTTGTACAACAAAAACATTTAGTTTCGCAAAATAGAGTGGGAAATTATGACGTTTCTGTTATATAAACATTTTATATGATAGAAACACATCGGAAAAGGAGATACCCCACTTGTATTCAACATACAATAACACCAAATAAATAATTCTGAGTTCGTTTTGATGAGTAAAACTTTAACTAGATTACATTCATTAGTTAGTCCTAACACTTTACATGTCAGATCAGGGCATGTGTCTAACAGTTAAAAAACACTTAATTTTGTTTTGCACGCTTAACACTAACATATGATCTGATGTTGAACGAAGAAAACTTAAATGTTTAGAAAAACGTCAAAGTACCGTCTTTCTAATCAAAGAACTATAATTAATCCGAGTCATAGAAGAATAAATTACCAGATTTTACTAAAAAAAACATTAAATACTATATTGAAGCAAACTGCAGATGTCTATACTTCTTTAATTGATTTTGTAATGTGATTTCGTTTTATACGAAATGTGTCGGCCGATTAATCAAAAGGTATGGTACGCTCCAGATTAGATAGATGGATCTTACATATTTTAGATTATTTCAAGTGCACATTTCTATTAAGAAGAATATGATCTAGATCAATATCTTACGATTATGTTTGAAACAATATTTATGTTGGTCTCTCGCATTTATGTTTTAAATAGCGGATTGAAAACACATACAACTCCATACACAGTGTAGTATGTCAGCCTGCTTAGAATAGCAGTTTTATAATCCCGTCACGATTAACTTTGAAATGGCTAAACAGACATATTGAATAGACACCTCTTTAAGAAGTATGGGGGTATTCTCAAACCTTTAATAAAGAGCAATCTGCATATATTTGTAAATATATATTCGTCGCGTCACAAAAAGTGTGTTCTAGTAATAAGGGAGGGGTGAACGCAAATCTATTTCTATAACAGTGTTTCTCGTTTTTTTCTGGTTTGTATATAAATTTAGAAATGTTTCAGTCTTTTTTTCTTACTTAAAACTTGTAGGTTATGGGAGATTTCTTACTTTGTAATATCTTTATGCGAGTGACACGTGTTCTCTCTCAACTTCCCCTTTACCCATTTTATTTCAACTAATGGTTTTGTTTTCTTTAATATCTCGGACCATTTTTATAATGTCTAGCTTCTCACTGCGTACCACAAACAAAATGACAGAATATTAAAAGAAGTAAGTATAACACACAAATAAAAGTATGTGTTTTTTGTTTAGTTCACGAATGATGACTTGCGTGAGTTATACTTGCGCCACCATATTTCTTATCCTATTGAAACAAATGTATGAGAAGGTCTTACATTGGAAAAATAATAGCAAGTGATACGAACCCCGCACTTTTAAAGACTTGGAACATAAACCCTAACTATAAATAAAAAAGTAAAGTAGGAGTTTGTAATCTTCTAGCCATCAGAAATGATAGTAATAAGTTTTATATGGAGATGAAATTGCTACAAAATTTAAGATTTCATATCAATATAACTGCGAGAACTGCTGAAACCTTATCTTTTTTATGTTTTTATAGTTTGAATATAATCGCTATTTTGGTTCTGCATTTGTCCTACGTCGTTCCGTTTATTAAAAAACATCTATCTTTTAGTCTGTTTTGTTGAACCTTGAAATGAGATTTTCCATGCTAACCGCGCATATTAAATGCACTCATTTTAGCTGCGTCTAACCATCTATAATAGTGTTCTTCCTGTATGGCATTTTAAAATTTAAATGGATAGTACCGAATCTCCAATACTTTGTAGTTATATTTAAAATATCCATTCTGGTAAAAAAAAATGTACGTGTATCTAAAAATACATATTATTCTTTTTTTTATATAAGATTAAACTTAAAAGCAACGTATATCACGCATTATCACGAGTTGAAATGATTTTCGTGATGTCAAATTGAATAAAAGTCAAACAATATTAAAATGGCGGACCTGTTAGTATTCACAAGCAAATGAATAACAATGCGTACAATTGCTGTGAAATGAAATTCCCTGGAAAATAAAGCCATTTTTCTTTTATGTCCGCCGTCAGGCGACGATTACCATTGGAACTGTATCTCACAGGCAAAACGTTACGTGAGTGATTGCCATAAATTGTTGTGAAACCCCATTTAACACGAAGCACATTAGAATCCTAAACTGAAAAAATGTGCAAATACTTCGATCAATATTAAAGAGCGACGGCGAGTGAAATTTTGGTCAAAATAGTTCCCTTGATCAACGTCTGATTTATGTCAGTGTCTACATGTTTCCCAAAGGATTACTCACCTACTACAATTTGTTTGAACAACAACACACACTTAATATATACATATTCACACAAATACACATGTATATGTATATATATATATATATATATATATATATATATATATATATATATATAATAGATAATGGTAGTTAGCTTGAAGCATTGCTGGAACTAGTAGTAATATGTTTAAAATTGCTTAGGGCAATGCAAAGTGCCGCCTAAGTTGTAAGCTGGAACGAACAAAAATGATAAATAGAAATGGGGCTTACTATTTATTTTTTCTTAAAATCTTACATAACAGCAAATGTGGTGTTTTTTTGTCCGGATGATTATTAAAAATAGTTTATTTAATATTTCCCTTTGTCAGCATAATAAATGTCAATGAAAAACTCCGTTTGTGTAGAGAATTAACCAAAATGGCTAGCGTTATACACATTCAGCCAGCGATGGAGCTTTATAAGCCACGTTGGTGATGTTAGTGAAGATGAAACATACATGTCGTTCGATACCAAATATATAATATATATATATATATATATATATATATATATATATATATATATATATATATATATATATATAAATAAACTCAGTTAACCCTAAAAAAGGTAATAGACAACTGTATACGTAAGGGGTTACTGAAAATGATGGGTGAAAGCTTAGAGGGTCATCATAAATTCTGAGATGTGAAACGAGATGCTTGTTTACTTTCGTTTTAAATTCATGCATGTCGCTACAATTGTGGAAATAATGAAGGAAAGCGTTCCAAAGCCTGGCAGCTTTAGAAAAGAAGCTATCGGAGTGGAACTTTTACCGCCATCTGGGAACTTCCGCAGTGAATTGATGGGATTTATCTTAATGTCGGGTTAGTCAAGTGTATTTACTTTTTTCTGACTAGAGGTGTTATAACTTTTCTCTATTATTTCTTTTAACACAATTCACCACAAACAGGGCAGGCTGGTACTGTAGACGTACGGGGCTACTGAGGAAAAGGATGAGCGTTGTTTGGGGGTTCAACCTAATTTGGGAGCGGTGCAGCGAGATGTCTGTTTACATTAGTTAAACATGTCTTCATGTCAGTGGCGTAAGGAATACAGGGAGCATCGAGGAAGTTCTAGAGTTTAGCAGAACGAGGACAGAAGCATTTGGTGTAGAAAGCTTTTCGGCATCTGCAGACCTCTACAGTGAATGGATGGGATTTAGCAGATTGTAGGGTTGGTCTAGTGAAGTTACGTCGTGGGAGCACCAGAGCAGGTACTTCATCGGAGAACAATCGATGTGCGTACTTGTAAAACAATCACAAGGATGAAACATTGCGGCGATGGGGCAAGGGGCTAGGGCTTGGAAATTCAAAATAAACCTATCAAGTTTGCGACTCTTTATTGGACCTTGTCTAAGAGGGAGAAACTAGTGGATGTTGCACCAGCAAAGATAGGAGAACAATACTCAATGTATGGGTGTATGGTATAGATATATGATACTGTCAGGTGTGATACATTTTCTTGTACGGTTGAGGGAGCCTACTGACTTTGAAGCAGCCTTGGCGATGTCGTCTATCTATTTGTTCTAATTAATCTTACCTGTTTATATTAGGATGACAAGTTTGAACGCGTGAATCTTAGGTAAGGTGTTATTTGCCATAGCAATCGGTGGGTTAAGAGGTTTCTTGTATAAAAGGAGCTTTGTCTTTGCAGCATTAAAAGTGACCTTCTATTTATGCCCATTCAAATACAGACTGGAGGTCACTTTCTAAGGGTTTATCAATTGCCTCGGATATGTGCGAATCAGTTTTACCCACATGACGCAATAAGAGCGTGGTGTCGTCAGCAAATATACCCATCTCAGACACAATCTAATCAGGGAAGTCGTTTATGTAAATCAGGAACAAAACATGTTCAAGGATGGATCCCTGGGATACACTTGCATTTATGGCGTGTGTTTTAATGGGCGGGCATCGAGTCTATCCGGCCCTTGTTTTTAGATAAGTAGGATCAGATTATATGAAATATTTGTCTAGTAATTGCATAGGAATTAATTTTTATTAGAAGACTTTTATGCCCGACGTTGTCAAATACTTTGTATATATTAAGCGCTACCGCTCTAGCTTAATATGTTTAGTCTAGGGTATGGTATATGCATTCAGAGATGCTCCTTAAGATATCCACAGTAAACTGTGATTGACTACATCAATACTGATAGTCAATAGGAAGAACCGCATTTACGAGGTGACGGGCAATTGCTAGATTGATTAAGGATTGCACTATTTAAGCGATAGGCGGGAGGAGACTGATGGGCGATTATTCTAAGGGTCAGTTTTATCTCCAGAATTCTTTAAGATTAGTACAACAGAGGCAAATTACCAGAGATCAGGAAAGCAAAATTCTGCAAGGCATTAGTTGTAGAATGTGGAGAGGACAGAGGCCACTTCAAGAGATCATTACTTTATTACTATTACTTATATGAGATGAGACACATATTCTTTGGAAGTGGCATGATTTTTATGATTTCTCGATCATAAGATGATGTGATAGTCACATAATGTAGTCTAGTTTTAGTCTGCAATGGGTAATTTGTGAGAGAGTTGTCTGCGGATACAAATAAAAGTTTAAGGCGAAACTCTGGTCAACTAGTTCAGCTTGATGAGTTCCCCTGCAAACGCCACCATTTTGCTTGGGTTGCGAAGGAGTTGTCTATTAGTCATTGTTCACCACATAATTAAAGATTTTCCAGAAATCGCGAGTACCTAGTGTACAAGCATGCTGCCCCTTTCGACGACCATTGACCCCATGGTTGTGTCACTGACCTTGTTCTTGTATTTATCGTCGTTCTAGCCGAGTAGTCTATAAACTGAGAAATCGCTGAAAGCACATCACTGGTTTACAAGTTAACAAAACAAGAAAAAGGACGCAACTTACGATAAAGAACACACACCCATATGTCTTGTGTATAAGTTAGTTGGAAATATGAGTGTGTGTGACAACGTCACGGATTGATGCGACCCACATTCTAGTTAGTCAAGATGTAAGCTTATCTAATCACTTGCTAAATATTTGCCGATCCGTGTCTGCGATCTGCTCTCTAAAGAAGTTGACTTCCAACTGAATATCTTCCCACTGAGCCGCAACTTGTCAACTTTTTTACGCAAGCCATTGCCTGCCGTAAAACTAACTTATTGTTGTCAAAATTGTCGTAAAACCCTATCACTTTTAAACATCTTATCTCACGTCTTTTCGTCTTAGTCACCGACAAGCCTTCACCTCTAAAAAATAGAAAAGGACTACTCCTTGTGTATTGTCCATCTCATTTCTGATCGTCTTTGTATGAGTTAGTGAATTATTTTCCCGCCACCGTTCGGGGCTTCGCCCTCTGGTCCATAACATCACGATAGTTTCTATAACACAATGCGTGTTCTGATCATCTCTGTATACTTTCTCTTTACTTTATTTATTCCAGTCTTACAATGATGTTTTACGCTATAAGTTACTGTCTATGTGTAGGTGATTTGCCCGAATGCTTGCTGCCTCTGAGCAATAGTAGCCGCAGAGTACGAAATGTACTATTGTGGAGAGTGGGGCTTGCTGTAGAATTTTCGCGTGGACAATACGTGTGTTTGCCTGCTTTGACCCATGGTCAGGGAGGCGGTTCAGGAAAATTACAGTCGGTTAGAAGGAGCGCACTATGGAAACAATATATGTGGAGTTACCAGCTTCGTATGTATAGCTGGAGTATCCAACAAGGCAAGGTGGTACACATTACAATCTTAAAATACATGTATTTGGGTACTCGAGTCTAGTTACAATGCTGGATTTTTCATAAATAGATTTAAGCACATGTATACTTGATCATCTTTTTCTAGCCTATGTTTTATAGTCATGGGGAGGGTCTTCCGATCAAACTATCCTAGCCCGTGCATATGTTTGTCAACGACTGTACGTTAAAATAGTGTAGGGAGGTTGAAGAGTGTAGGTGTATTTGACTAAGTTTTGTGATACCTGAGAAGTTTATTAAAATAAATGTTTCTATGTCATTTATGTTGGTTCTTAGCCCCCGGATATTTGTGAATGCTAGGCTCAAGGGTGATAGTAAATATGCTGTTTTAGTTGGTGTCTGCTTTATATAGAGCAGCCAGGGCAAACTGGGTGCTTGTTCCGTGCCAATAAGCTAACACAACAAGATTATTAGTCGAGACTTGATCCATGGTTGCTGTGGCTTCGGGAGAGAGAATCTCTTACCATGTGCGAGATGTCACGCACTGTTACCGACGATATTATACAACTGTGGATAGAGATGCTGCCTTTAGCGTTACTTATGAGTTATAAATCCTCTCTACGAGTCAGAAACAGCAGCAAGACAAGGTGTCTAACCTGCACTCTTAAATTATCGAGACAGGAGCGACCTAGACTAGTCATGTGAAACTTAGTGACACCCAATGTTCCTCAAGTGTCCTATATAGAGAGAAAAAGAGGATACGTTCATCGGCCTAGTCAGGAAACAAGGTCAAGATGAACATCGAGTAGAAAAAATACCTCATAATTATCTTACGTTCAGTCTGAGATGTTTGTTTTTTTCTTAGTAGGTATCAGATATCTTATGTGTTGTAATGGCTGTTAAGAACATCCATTATTTAATGCATGTTTACGGTTATGTTGTTATTAAACAGCACACGGTTTACGGACACATTTATTTTTCCAGTCTTTATATGAACATACTTTTTATAAACGTATTTGTAATAGTTAGATCAGAAAGGAGTATTTAAGTAGATATTACACAGTAAACTGTCAGCTCAAGAGCTTGAGCAGTGATATTGTTTTTTTCTTCAAAATACACTCGTTATTAAAAAAAAATGAAATAAATATCAACACGAACATTACCAGCGTAAGATATGAATACATAGGTTATGAATATATAAACATTAAATTGGTCGACTAGAGTCGAGACTCTCATTAAATTAGCTAAGGCACATAAATGTAGTGGATGGGGAAACTCTTTTTCCAAGATTAGGCGACTTACTTTTTATCCTCACCTGATAATAGCCCGAGTTTAGCAAGGGGGCATAACCTACACATTTCGAAGCCTGTGGTTTGACTTGACTGAAGATTGAAGCCTGAATCTATTGACAAAAATATGTACCATTATGCCACATTAACCAGTAAAATGTATTAATGTTGGGTCTCATAATTCTATGCGCAATCGATGTGAATCAAAATATATATTTGTATTACAAAAATGTTGAGGATGTGTGTGTGTGTGTCTGAAATTCGAATTAATTTTTTTATCATAAATCATTTTCATAAATATATGCAATTTAAGTAAATACATTTACGAAACGAAAGCATGAACTCGAAAATTGCAGAGTAATTACATGTTATCCTTCCGCTGTGTAATATAATTTAGAATTAGTATTTATTACTATCATATTATATAAAGCACCATGTATGATACACATATTTACTAATAAAACATAACGACGGTAATATAAAAAAATATATAATTGCATATATATATATATATATATATATATATATATATATATATATATATATATATATATATATGTATATATATTTTGTTGGTGATTTTATTATTATTGAGTGCTCTGAATTTACATTGAGCACTCTCATAAACCCGGTGTCAACTTCCTTCGGATTTATACCCCCTAGATATTTGTAACAAGTTAATTATATATATATATATATATATATATATATATATATATATATATATAAATAATACACTAATCAGTGATATATATATAAATTGTTTTCCGAACCACAATACTTGCCAAGAAAAACCCGAATAATAAGAAGTACTACTTAGGTATGGCCTCCCTACATTTTAAAACCAAATATTGCGACCATAAAACACATCTCTAATAACAAAACCACCGACGAAAAATAGAACTATGTACCTATGTCTGGGAACTCAAAGAAAGACAACAACAATGATCGATTGAAAAATAGTACGCCAAGCTAGTACATGTAGAAATAAAGACGATCCATGTAGATTATATCTGAATAAGAAATTATAAATTCTGAACTTTTAAGACCTTCCAAACCAAGCCTGCCATTAAACAGCAACTAGTAAGATACACAATCCTTTACCGACACCGAGCTTGCATTCTGATGTTGTAAACAGGTCGGCCTTCTAAGCTTATTTCAGCTGTTGTTTCCAAACCAGACGATATAAACTCATTCACACTCTCTTTCCAAATGAATCCGACTATTAAGCCGGTTCGACTCAATAGATGTATTGAACAAAGGAGACTTTTTTCCTATATTTCCTGGGGATTTGATTAGTCAGCTTTTCATGGACAAATAGATATATAACCTTTCGATTAATATTATGTGTTTATAATTATTAGTTCTCATTTATTATGTAATAACTAACCTGTACGCTAATAATTAAATTGAACTATCAGACTCCACTGGTAAGATAATAATAATTTGGTACACTCAATAAGTATGCTGAAGAAATATCGTCATTTTTTATCGGATTTAAATATGTCATATCTATTTTATTGCTTAATAGAACTTGTTAAATAACATATATTTCTTTCATTTAATAATTTTAAACATATATAAATATTGTCTTACATGAATTCCGAGAGTAGGCAAAACATTGATGAGCAATTAGCAAAACAAAAACGGGAGTAAATATTCCGGACAACGTCGGGTAGGTACAGATAGAACACAATTATTTTCAAAAAGTAATGGACTGGCATATGCTATTGCTTTATTAGCAGAAAGGTAGTGTAAAACGAGGAGAAATATTTTTCTCTTCAAATTACAATTCTAAACAATTGAATTCCTATCGGTCGAAACTAATTGCTCTTTATTGATACATTCATTACTGCGCTGCAATTCGACTTCAACATCCAACCCACACGGTAGCACCGCACACATCCTCGCACACTGATCGTCGTCTTTTGTTTTTCTTCTTCTACTCTTGCAGTATGTGATTCCGTCATCTCAGGTTAAAAGTTTCAGTAGATAGTTTTCCGAGTGACTAGTTTTAAAATGGACGCCGTCTGAGGAAACATGGTCGATCCGAGCTTAATTGTATGAACTCGGACATCTTAAATGTAGTTAGGTACAACACCTAGCGGCAAAAAGTAAGAACATCATAGTGAAAGGAAAACACGTATATATATATATATATATATATATATATATATATATATATATATATATATATATATATATATAGATAGATAGATAGATAGATAGATAAAGAGAGAGAGAGAGAAAGAGAGAGAGAGAAGAGGGGGGGGAAGATGACATATAAAAACAAAGAAATATACAGATATTTTTACGCGACACTCAGTCAATCTGGCCGTTAACTAATTAAACTTTCTAAGGCAGACATTTCTGTTTCTAAACGTTATGCTATTTGAAACGTACGCGTTACAGACAAAGAACTAGTTATTTAAACTTGATCTGAAAATACTGATATATATATATATATATATATATATATATATATATATATATATATGTGTATATATATATATATAGTAAATTTACTTAGAAGCGACGTCGTTTTATAGAAAATGCTCTCATCAGTGTAGTATATATATACACGTGTTACAGACTAATAGCATATTATTTAAAATTGATGCGAAAAAGCCAATATATTATCACCATCACCATGAAGGTATTCAATAAGTCATTGAGAAGGAATCACTTCCTGGTGTCTGTCGACCTTACTGTTAATTATAATTCATGTGATGTTGGGCAATAGTCGCCACGCTTTGCACTGCGGGTTGGCGACTGTATTTGCACGTAGCTAGGTGTTCACATACAGACGATAAAGACTTAAGTGACAAAAACAAAGACATAATCTTGTTTGTAACATAAGCGAAAAAGGCCAAAAAGATATTCCTAAGGTAATCGTGACAGACAACATGTTATATCAAATTAAGCACGACTGACAACCAGAAATATTTAAAATATAAACGAGATAAGCGACACCCATTTCATTATAGATGTAACCACGACTATCTAACACAATTGTTGTCTCTAACTATAGCGGGATACCCAACAAAATGTAATTCCAAACGGTGGGTTGGCAAAACTACACACTCAGACATTAGCGTGAGCGATCTACAACTCTGATATATTTGACGTTTCAACTTAAACGAGACAGGCAATCACAATTCCATTCAAACGTTAGCGGGACAGACGAACAGAAATAATATTTCAATTGTAACCCAGACACACAGTTAACTTGAGTTTTCTAAACTTAAGCAGGACAGATTAACAAAGCATATATCCCACACAAAAGTGTGACCCACAAACAACATTACATTTTAAACTTAATCAAAGCTGGCTAATAAAAATAATATTTCAAACCTAAGCGTAGCAGACCAACTACATAGAATTTTAAACGTAAGCGACATAGACCAACACGAATTAAAATCCAAACATCAGCATAACCGACCAATAAAATGTCAGTTAAAACTTAATCAAAATACACCAAAGACGGAGCATATTATAAAGATTATTGAATGTATCTAAAAAGAGATTGGATATGTGCGTTAAAATGTGGGAATAATAGTCTAAATATAAGCCAGACAAACACACACAAATGTTATTTTAATTGTATACGCGAGAGACGGACGATAATATATAATTAAATAAAGGCTCAAACCGACCGATAGTTGAAACGCTATTTCAAAATATGTCAGACAAATCGACTTACCGAGAGAAAAATCTTATTATATATATATAGAGGAAGACGCATCTCAGATTAATAGAACACACCAAATATGATATGCCCAGGAGAACCAGAAGAGGAACATTAAACTCTGGTTCGAATTAACTGCCTTACAGAATTTCCTAGTAAATAGTCAATGTTGAATTACATGTCGAGATTTGATTGGAAACATTTTCTATGTCGCTTCATTTCTTCACTGTTAGTAACACAAAATGATGCTCCCTTGATTCTATTTGTTTTCACTGTCTACCCATTCTATTATTTCTCTTCCTCATTTTGACCTCGTACAATTCTATCACTGAGACATTCCATTATTAATTGTTTCTCTAGCGATTTGAATTGATTTTCTATCCACCATTCTCCATTACCGGTTTTTTAATTATATGTTTATATTACTTTATATGTTATATTACTGTCTGCATTTCCGATAAAGTGTTTACCAACTTTTAACAGTGGTAAGGTTAGACGCAAGGTCATTCTTTATCTGATTCGATCGGAAAATCAAACCAGGTCGGCCACATCGACATTATTTAACGAGCCACCATTGACAAAAAAGATCCATGTCGCTCAAGACGAAGGCACCTAATGTTCAGACACCACTCGCCATCACCGAAATTTGGGGATGCTCTTTGGAATGCAACATACACTATGATTTACATTTGTTTAATTAGATATATCTATCTATTTTTATATATATATATATATATATATATATATATATATATATATATATATATATATATATATATATATGCAAAGCATGTCTAAAATGTATCCGATCGTAGGCCAGTAAAGATATTTCAAATACCTAATGGACTCTAATTCCCTTCAATGTAAGCCACGTGCTTGCATACACTAAGCACACCTGTCCCTCTAATGCCGAAAACACATCTGAAAGTCTTCTTTAGAAATAGTGTTCATCGGCGCCGTCGCCTTCCGCATCATATCGTCTCTAGTTTCAAAACGGGCACCTTTTAGTTGCGTCTTAAATTTTCTAAACAACCAGAAGTCGCAAGAAGGCTTGTGTCGAGAGAAATAAGGTTGGCGAACGACTGGAATTCCATGTTTGGCCAATAAATGTAAAATCAATTGGGTGAATGTGCGGGGGCGTTGTCGTTATGAAGTTCCCAGTTTGTATGAGTCTGTGCGCCGAACTGCGTCACGGAGACGCCGGAGAACATCTCGATAGTTCTCCGTTGTCACTGTCTGTCCTTCCGCTGCGTATTCGTGATGCACAATTCCACGCATATCAATAAAGACAGTAAACATGACCTTGATTTTACTTCGCACCAGACGCGCTATTTTCTTTGGCCTTGAAGACTCGGGATGCTTCAAATGCAACGACTGTGTTTTTTTTTATTTCTGGATCCTACCCCTACACACATGACGCATCCCAAGTTATCACAGTGTTAATAAACCCAGGATAAGTGTTAGCGGAGTCCAGAAGGTCCTGTCCTATTTGAAAACGGAGGTTCTTTTGTTCCTGCGACACCAACATTTTCAAACCTTTACGCAAAATTGTATGTGAAAAATCATTACTCACTCCGACAATCTTCCATCACCAAATGTCACACCCTCTCAACAACAGCTGCACTCCGAGCAGCTTGGGGCCTGCCAGAACGCTGGTCAATCTCTTGATATGTGCGGCCATGATCGAATCGGTTGAGTCATTCTTTAATATGTGTTACACCTATCGCATCTTCTCCAATCACCTGCTGAATCTTACGAATTGTTTCGCCTTGAGAATCACGAAGCTTTTGACAGAATTCGATGCAGTACCTTTGCTCAACACGTTCAGTCATCTTCAGAGAATCAGTAATCCGACGGACAATTGTGTAGCACATCACTCAGCGACCAACAGACACCAACTAACGCACAGAAAGGCGATGATAAACATCACACATGCGCATGAAAGTATATTCCTTTACTGTGTAGAGCAGCGCCGTCCTATCGTCTCTATTTCAAAGGAAAATATTAAGGGCAGACTCTTTTTAGACAAATCTCGGATATAATTAGTTTAAAAATAAATATTTTAACATCATCTACACATTAATACGTTTGAGTCATGTGGAATAAGCAGTGTAACAATAACCATTAAAACCAGTCGAGCGATTCGATCCCCCCCAAAAAATTCACTATTAGCTCTTATATACTATATATATATATATATATACTATATATATATATATATATATATACTATATATATATATATGATATATATAATACATAATATATATAGATAAATAATATATATATATAATATATATATATATATATATATATATATATATATATATATATATATATATATATATGTGTGTGTGTGTGTGTGTGTGTGTGTGTATTTCAAGGTTTCGCCCAATTGGTGTGTTGTTTTTTCAATAAATAAATGCTAAAAGCGTCAGAAAACGAGTATTTATTGAAACATCTGTAGGGAGGGAAGAGATATATGTATATAAGTATTTATATGTATCCCTTCCTTACAGTACTATACATATTTTCCGAGATTACACATATTTTCTGTTTTTTGCAACTTTTAGGTTTTCTCTCATATTAAAGCCTACGCAACAGCTGGGTGTGTGTGTGGGTGTGTGTATCTGTGCATGTAATGTATTTAAGTCCATCTATTTATCATTGTATATATACGTAAGCTTATGCACCCATCTATAGTGGCCTACACAAATGTTCTTGATTGTTATAGCCAGGGTGAAACTTTATAAATATCTATTAAATGTTTCACCCGTTTCTTATATTCGGGTTAAAATAATGAACCGTATCAGCTAAGAACGTTATAACAAACACTAACAATTTTCTAGTAAGAGATTCGAACCTAAATAATTTTGTATATATTGGGATATAATATCGGTGTATAGATCTATATTATGTTATGACTAGTTCACTACGTAGGTTTTATATCATACCCCCCCACTACATATATATATATATATTTATATGTATGTATATATATATATATATATATATATATATATATATATATATATATATATATATATATATATATATATATATATGTATATTGTCCGATTTAAAAGATTTTCGATTACATTTAAATAAAGAGCATACAGAAAAGGTATTAAAGTTGTTCAAAACTGTTTCCATGCAATTCCTTATTTAAGGCCATATACTGAAACACATTTTTTTCAAAACCATTAATATGTTCACTATTTGTACAAGTACCCAGAAACAACACACAATGTCGACATAACTTTTACTTCTACACACAACAAAGCAAAACTCACAAAATGAACGAATCGTCAAATATTTCGGTAAGATATTTAATTAATCGACATGTCGGTGTATATTTTCTGAACGGAGGAGAACAAGAATAAGGGAATAACTCCTCTGATAATTCGGTATCTAAAGTAAAGTTATTAACATGTTTGCAGCACTGATTTTGTCAATAGAGATAATTATAGATATTTTTAAATATAAAAACAAATATATTTAACATGATTATCCTGCTTATGCGTCATTAAATTAATATCTCAATGAAAACACTCAATCGGGGTTTAAATTTGCATATAGTAGATTGACTTGAAAATGACATGAGTAAACATATATAAAAAATATAGGAAAATGATAATGTATACATCTCTGTGCGGGTGTATATGTGTGAGCATGTGTGAGCATGTGTGAGCATGTGTGCCTCCTGCTCATACATATATATATACTCTAACTGATTGTGTGTGATAGGTCGGTGTCATCTGTTTTAGGGTGTATGTTCCGCTTAGACTAAACGTGTTCCTCTAATATTATAATATAATATAAATAATAACTGTTATTATTATTATTATTAGTAGTAGTAGTATTAGTATTACTGTTATTATTATTATTATTATTAATAATAATAATAATAATAATAATAATAATAATAATAATAATAATAATAATAATAATAATAATAATAATAATAATAATAATAATAATAGTAGTAATATATATATAGGAGTAGCATTAATTTCTATTATTACTAATTATTATTAATTATTATTAATAATAGTAATAGAGGTTTCTAGAAACAGAATACACCCTTTTAGTGTCCTTCAAAATGTAATTATGTTGTGCCTATTCCTTGTTAATGTATTCAGTCTGTGATCAAAGATTTAGTTTGATTGCATTATCGATCACTGTTTCCCGACCTGTTGATGTGAAATCCCTCAGGCTGAACCATTGTCAAAGTACGAATTAGATGACTAGTCCGTCTGACCTACTGTTTTCAATTCAGTCTCTTTCTTAACGGATCAAAGAAATCAACTTATGTCTTTAATGAGTTATTTTTCTCGGTATCATCGAAATGCCAATCGATTTCATGTTTCTTCCGGGACTGTCCTGAGTAATTGGCAGGGTTGTCGTCAACTCACTGCAGCCGCAATGTTAACGATAAAGAGAAATTATTGGATTAAAACCAAACGGATATTTAAAACACTCACTCGCTTTATGGCTCTATTCAGGCCTCTTCAACTATCTTTCTCTCTGTGTGTATTCCTATTTAACTCTACTCCCTGACACTTTATTTATCTTTTTCTAACGTTGGCTCTCTCTCTCTCGCTT
>OY744536.1:62313217-62410717 GCA_963556195.1 Sepiola atlantica
TCTCTGATAAGTATAACTCCAATATACTATTTGCGTTTAGTAGTTTTGCATCCTGCATGGGAACAACTTAACTAGGCACATACTACATACAAAATCATAATCATGAATCGTAATAAGTATTGTTTTCTTCGAAGTCATTGTGAAAATATTCTATTTTTATTAGTAGCTTTTTGTTAAGATTTTGTTTCTTATTTTTCTTTGTATAAAATTCCCCAAAAGTATATTCTTTATTTTTTTCTTCAAATTCAATAAGACATGTTATAAATAATTGTGTACATTACTCGCGTCTTGGTGATAGCGGTACATATGTATTTGCTCTTATTCACCATAAAGCAAAACCCCCTCCTAAATGAGCACAATAAAAGTTTCTTCAACGTATATTGAATACATTATTTAATTAGTATTTTTTTTAAATACGCTAAAAATTAGAATTAATTATCATACTCATGTGAACCAATAAACATAAGGTTGCAAAGTCGTTAGTCTAGCGTTTAAATGAAGATAAACTCAGCTGGTCTATAATACGCTTCTCTCTGAAAACTAAATCCAGCTCCTAGTCTATTCGTTTTGGGTTAGATATAAACTTGGCAGAAGAGTACCACTGATAAGCGAAATGCTCAAAGCGGCTGTTTTGGATTGATGCTGATCATCAGTATGGGGAAGCAGCTCATCTAAGAGAAGGTCCCTGCCTTGCAAAAGTACCCACTGATGGAAAAGTCTTAACGATTAAACATTGATGATAAATACGGAGCCCAATTATGTCCAAAGCTGTATGCAACACATTCTCACAACTTCTGCGACGGAATTGAAACCATTCATATAGACGCTTGCCTTTTTACTGGACAATTCTCGCGACGATGAAAGGAAAAATTGATAAAGCTTACCCACTCCTCGATCATACTTACCCTGGATCTAAGCTTTGGGAGTAGTAGAATAAAGAAAAACAGCGCGACTTCGGTCTTCCTCTTGTAAGACTGACATTTCGATACCTATATACTTTCAGAAAAACTGGAACCCTCTACAACGCAGTTGCACAAAATAAACCCTAATATGTAAACAGAATGCGTAATAAAAAATAATTTAATTAGTTTTAAACAAAATAAAGCAATATGTTGATCTTTGTTTTAATTATTAGGAAGTAGTCATCACAAAAAGACCACACATACTTAACTTTTTGAACTTATTTAATATGAACGCGTTTTTGTAAGATACTTTTTTCGATATATTTTCCAACGGAATCTAATCAAAATAAATAAAATGTATATGTCTTAAATAATGCATGTATTAACGTTGAGATAACTACTAACTTGAACAAGTATTTCTAAGTTTTTGCTTCATTTGCCTGTTGCACAAATGTTTATTTGTCTGTCTTTTTTGTTGCTAATATCCGGCGAAGTTTTAGAGAGGTCTACGCGTTTGACGTTGAAAGAGAGAAATGCGGAAGGAATCCAACATCAAATGTAGTTAAGTAGAAATATGTAGTCCTAATTAAACGCACTAACCTGCCGTGGTTTAAGAACCACGGGCAAACATGTATAGCTGCAAATGGAGACCAGCATTTCACCTAAAGTTTATGGGTTAAATTTAAAATAAACCTAAGTTTTTAATTTTTGTTTATTTCTGAACTATCCCTGTCTTAAATAATCTATGTATGAACGTTGCGGTAACTACTTAATTAAACAATTTTATTTTCTAGGTGTTTGCTTGCTTTGCCTGTTGCACACATTTTTATTAGCATGCACTTTTTTTTCTAAAAATCTGCGAGGTTCTAGAGGCCACCGACCGCGAATGGAGACCAGAATTTCAACTAAAGCTTATGGGTGAAATTAAAATAGAAACAAAGTTCTTGGTTTGTTTTATTTCTGAACTGTCTCTGTCTTAAAGTTTACTAATTCTAATTATGTTACCAGAGTGTACTTGTATTTACTTTGCCTTCTTTTAATTTAATTTTGAGTTTCAATTTCCCATATTTCGACGTAGCCTTAATTGTATTAATGGTTAACTAGTTTTTCACAGGTGTTACCATACTGGCTGTCTATCTCTTATCTGTACTAACTTGTGAAATATAAAACATATCTTCAATGTTTTGTTCCCTCTGATACGTATACATAGAACTTATTATCTTCATATATACATGTAAATATATATATATATATATATATATATATATATATATATATATATATATATATATATATATATCTGTATGTGTGCGGATGAACATTTTTTCACCTGCGAGGGATCGGAAATACCCGAGTATTACACGGGCGCAGGCAATCCTCTGTCGGAGTGTCTGCTTCGTAGACCTTGTCAAGTCATCCATTTAAGAGAAGGAAAACTCTGATAATTAAACCTTGCTACTAACCACTTATGTCTTGGCTGCAAACCGTTGTCTTGATCGAAAACCTTCATATAGCTTGAATCCTGAACAATCCTATAATTGCTTAAGGAGTAGATTAGTTCTGCCTATCGCCCGGCCTTCGCACTCGTCCTCTGTCTATTAGTAAAGCGTAGAAGTACAAGCACTGCGACACCTCTAAAGACACCTTGTGCTTGCCCTTGTTTCCTAACTAGGACAATGATCGCCGTGTCTATTTCTATCTATCTGGGAAACGCGGGGAAAGATTTTTCGTAACTTATCTGGGTATCTCTTCTTCCGGTTGAAGGTACAGGTTAGACAGCTTCTCTGGCTTCTGTTTTCGACTTGTAGTCAGAAGCCCTAACTCTTAGGTAGCGCTAAGCACGGCTGCTCCATCAACAGTTGCATACTATCGTGGGTAACTGTACCTGACATGTCGTGCATGGAAATGGACCCTAAAGTTA
Source organism: Sepiola atlantica (assembly GCA_963556195.1). Lineage (NCBI taxonomy): Eukaryota > Metazoa > Mollusca > Cephalopoda > Sepiida > Sepiolidae > Sepiola > Sepiola atlantica. Next base: position 62,316,041 of record OY744536.1, read on the forward strand.
TTATCGCTGGCCTTTCCCGAGGCCACCACCCCTTTGACCAAGTCCCGACTAATTGGCTGGTTGTGTGAGTTTATTTTCACCAAACTAGCACCTACTTCGCCCTCCTAACTCTATCCCTAAGCAAACATAGATTAACAAAATTAAAACAAAACTAAACCAGACACAACAAAAAGAGTCTTCGCCTCCGCCCCTGAGGCTCGCATTCACAAATATCCGGGTACTTTGAACAAACATTAACGACGTAGTATGTTTTATTCTAAAAAAACTCCACTGATACCTTGCAGCAAGTGAAACGAACCTTCAATCCTTAATCTCCTCTAACCACTTTGGCATGACTGATTACCTTCAACTCTACCGTAAGGACTCTAGCGAACATATACACGCGCTATGAGTTTATGTTTGGAACACCCTACGCTTGCCTAGAGAACATAGCTTAGAATCAGATGGCCAAACCTACATGGACTTTAGATTGACCTTATATCACAGAGTTAGTTACTTATATTATTTGTACAGTTCCCCTTCGACCCAGGATTGTACCCTTCTTGCCTCTGAAAGCTTTGACAGACCACTCTCACTGGATTCGAATGTCCAAGTACATGTATTTTGAGATGTTAATGCACCCCATCGTGACTGGTTGAGATACTTCAGCATTACTGATGCAGCTGGGAACACTACGACCTCTTACAGACTGTTACTTTGTCGACCCTCCTTTCCTGATCGTGCAGGACCAGCAAGCTTAATTTCTCGACCCGCACTTTATCTCACTACTCGAGGCTTGTGTGGAAAATTCCAATAGCCCGCTCGTAATTTGTGGCAATTATACTTATCACCTTAAAAACTCGTTGAAAAGCTGAAGAGTCTTTGCTCAACACGACAAGAAAATATGAGCCGGCTGATTGTGAACCCCTCAGGGATCACATCAGCGACGCTACATGACATTTAACCGCCTCACTCCCTGCTGATAAGTGTGCGCATGAGCTAACCGAATGGGTAAAAGCAGGCATTGATGCGTATGAGCCCACGCGAACACTTTCAGCAAACCCCACTCTCCTCAATGGTTTACTTCAAAATGTGCAGCTGCTATTGCTGAGAGGCAAACGGCATTTTAAAATCCAGCCGCCATAATTAAACTGCGAATAGACATACTAATGTATGCAAGAAATGATTGCAAAGTAGTTATAGTTGAAGCAAAAGTGAGGATATACAGAGATAGGCATTCAGTCACATACACTAGATAATTGTGATTTCTGGAAAATCTACAATAGTGTGATGAACAATGGGACATTGACAATTCTCCCGCTATCAAACCACAACGATGCTGTTTGCACGGTAACTTATGAGGCTGAATTTCTTGGTCAGTGTTTCGCCAAAAATCCACTTTGGACTCATCAAGCCATACCCTCCAATAATTTCCATTGCGGACAGAAGCCACGCTGAAACCTTCTCATCACCCCATCTCAGGTCAGAGACATCATAAAAAAGCATAAGACTTTCTAAGCCTGTAGGTCGTATACCAGTAATAGTAATGAGGAAATACACTACTGAGCTGGCCTTATCCTCCCCAAACTATACAACAACTGATTTGCTGCATGTTGTGTCCTTGATAGTTTGAAAATTGCATCTGTGGTACCAATCTTCAAGAGTTCTAGAGATAGAACTGATAATCTATACTACAACCCAATTAGTCTACTCTCGATCCTTGCTAAAATCTTTAAATCATTAATAAATCTAGCGATAGTCAGGCACCTTGTGAATGCTAAACTTATTTCTGGTCATCAACACAGATTTAGACAAGCACAATCTACCGCAAATATCCTAACGGTTATCTCTGAACGCATATATCATATCATGGTCAAGCCAACTGAAGCTAGGACGGTAGCGTTTGATATATCTTAGGCCTTTGACAAGGGCTGGCATGAAGGGCTTTTTCTAAAACTGCACTCATATGGTATATTGGACAAACATTTAATATAATTAAATCCTTCCTAACAAATAAAATATCCAGCTTGTCTTCGATTGTCGTTCATCTACGCAACATGACGTAAATGCTGGTCTACCCCAGAGATCACTCCTTGGACCTCTACTGTTCTTGATATTCATAAATTACCTCCCTGATGTAATTGACACTGATAATGGAATATTTGCTGACGACATTACGCTCTACTCTCGTCATATGGGCAAAACCGCGGTGCCCATATCTGAGGCAATGGTAGAATCTCTAGAAAATGCCATCTAGTCTCTAGTGGATTAGGGCAATAAAGAATGGTAACGTTTAATGCCGCAAAGACAAAACTACTCTCCTTCAATAACTACAAGAACCCTCTTTAACCATCAATTGTCATTGCAAATAACACCATACTTGAAAGTTCATCATTCAAACTCCTGAGCTTAACTTTCACAGATAACATGAATTGGAAAAATACATTGCCAGGGCTGCTGCAAAGAAGGTGGGCTCCCTTTACCGTGCTAGTAAACTTCTCCCATCTAACACTATCCTATATCTCTACAAGGCCACCGTCTGCTCATGTATGGCGTATTGTTGCCACATCTAGGCTGGGGCATCATCCACTTGTCTCTCCAACTTAGACAGGGTCCAAAAAAGAGTCTCCAACTTAGTAGGTCCCTCACTATCCACCAAACTCCATCTCCTGTCCCATCGCCGCCATGCACCATCATTGTGCTTGTTTTACAAGTAATTCAATGTGTTATGCACGGATGAACTTGCTGCTCTGGTGCCCCCACGATGTTAATTAACTATACCAACCCGAGAATCTGTCTAATCCTATCCATTCACTGTGGATGTCTCCAGATGCCGAAGAGGTTTGTACTCCAAAAGCGTATTTCCTCGTTGTGCTGTACTTTGGAACCCCCCCATGCCTGATGTGTTTCTGACTGTACTGACATGCACAATTTAAAACTAATGCAAATAGATGTATCGCTGCACAGCTCCCAATTTAGGTTGACATCCCCATCAATCTTTCACTATTTTTCACAGTAGCCATTTACGCCTACAGTGTCGGCCTGCCTTGTTTGGGGTGAACTATGTTTAAAAGAAAAAAAAATACCCAATTGTAAACATAGCAAACTATAGATATTAGTTATGTTAGATAAGTCAATTATATATTTCATAAGGTAACCGAAAGTATTGATTACATATATAGTTTCTAATATAACACACCAGTGAAAATATGAATTCCAATAGAAGGTCAATTGTTTGGACCAGAGGTTGGATATATTTGCTAGCTTTAACAAACAAATATAATATTAATAAATGGCGATTATATCTATGATTACTGAAGGCACTTGTTTGTCTATGCACACTCAAGACCGTGCCTATCTAATAGATCTGGGTGGTGAAGATAAGAGGAAACCTGCTGGATGGGGAACAGCTTGTCTCGATTAGTTTCTACCAAGGATAAGTGAAACAGTATCTGTGGATGACTAATTCATGAATCATAAATATATTTCAACTCGAATAGAGTAACACATCATAGAAGCTTAAATTATTTTTATATGCATAGACATATATATATATATGTATATATATATATATATATATATATATATATATATATATATATATATATATTGCGTTTGAATTTTACTTGCCATTATGAAAACGTATACTCGGTCAAGAAATCTGAATCCCTGAGTTAAGTAGTATAACACCAGGTCTCGTAATCATTAGTCCAACGCGACTCTTATGTTTTGAAATTCGAGATCAATACGCTGTGTGTTATTTCAATGTAAACACAATAACTGTAATTCTAAAGAAAGTTCAACCTCTCACGCGGGGGTAGCATCAATGTGGATAATTGATGAATCATCATTTATCATCTCTCAAAGTTCTTAACTTCATGGGAGCTTTATAATTGTTATTAATAACTAAATATTTATATATACATAGTGTTTATGTCATGGCTTCCTTACATCGCTTCCCTGGCTTTGGTTGTGTTAAGCGTCAGGTTGCGGTCTCGCAGTTATGTTTAATAGTATGAGTTGACCGGGAAACTGGAGTCAAACTCACTTAGACCATTGTTTTCTTCGAGATAACAGAAAATAGACAAACATCATTTGTTTGTGTTTAACAGATAACCCGATTAAAAAAAAAACACTCATGCTTAGGAGTTGGACGAGAGAGTCCTTATAATTTTTAATTCACTAACGCATGTTATATGCGCCTAATTTGCTTTACCTCAATAAGCTTTGATAACTGTAGAATACTAGTAAATCATCTCTTATTTTTCAAGGTACTTTCTCCTTCCTTCATAACATTTTCCGCTCTCCGATTTTCTTTTCTAACTTCCGTCCCCCCCACATAAATGGTCTAACCTTTAATCTCAACCAGAGAGCTGCGTCCTTTTACGTCCTCAATACAGTGAAACGATTACGTGGTATTCAAATATAGCTTCCGTACCCTTCTTTTTATGTTAATTATATAGATTAGCTGAACTTGATTTCTACAACCACAGAACAATGCACATGTTGAATATACATTGGAATAATAGTTGATACGACTGACTATATTCTACATCTCATACGGTACGATAAAAGATGAGTGCTGAATGACGATCATCTTACATACAAAATCATATTACTGCAATTGTAGAAGATATGACAACATGATCTACTTTCAATTCTACAAATGAGAAAGATACCCTAGACGCTAAAACTAAGCACACTGCTATTAGCCAACATTTGCACACTTTGTTTAATGACTGTATTATTAATATATAAATATAAATACATTAGAATTACTATACTTGTAAACTATGTTATATTCATAATGTGTGATTTTAATAGTAACGTTGTAATTTCAGTTGTTGTTGATTTGCTGGTCGAGTTAGACGTAAAATAAGGGCCGTGTATATAATACCCCATGCAGTATGCTTCATTAATTAAGTTAATATCATATATTCTAACTTGCCACCGCTGTTGTCTTTCATCAATACTATGTATAATATCTGGAAAACGTACCATGAACCAACTCTTTGTCATGGAAATGCGGACTAAACTATAGTCGTCATTTTAGGCAAATGCAACGGGTATACCACTGCGAAAAACAGAAATTTATACTGGTAAATTATATTGCCTGCGGAGTACTTAAGAATAAGCGATGTATTGTCTCAAATCTGGTACCTAAACAGGGTATATTAAGGACGAAAGTAATAAAAGGACTCAAACAAATCAATTAAAGATGAATCAAATAGCAAAAAAAAAAAAATACTTCAAAGTCGTCGTAAATATTTTTATTAACTTTGTGCTTACTTTTTGTGTCTCCCTTTTTCTTCTGCGTCTCTGTTTTATGAAGTTATTGAAAATATATGATATCGAATATTTTTCCTATGAAAGCTTTCTTTCTGAAACAATGACTTGTGTTCGTTTTTCTCCCGAGCAACACGTATTCCCTTTTTTTAACCGTATTATCCAACCGCATGTGAACTTCGAGATGATCTCTCTACAACTGCCGTCAACCTTCGAAACACCACCTTTGATTTAGCGTTCATGCCGCACCTTATTTGCATAATGCAACCCCAAAAGACACCGCCTTTCATTTAGCCTTTTTTTCCGCACCTGATTTGCATAATGCAACCTTCACTTTCTTTCCCTCCGGACCCACGTGATGGATGCTACCCTCCTGATCTCTTGATCATACATAATGCAGGGTGGTGGTGGCCTTTTGATTCGTGAGCTTCTCCGAAGTGGGACATGTATCTCAGTTTCTGCTTCTGAATCGTCCGATGAAGTTTCCGCTCCTAAATCTACTGACAAAGTTTCTACTTCTGAACTTGCGGCTTGATTCTCGTGGGGATCACTGGCGCTGCCCATTAATAGTTCATCGCCAGACGACCTATTACTTTCCCCAGTAGATGAATGGTCCGCCCCCAAAGCAGGGCGGAGATCGCGTATGTGTCGTGGAATTCCATCAACTGCGACTGATTGCTGACTGACTATGCCTGTCAGTCGTCCACGTTTGAATTTGGTGGTACATCGACAGCCTGGCGGTTTCACCCAGACATGATCTCCCACATCATATGACCCGTCCATCTCCTCATTGTCAAATGGCTGCACAATGTCGATACCTTTTACCCGAGTCCGGTACGTGTAGATGGCATTCGCGGGTGCGGTTGCCGAGGACATGCCATCCTTCGGCGTAATATTGTACCAGTATATTGCTTCCGCAACAAAACACTTCTTCCTGGCAGCAATTATCTTTATGCTGCGATGGCTTCTTTCCGCGATGTCATTGCCTGATGGTACGTAAGCACAGCGCAACCGCAACCGCAATTGAACTCTCCATTCAAATTTGTTTTTCTTACTCGCTGGCTGCAAAATGCTCGGTCGTTACCGGCTAAAATCTCATGTGGTGCACCCCTTTCATAATAGACGGACAATAGTTGTCGAATAACGCTTGCTGAATCTTGGCGTGCAATTGGTCGCCAAACTGCAAAACGGGTTGGTCCACAGTCGATGAGAGTAAGAAAGTGGTTTCCTTTCCCACCGTTTGCCATGCGTCACTTGCTTCCAGTCGTCCTTTTTGCCACTGCATTGGTGCTGGGTCGATTGACTGACACATTTCACAGTGCTTGATGACTTGTTTCACCTCTGATTTTGCCACATCTGGATTTACGCGCCTCACGGAATATAAGGGCCTATTGCCGCCTGGATATCCGCTCTGTTTGTGGATGTTTTCTATCTGCTGCTTGCTCATCGTGCTCACTGTAGCAGCGCATGTTTGCTGAACGGGCTCGGCACCCAGCTTTATTGCATCGTACCACTTGCGAGGCACTTGTGTCAGTTGGTCAGCAAGGTTGCAATATGACGGGACCAATGTTACGCTGACTACCAGGTCATACTCGCAGACCAGACTCTTTAACGTGTCTAACCTTCGTCTTATCAACATCTCAGTTGCTGCCTTAGTGACTATTCCTGCTTTCCCAGTCAACTTGTCGGACACCCAGTGATAGATCCAAAGGGAGTCAGTATGCAAGTGCAACCTCTTTGTTTGCCACTGTTGTGCTAGGTTAACGCCCTTCATCACAGCATCTAACTCAGCAAGATTGATGTGCTGGGCGGTGTTTTCAGGCCGTAACCAGCAGGCATCCTCCAACATGGCTCCATCCTTCACCAACAGGACTCCCAATGCTAGTGAACTAGCGTCAACCCATACATTCATTTCTTCTCCATTGACACACCACTGACTTTGAGCCGGATCCTCGTGCGTCGTTCTCTCAACACTTTCTGCAATCATTCAGGTGAGGAGGGCATCGCTTGTTTGATCATCCCACCTTCTGGTTACCACATTCGCCCTGCGTTTTATTGAACCCACTGCCACACGCAGCCAACCACACACTGGCAGGTGCCCCACAAGTTTTCCGCACAAAGAAAAATGGTCCTTCTTATGAGAACTTCAGGGATGCCGGAAATCACATTTCCTTGTCTCTATCGCAGGGTGCTATCATCCCCTATAACTTCCAAGCCAAGTATGCGTGCATCCTCTCTAAGCCGCTCTGGGTCTTCACACGTTAGGCTAAACTCTGACAATTTTGCGCGGACGTGCATTGCCGACTTGACATCTTCATTGATGTAAATGCCGTCAAGGTACGCCGATGTTGCACTTTCGACGGTCTCTTCCTGGGATAACACAGCACTAACGATGGTCTTCATGATCTGCGGTGCCACATTCTACCCCAAACCAAGTCTGGTTAGGCAGTATCTCTTGCCGCGAAATACCCCCGTCTGGAATGGCCATTAGGTTTTGTCGACCCTAACCTGCAGATAGGCCTTCCCTAGATCGAGCAATGATACATTCGATCCTTCTTGGCGCCATTCCCGTAACTTGCTTGCACATACATCGGCATCGGCCGTGTAAACCTCAATATATTAATTAAGCTCACGGTAGTCCATGACTGGTCGCACCTATGACTTGTTATGTTGTACCACTGGCATTAAAGGGATAAGATCCTTTGGAGGTCCAAGCTCTTGTTTGGGGTACGGGATCAACCATCCATTTTTGATCCAGGCGTCCAGCTCTCGTTCATATTCGGCTCTAACGTTCGCAGCCACGGGGTATTCTGTGACGCCATTCCGTAACTTGATTGGTACTTTATCGTTCTTCCATTTCCACGACGCAATCCAGATCTTTCGGCGTTGATCAAACGGCACCTTGAAGGCTGGTCGATCAATACAAAGTGCGGCACACACCGGTGCCTTAGGGAATTTCACAGTCCCAGCTAGTGTGATGAGCACACCACTCAGTGCCTTAATAGCGTCATATCCGAGCAGTAGGTCGAAGCCCAGTATGTCTTTCTGTGTAACTAGGACATTTACCTAAGCGGTTACACCAGAGTATGTGCAAATCTTTAGCAATGCTACGGCACAGCATGCCTGTGTCTCGCCATTTATTGTGGTTATGTTAATGCTCCTTATGCTCCAGTTGCGGCATAACCTTGTACTCACTATAGTACGGGAGCAGCCTGAATCAAGAAGCGCTGAGCAAGGCGTTTGGTTGACATGTACTCTGATGATTGGTTGAACCTCGTTTTCATCTTGTCTGGGGAGCAGAGCGGCGCTGACATCTTGTCCCCTGACTCGTTTCCCGAACAGCTTGATGCCATGTGTCCGATCCCGCCACACTGGAAGCACCGTATGCGCCCCAGTCTTCTATCCATGCAATTCCTTGCAATGTGATCACTTCGCTTACAACGGAACCAATTTACATTGGCATGCGAGTCCGTTCACTGCGAATTTTTCAGCACTCTTCCCGCCGACTGCGTGGCCATTAGGACATGCTCATCAAGTTCCGTTACATCCCTGATGGTAGCACGAGAACGCTCAAGTAGCTATTCTATCGGTGTCGCTTCTATGCTTACGGGTGCCCTCCAAAGTAGCTTTACTCGAACAGGGAGTCCAGCCACAAATGCGTACACGAAAGTCTGTTCAGGTAACCATTCAAAAAGAACAGCCAGCTTTTTTAATGCAGCAAAGAAAACATCATCTGTTTCGTCTGCCAATAGTTTCCGGGTAGTAAAGCGTTCGTATGCTGTGCAGGGGTCAATCGCAAAATCTTTGTAGAGCGCAGCCTTCGTCTGCTTAACATTGGCTTTATCATTTTCACTTAGCTGCTGGTAAACATCTAGAGCGCCTCCCGTTAGTCGAAGAGGAATGACCAATTCGACATGCTTGCCCCCACATAAACGACAGGTTAGCTCCACTTTCTCAACCCTATCTACCACAGACGTAGATCCGTCAAACTCAGGGATGAATTTAAGGTTGAACTTAGCATCCGCCATTATGTCACAAATAAACAGCACACAAAAGCCGAAATAGCTTGAAACAATGACTTGTGTTCCTTTTTCTCCCGGGCAACACGTTTTTGCTTTTTTTTTAACCGTATTATCCAACCGCATGTGAACTTCGATACGTTCTCTCTACAAGTGCAGTCAACCCCCAAAACACCGCTGTTTATTTAGCTTTCATGTCGCACCTTATTTGCATAATGCTACCCCAAAAGACACCGCCTTTCATTTAGCCTTTTTTGCCGCAGATGATTTGCATAATGCAACCTTCACTTTCTTTTTCTCTGGGCCCGCGTGATGGCTGATACACTTTCGTTTCATGCATACAAATGTAAACTGGAATAATACCCGTGCCAGGGCGGGTAACATTTATTATTTATAATGTTGACACTATTTTTATGTCAACCTACGAATATTAACATCTACATACACTGATTATAAACCTTATATGTTAAACCTTATTCTAATATTGATAAAAACTATTAGTTGATAGTAATTGTAGAAAATGGCTCACATTCAACATTTAAATTTAAAGGTGTCTAAATAAAATAATTCTATGTTCGGGACTCTTACTTCATTTGTGGCAGTAATTATGGATCAAATTAAATGCAAAGCTGATACATACAAAGTTTCAAATTAAACTCTCTCCCAATATATGCTGCCTAACACCACTTTCAAAACTTCCAACGGAACTAAAATTTGCAGATTATGCATTAGTCAATATATATTGACTTGTTAAAATTGTCAACAAACCCATTTTTGCCCACATTGCACACAACTAAATAAAGATAAACATAGCTTATATCAGGCCCGTTACACCAATTTGTTTCGAAATGCATGATGATTACTTAATTAGTTCATGAGTGAATCATATACAGATAAATATATAAACATATACACATACATGGCTTAATATAAATAGAGATATATGTAATTGTACGTAAACATATATGCACTCGCATTATATCATAATAACATTATATTGCTTAATGTTTCTTGTCTAACCTTTCTGTGTCAGAAATCGATCAAATTCGGCGAATGATGTTTTCTGAAAGAGTAAGTAACCTATTTAGAAAGTGTGCGAAATATCAATGGAGAATATATACTGCTCACACTGGGACATAGGTAAATTTCAAAGGATTGCTTTCTAAAGAAAGACGCTATATTACGAGACAGAACCCCTAAACAAAAGCTGAAGAGAAATCAGAATAAAATTAATATACATTTTCGACGTATTATATAATATGAATTTTGGGAGGAATAATAGTGCCATGATTAATAATGCCATTACTACAACTGCGATAAAAAATAAAATGTTGAGGGAAATGTATGTATTCAAGACCAAGATTAGTGGAATGCCTAAAATAAAAAAAATACTTTAAACATTTTGATTCAAAGAACTCTAAAAGTATGCTTGCTTCTCTGATAATACGTTTGAAATGAGTTAAATCATGAAAGTACACCTCGTTATGAGTTTAGAAATGTGGATATAAATGATACAAACATATGCATCAATCTATTTTCTTATTTGAAAATTTAAAACATGACGTTACACCGGCCGTTCTTACACAGGAGAAACTACACCGGTTGTCACTATAAATAGTATGAGTCACCAGAGACACTGAAGACAGAGCACAGTATTGTAACTGTCTAGCCAAAGGCTAGTCAGTTTCTTACTTTGTTAATACACTTGTTAAACCAACTCTCGACTTGACTTCCTTTATTTATTATTTACTGCGGGACAGCTTCACAACAGATTGGCGACGAGGAATCGAAACGATTTCACTGCAAAAAAAAATCACCCAAAGTGATTCGCAAGATCTTCACGGAAAAAAAACCCATCTTAGTCAGATATTTGGATTCGCAAGGATTAACAGCAAATTAACTACTGAGTAGTTAAGCGAAAAAAAAACAAAAAAAAAACACAAACTCAAAACTTGCTACCAAAAATCGAAAACAAAAAAACGCGAAAGACATTTTCAATTATTGAAATAATTGAATACACTGATACCTTTATTTTTGTTTCTCTTCAAGTTTCACTGACTCGTTAAGATAAATCTTATCCGCGTCAACTATTACAGATATTGTGTAAGTTTGTCGTTATTATTAGGAAAACATCTGATATTTGTGTAAAATCCGGATTAAGTATTTATTAAAACGATCTACTACAGAATTGTCTAGAGCAAAGGACGGACAGTAAAAAAATATATTCGCGTAAGTCATTTGTGCTTCTAACAAAGAACTGTTAAATAAGCAAGTCGCATTTTTGCAAAATGAAAAGGGGTTAAAAAGATTTCCCATAAAACTAGTCTTATTAGGCTTATTACGACGGACTTGGTTTTGTAAAACTACGTACACATATATAATTTTAAAAAAAAATGTCATAGTTTTATTTTTCAAACAAAAGAACTGGGATTGAATTTTTTTTATTAAGGAATAATATATTTCTTGTTTTGTGTATTAGTTGAGCAACCTAATTATATTACGCACGTTGTGGGGAAAACTGATTTATTTTTACAAGTGTAAATTGTGTGGTGCATAACTTGAATTCGTGAATGATGGACACTGAATTCAAAGATTCTCTTTTTCAATTACTTAAATTCCAAACGGAACAAAATGTTGTGTTACAAAGACAGCAAGTTGAACAACAAATGGAACTTAAAAGAAAACAAGTTAAAATTGAGGAGAAATTTAAAAGAGAGTTGTTGGAACAGCAAAAAGCCCAAAGAAAAATGCATGCTGAACAAAAAGAGCTGCCGACAACACAAGAAAAAAGATTCCAAGAAAAACTGCTACAACAGCAGAAACACTTCGAAGAACTCTTGATAAAAACACAGGAATAACAGAGAAAATTTCTGGAAGCAACACAGTTAACGAAAGCAAACAAGAATCATAATGCATTCTCCCAGACGGCTGTGTGGAGCGCTATCGAAATTTTCAATTATAATCCAGAAGACGATGCCATTTTTGCTCACTTCTATATAAGATATGAGGATATTTTTGTATCGGACTGCAGTACATGGACGGACTCTAAAAAAAGTTAGATCTTTGCTAAGAAAATTAGGAGTTGCCGAGCATACAAAGTTCGTGAATTTTATCCTTCCAAAAAGACCAGTGAGTTGAACTTCCAGGAGGCAGTTTATTTACTAACAGAACTGTTTTCTACAAAAACTTCGCTTTTCCACAGGAGATATAAGCATATGAATGTCACTAGAAGAGAGGAAGACGACTACATTACGTATGCAAGTATAGTAAATAAACTTTGCGACGATTTTAAATTAGCGGAATTATCTTCGGATAATTTTAAATGTTTAATATTCTTGCAAGGTCTGGTTTTAAATTAAGACTCTGAAATCAGAAGGCGTGTTTTAAATAAACTCGAAAATGAGCCATGTCTAACAATACAAAACTTAGCGGAAGACTGTGAACGTTGTGTTGCGTTGAAACAGGACAGTCGTGACATAGAGGAAAACGGAGTGTCGCACATTAAAAAAATTCATCAGAAGAAAAAATTGACTTCAATGAATAACAAGAGAAAAAAACATGGAAAAGATCCACCTGGACCGGAGGTATGGAGATAACCATTGGTACAATGAGTGTCCCTGCATATTCAAACAATGTGACAACTGCCACCAGAAAGGACATAAGGCATCACGTTGTAGGAAAAAATCTGTTAGAAAGACAGCCATTAAATTGACAAAAATTGAACCTGAGGGACAAAATATCCGGAAATATGTACAGGTCAAAATGCTTAAAAAAAAGTAAGACTACAGCTTGATAGTGGGTCTGACATTGCCATCATTAATGTAAAGATATGGAAGAAGCTTGGGAGACCCACTATGATCAAATCAGAAAAAACGGCGAGAAGCGTCAGTGGTGTAAAAATAATCTTCGAAGGGGAATTATTGACGAATGTTTCTTTCCAGAATAATACCGTAAAAGCCAACATTTTTGTTATGCGAAAATCTAATAACCTTTTTGGAACTGATCTGATTGAAAAGTTTAGCCTATGGGATCTGCCTTTGAGCTCCTTTTGCCAAAAGGTTGAGGATTCGAATGTTGCTGCAGAAAAACTCAAGAGGGAATTAAAAGAACATTTTTCAGACGTATTTTCAGGCGGTCTTGGAAGGTGTACAAAAGCGGTAGCAAAGTTTGAAGTGAAAACAAATGAACTACCTGTGTTCAGAAAGAAAAGAAATGTTCCATACGCCGCTATCGAGCAAATAGACGGTGAATTAGAAAGACTCGAGAACATGGCTGTCATTTCAAAAATTGATCACAGTGGGTGGGCTTTACCTACAGTTTATGTTAAGAAAAAAACAAGGAGATTCGGGTTTGTGCCGACTTTTCCACAGGCTTGAACAAGGCGTTAAAAGATCACTATTACCCTCTTCCAAGCCCTGAAGAAATATTTGCGAAACTGAGTGGAGGAAAATATTTTTCTAAAATCGATCTCAGCGACGCTTATCTTCAAATCCCTGTCGATGAAGAGTGTTCAAAACTGCTATGTATCAATCCCCATAAGGGATTATACAAATTTAACTTCCTTTTGGGGTAAAGGTCGCCCCTGCGATTTTTCAACAAATTATGGACATGATGCTAAATGGAATAGATTTCGCAGTAGGGTACCTGGACGATGTGTTAATAAACAGCGTTAGCAAGGAACAACACAAGACTCATGTAAACAAAGTATTAAAAAAAATCCAGGATTATGGGGTTAAAATCAAAGATGAGAAATGTACTTTTTTCATGGAAAAATAAAATACTTAGGGAAAATCATCGATGAGCAAGGAAGAAGGCAAGACTCAGATAGGGCAATGACGATACGGAACATGCCTGCTTCAGAAAATATTGCGTCTCTACAAAGCTTTTTAGGGTTGGCGAATTATTACAATGTGTTCGTACCAAACATGCATAAACTAAGATCACCCTTAAATGAACTGTTACAGAAGGACCAAAAATGGGTCTGGACGCAAGAGTGCGGGGAAGCGTTGCAGAAAATTAAAGATATCTTAACGTCTGACTTGTTTCTGGCACATTATAATCCTAAGCGCGATATTGTAGTTGCAAGCGATGCCAGCAACTATGGTATAGGAACATGCATATTGCACAAAATGGATGATGGAAAATTAAAACCCATTGCCCATGCATCCCGAACACTTCTACCAGCCGAAAAAAACTACTCTCAAATTGTGAAAAGGGCTCTAAGCATTATAATCGCGGTTTAGAAATTTCATTGTTTCCTGCACGGTCGACAATTTCTGTTACAAACAGATCACAAACCCTTATTAACGATGTTCGGATCGAAAAAGGGACTACCACAACACACTGCGAATAGACTCCAAAGATGGGGTACCATTCTTCTTAACTACAATTTTCAAATGGAGGATGTACCATCTAAGAAATTTGGTCATGCAGACGGGTTATCAAGGTTGATACCTAAGCAGCCAGAAGCATTAGAGGATATGGTGATAGCAGCCATTCAAGCGGAAGCTGAAGTAAAAAATACGTTATGTGACACAATAAGAGAACTTCCACTAACGCTTGATGAGATTAAGAGTAAGGCAGAGGTGGATGAATTTATCATAAGCACGAAAGTAAAATCAACAATAGCCAACAAGATGATGGAATTTATTCAATTTGCGACAACGTCCTATTATATAGCGACAGGGTTGTAATTCCTATGACATTACAGAAAAGAATGCTCAAGGAATTCCATGTAGGACATCCAGGCATATCGAGAAGCCTTATGCGCTCTTTCGTTTACTGGCCAAACATGGATAAGCATATCGAAGAAAAAGTCAGGGAGTGTAGAGGATGCGCCTTAGCTACGAAAGCTCCTCCAACTCAATTCGGATCGTGGACTAAACCGGACCGACCTGGGTCTACAATTCACTTAGATTTTGCGGGACAACTGGATGGGTTTTATTATCTCATTGATTTAGACAGCCTAGCTAAGTGGCCGGAAGTACTAAAATGCAAGAATCCCACATCCGAGGCAGCTATCGACTTCCTATACGAACTATTCGCAAGGTTTTGAGTAGTAGACTGCATTGTCACCGACAATGGTACTCAATTCACGTCTACTGAATTTAAACACCTTTGCGAGGATCACCTCATCGAGCATATAGCAATCCCTCCATACCATCCAAGAAGCAATGGACAGGCGGAGAGATTCGTTGACACACTCAAGAGAGCTCTGAAAAAAGCTAGTAGATCACCAACTAATAAGTCAATCCAACAGTTTCTGCAGGTTTACAGAGTCACTCCGAATGCAAAAATCGAAACGTCGAAGACACCTGCTGAGGTCACGTTCGGGCGCAAGGTTAGATCGATTTTCCACAAGTTGTTACCAAACCAGGATAGGGCAAATATAAAAAGGACGATAACAAAAAAACCGTATAAAGTTGGCGAAAAAGTGTTTTATAAGATCTACAGAAACAATAGGACTTTCTAGGAGTCCAGCACTGTGGATAAACAAATAAGCAACATGGTCTATATGATTAAGGGACCGGATTTCGTGCACAAACATCACACTAACCACATCCGGAAAAGATATTAGAACAGTGAGGTGACCAGATCGCCCGAGGAGAACATGATGGATGCAGTGTTTGATACTTTTCAGGTGCCCATACCAGAGACTGCTCCTGGGATTAGGAGATCAAATAGAAAACGGAAATCGACTGAGTTGATGATGGTGATTCCCAAACTAAAACGTTATTAATCCCCAGAGGGGATATTTTCAAGGGGGGGGTTACAGCGGCCGTTCTTACACAGGAAAAACTACACCGGTTGTCACTATAAATAATGCGAGTCCACAGAGACACTGAAGACAAAGCACAGTCTTGTAACTGTCTAGCCAAGAGTTAGTCAGTTTCTTACTTTGTTAATACACTGGTTTAACCAACCCTCGACTTTATTTCCTTTAGTTATTATTTACTGTGGGACAACTTCACAACACATGATAAACACATGAACTAGCCTAAATTGATATATATGTGTATGTATATATATATATATATATATATATATATATATATATATATATATATATATATATATATATATATATAACTTGATTGAATCAACTTGAAGAAAGAACGAATCGTTTTAGTCTGATAGAATTTCTTTCTGTAACTTAATTTTACAATAATAATATTTCAATGATTAAATAAGATATTTATTTTATTGTTTTGTTTTCGGAGTAAAGGTACTTCTCATAAATAATTCTAAGGTGATGTTTTAATGAGAAATTTAAAAAATAGGTTCTTCAATCAAGGATAAAAAAGTAGTACTTCTTTTTCAATATATATATATATATATATATATATATATATATATATATATATATATATATATAATAAGAAATAGGTAAAATAAATACCTTTTGAAGCATTAAAAATGCGATTTTAATTTTTTTTTTTAAAGAAACATAATAAATCGAAACCGATGTTTTTTTTTCTTTTTTTATTATAAACTAGCATTTTTTTTTTGTTAGTTTAAAGTGATACAGATATTTCGCCAAAAACTTGGCATCATCGGTGTGTAATATATCCTGATGTCATCGGATTTGTATTTATTTCCTACCGGCTTTTGTTGTTCCAGCCGGGCCAAAGGGGTTAGCTGTTGTTTCCCCACTTTTAAATATGAGAACGTGAATGCGCACGTGATTTCTATAAGTGTTTTCAGGTTCATATTTTTTAAAGAAGCATCTATTGTTACATTTAATACAAATTGGTAAAATAAATACCCTTTGAAGCATTAAAGATGCGATATCAATTTTTTTTTTATCGGCTATGCATATTTAAAGTTTAATATAAAGTTTAATATAAAGCACTTTTTTTAGACATTTTAAAAGGTATCGCCCAATGAAACGTGTTCTCACTGTAATGTTATTGTAGTATGTATATGTCAAAAAGCTAAAAGTTGTTTATGTACAGGAAAAAACAAATCAAGAACTCCCCCCAATATATATATATATAATATGTATATATATATATATATATATATATATATATATATATATATATATATATATATATATGTATATAAAATAGGTAATAATATACTAAAAGCACAACCAGCCGAACTGTTATAAGCTTTACATAAGAGCTGCCAGTCAAAAAGACATTCCCCACTGCTAATAACACAGAAGAATGCCCCAATTCCGTAATCATAATGACAACACTAATCTAAGGCCTCTAAAAAGGTTAAACTTTGAGATATGTAATCAGCATAGCGCAGATTTAGTACACGCGTTCACCGATTTTACTGCTTGAAAATTGACAAAATACCAAAGTATCAGATTATCAAAATATCAAATTATCAGTGGTGAAACATAAGCAATGGGATCAAACACTGAAACATGGAATCGAAAAGGGGATCCCCAGCTCTTTAATATCTACCTGTTTCGGAGATGTACAACCATTTAATTTGATGAGTTTTCCGCAGTACTAATTAAAATGCCTCTGCTCTGTTACCGAATATTTGACCTACTTCACTTATTTCTATATCTTAGAGCGATAATAACATCAATCATTATGCGAAATACATAAGTAAGAACGTAAAAACAAACAACTATATGAAATAACGAATAAACAATACAGTATTACGGCAATAATAAAACATACCTTTATATATATATATATATATATATATATATATATATATATATATATATATATATATATAATAATAGAGAACAAGGAAAAAGAAAGATGCAGAGGGGCAGACATCCACCTGCGGTCGAGTGACAGAGACGGAGATATATATAGAGGGCTAAACAGAAAGAGAGAGAGACATAACGTAACTTCATATATTTCTCTATTTTCTTCCATGTGTATCAGTCTACGTTTCCTCGTCTATTTATTTATCTTTATATATATTAAAATATGTAATACACCCCGCCGCTTCTGTCTCTGTTACTAGCTGTAAGTTCATCAATGTGCGTATATACTTATCTATCGATATATGTATAAATGTATATTTGATCTAAATGTTATTTACACTATGCTCAAATTATTTGATCTCTAAATATGGATGCACAATTGATCCATAATGAGTGCCCTGTAATTAGAAACGGCGAATATCAGCGTCATCAATTGAATGGCATAGATCGCGTATCACAATGATTCGGCAGCGGTGGGACACGAGCCATGTACCGCTTTTAAATATGCATGTGAGAAAAAATGTGTTTTAATTAAATAAGTGTTGTAAGTGAACCTACCTACCCTTTAGTAATAACTAAATGGTAGCAACCTGCTCCATAAATACCGGCTTTTGCCGGGAGAACATTTGTAGTACATTTAGCACTAGCACTGCCAACACTGACTTGTGTATAATTTCTCTGTTCAATACAATTCATTATTATTATCTCTAAACCTGTTGTTCTTTTATTTCATTGTTGGGGCCCCTAAACGGGTTCAAAACAATAAGTAACTTAATTACTGTAATAATTTGAATCCGGCTTGTCCTCTTTCTTTTGATGAATATTCAATGACACGTGTTTACAGAAGACACGACATCCTTGTTTGAAAGTATAGTCCTATGTGAGGTTCCGAAGAATGTAAATAAGAATATGTAAGTGAATTCTAAATATTGTTGAAGGCATTACGTTAACAAACCCCCTGATTTGATGAATCATACAAAATATACATATTTTACGACGCTTGTTAAACCAGAAAGATATGATAATTGAACTTGTCAGTTTCATAGATTATTATATCTCTTACCATAGATTGTGTGCGTAACAATTATATAAACACAACATTTGCGATCAACATACAACCATAAATCCAATGTAATTGATTAGTTGTTTGCATTATACAATTCAATATCGTAATGCACCATTAAATACACAGAAAAGTGTTCATCAAATATATACAGAACAAACAAATGTATGTATGTACGTATGTATGTGCGTATGTATGTATGTATGAAAAACGCGTCGAAACTACTCAGCGAAGCTTCCTAAATTGGTATCTTCTTCACCGGCGTTCTTTCGGACGCATAATACATTAAAACTATATATATATATATATATATATATATATATTCTACGAAAAGAAAACGGATTGCGTTTTTAGCGGCTTCAAATTTCATCGCATTATCATTTTGTTTGCTCTGCGTTCTTTTCCGATACTTCCTTTCTAACAACCGAAACCTTTTCAGATAAAAAAAAGTCTACCTAGGCGAAGGTGTTTAAACTAGTCCTACTTGGATTCAATAACCTATTATCGTTATATTTATAATACTAGCTTTTACTAATAATACTATGTTTTTTTTTTAAAAACAAAGTGGGATAAAAAAAAAAAAATTACCTAAAAAGACTAATCCATTCATACTTTTGCTGATTGAGCAAAAACATCTACTTTGCCTTCGTATACTTTCAATTTTCTTCGTGTTTTTTGAAGTTATCTTTGTTTACAATGTTTTACATGAATCTACACATGACAGCCACGGAGAAATCTGTCAATTTTTTAATACTATTAAATTTAGCCATAAGGCATTCCGGTTAAGTCACAACTTCTATTAAAAAAATAAACATAAAATGTTGCACATTTTTGGGGGGAGGGGGCCTTGATTTAAATCTACTTTGTGTTTTTTTACCATTCTCTGACAAAAGAAAATCCCATGCTTTACAAACTAATCCGTTCCATTGTTTGTCTTCGTTTTAAAACCTATTTCAAAATACTTGCATCCTCCGTCTTCGTCTATTTTCCATTTGTTTTATTTGTAAAAATACCGGGATGAGATATTTTCTATCGGTTATAGAGACGAAAGGAGAAATCACACAGGCTTACACTAGACTTCGGGTTTGGTTTAAATTCTGTAGAAGCACCCAATGTTCTATTCTAAAAATAACTAGAACATCTTTCGCATTTGTTTTTGTTTTGGAGCTGTATTAACTTTTCTTTCGTTTTAATTATTTTTCGTCGTTAAAAAAGGTAAACAAACTTTTTCAAGTGTTTACAAACAAATAGTTCAACATTTATTTCTTTATTTTACTTAATCACAGTGCTTTATTTATTTTCCCTACATTAAACACCTGCATTAAAATATTCAATGTCGGTTTGTATTATAAGGAAAACCCCTCAGTCTGCAAGGAATTATCCTACACTGACTGAGGACAGAAGTCTGTAAACTTAATTTGTAATCTACATCCGCCCTCGTCGGGAGGCAAAACGCAAAATTACTCGCTTTCACTACAGTTCTTCTTATTTTGTTTCCACATCTAAAATTTTACTAATCAAATAACGAAAAGTAAATTCGAAACGCTGCATACCAAACTAGAATACCACTATTATTCCTCTTTCAAAGAAAAAAATGTGAATACAAATTGAGTAATCGTATAGAATGAATTAATTTTCGCACGTTTCGTTTGTTTGTAAAAAGTGTTGTAACTAAAAAAACGAGTCCTTTCACTATTTTGAAAATCGATTTTTGACGAAAACACAAACACATTCATTTCCATACAGATGTCACGTGAGTAACAAAAATAAAATAATCTTCCGTGTTGTTTATATTCGAGTTCGTACTAACACTGTGCACACTGTTTTATTTCTAGTTTTCATTTAATTTATAAACTAAAACAACAACACACACAAACCTCACCGATGATAAATATTCTGGATATTCTAGTTTTAAACATCAGTTGCAGTACCCGTTTCTTTCGGGGGACCCGATAGCATCAAACAAAACACAACGATAGAGACAAGGACGTGCTAGAGAAACTCTGTTTCTTTATTCTTAACCACCAGCCGATGTAAGTTGGCATATATAAATATATATATATATATATATTTATATTAATGCCAAACACACAGAGTTTCCCCCTTCCCTCCTCTTTTCCCAGCCTATCAAAATCCATTCCACACCTCACCACGACAAAAACCTCAGCTCCCCTTTCCTCTCTCCCACCTTACGGCAAATTCACTAATACTCTCACCCTCCTGTTTTCACTGTTGCCTTAATGGTACTCACTCAAAGCTTTCCATATTCATTTTATTCTTAACCACTACTGACTGATCACAGCCTGGATTCTCTTCTAGCGCCTACAGTAGCCACAGCTACTACTTTTCCTTATCAACCCATAATGTCAACCTACAATTTCGATGTACTTACATGACATTTCTCTTCAAATTATCATCTTGAGGAATTTTTACAATAAAGACGAAACGTTGATGAATATATAAAAAAATATCTCTCGTTTTCTTTTTGCTTTTTCATTTCCCATATATATATATATATATATATATATATATATATATATATATATATATATATATATATATATATATATATAATTAAATATATGTTTGTTAGCAAAAGTCCTTTGGCATAATTGTTCTTTCCCTTGTCTTACGAATACAACTTCTTTATTTACGTTGAAGGCGGTGGATTTCTGACTCAACCCAACGTAGGTTATTTTCACGAAAACCAAGCAGAGTGAGTTATCTTGCAACCTAGAATAAAACAAGACAATACGTCCTGTCGCAGTCTCCTCCCGGAATCTAACCAAGGATTGTTATCCCCACGCTAGTTTTGTACAGCAGTTCGGCTATGGTGCGGGTACATCTCTTCGGGGCTTACCCACGACAAGGTTTTCTCTATATCTTTCCAACTCGATATCTGCTACGTAAGCGCCCCTTCTTCCTTCCTTCAAAACCGCTGTTTTAATTGCTGACTTTGCACTTCGGGTGCCTTCTTCTTCTGGCCTCGTGCACCTAACTCTTTTAAAGGTTACCGATTCGTTTTTTTTTATTTACGACATCATACCTCACACACCTGGGCTCATTCAAAAGCCACCGATTAATTTCCGTTGTTCTTGTAGTCTAATTAACGATCTATCTAGTTTTTGTGTGTTCTTCATTATTGTGGCGTCATGTCATTAGCTTCCCAGTAACGTATTATGCATTATTACTCAACATGTCTACATCATTATTTTACACATTTATATTTCTTAAAATTAAAAGTACAAATGTTGTTATGTGAAGTGTCTTTTTCGATGGTTTTCAAATAAATGCGTTTTAATTGCATGTATACTATGAAGGTCATTTCTGATAATATTTAAATTGTTTTGGTTTAATCAAGTTTGTCTTGGTTAATATTTATTTCTTTTTCGAAAATATTAAGTTGCTTTCGGTTATATTTAGGAATTAATGTAAGCCTTCACTACTTATTTTATATTCCATACAAAGAGAACACTATCTTATTATTCGATTATTTACAATAACGAGTGTGAGTCCATACGTACCTAACTCAGATGGTGTATACACCATAACATATGAGAACACCGAATTACTAAATTAATTACAATAGTTGGTATTCCATACAAACAGAAGGGCATCTAATAATTCCATCATTAACAATACGTTACAAGTTACAGATTAAAGAACGTATAAAAGCATTTGTATGCGGTAAATATCTAAGGGAGGAGTCTAATCAATGACCAGTTTATAACAGAAATTGTGATTCGTAAGTAAACGCTTCAAGAAAGGCTGATTTGACGTTACAATTGAAACCTAAAACAACCTTCACTCAACTAGTAATTTGTACGAAGGTTGAGACGGAAAAGCAAGATCAAAAGTATCCACGACAGTCTATCCATGCAACATAATATGTTTTTCTATTGACAATTTTTACAGGCAATGCTAAATAAAAGGGTGCCAATGAATGAGAGTTCAAACAGTCCAATAAACGTACGAGTGGTTTGCCTGCTAGGACAAATGTAGTACACATGTTAGTCTTGGGTGTCGCCTTGTACATTTTCGTGTGTATAAATAAGATAGGCATAAATATATGTGAGAATATTAGTCTGCTTGTTTGCCGGTAAGAGTATTAACGTATAAACTGTGTACATGCATCTGTTAATCTGTTATACTATGCTGTGGTTATGTTTAGTAGTTCTTGAAAGTAGTTCGTTCCGTCTGTCGCAGGTCTTCTTCCATATACCTAGGTTAGCTTTAATAACATAATTACATGTGTTGTCTGTGGAGGAAAAATGTTGAAATGCGAAAAAAATGCTGTGTTTTTAGTTGTTAAACTATACGTAAACATCCGAAGTTAATTCCGTCGATGTTTTGATTGGCTAAAAGAA
This sequence comes from Sepiola atlantica, assembly GCA_963556195.1. NCBI lineage: Eukaryota > Metazoa > Mollusca > Cephalopoda > Sepiida > Sepiolidae > Sepiola > Sepiola atlantica. The sequence continues at coordinate 62,339,438 of OY744536.1, forward strand.
ACTGAACATTTCAGTGTTGTCTAATCGAAAGTTGATAGTTGCAACAGCATTCTCTACCGCTGCTGCATCGAAAAATGTTTAGAATGGCTTGCTATCAACAATTGTACCGAATGTATAATGGAGAGATACTTCGTCATTCTATTCAATGGTTTCAAACATGTCTCTTTAATTGGAAAATCAAAGTAACTCTCTGCAAATTCTATTAGCACCTTATCAATCTATCCGACCTGATTGATTAAACAATTTTCTTACAGCCATGTTGTTGATAACTTTCAGGTTATTGGCTATTTTCTTTCTTTTCATATTGTTTCTGTACATTTGTGTGTTTTCCGACATGTCTTCGATTAAGCTGAAGTAATTGATTCAACTGAAAACGATGAACTTCTACGGTAAGAATTTATTAGTATTTCCTTTTATTCATATTTGTTTTACTTAAAAACTCTTAACTGATTTATAAGTGAATTGTTTGTTGTTCTCTTTTTCTAAGAGATTCACCTTTCATTGGTCTGTTCACGATTAACAAATGAATCGCAAATAAGTTACGGGTGTGTGTATTAGTTTTCTTTTCTCCTTTGAAAATAAAGTAAATTGCTTTGTAGATTCATGAGAAAAATGCTAAGAAGTATTTTAGGTTGCATCAAAGTATATTCGTATGCATAAATAGGTGGTGTCTGTTAGTAAATACTAAAATGGCCAGCTATGAGAAAGCGTTAATATGATCTCATATATACATTTACATAGACACATGAAAACACTGACGCCTATTCAGAAAGGGGCACTATCACTGGTGATTATGATAAAATACATATGCATATCTACGTAAAAAGTTAAGCCATTCATTACACTAACAGCAAGCTGGTTAAAAGACTACTTCCTATCCATTAGCTCCATCATATACTCAGTCGTAGATATGCAAACGACGTTAGAAAAGTGAACCAATTTGCATATTCTTCCTAAAAAGAACTCTTATTTATTTAATATTTATTTATTCTGCTTTCATATTCGATGACTTTTTATTAAATTACTTTCGTCATTTTTATTTGCGCATCCATTCTTCACCGTTAATTTGGGTGTAACCCGTTGTAGATAATAATATAAAGACAAAACCCAACCTTTTCTTTACCAACACAGACATATAAACACACAAGTAAGACCAAACAAAAACTATTAATAATCCGTGATTGTCAAGATTTTTTAGTTATTCAATTCACATTACAATTAGCGATTTGTTTCATTTTCATTACTTTGATATGTGTACTGTTCGGGATTCCTTACTCCAGCAGACGGTTAAACCTTAATACATCGGCACAGAAATTGGTTTATTTAAATTGTACATCAACATCGTCACAGAAGAATACTTCATGTGATGAAGTCGCTTCGTGAATTTAAGGAACTTTTGTACATATTTCTCTTCATTGAATTATCACATCGACGTGGGTGTTATAGTCACCTTTGTTACTCGTAGATAAGAACTTAATAACCATGGTTTGTATTTTTGATACACATGTTAGTTTTTATAGATTTAATAAACTTGCCTTGATATACCATCAATTACACCGTGTGTTCATTCTCTCTTAAGAAAAGTTAATGTGATTGAAGTAAGATGCGCTAAAAAATGTATTAAACGGTGTTACACGCCCCGATCCTGAAATCGAAATATTACTCGACATAGTTTACGTCGTTGATGACATAGGTAGTAGGCATGATGTCCAATGAGTTATGTTCGAAGTATGTGTGAATAGACAAAAGAGGGCAGGGTCCCTTAAAAATAAATATACTAATTGATACAAACACTACACTACACTACTTATTAAAACATGTTGCGCTTACTTACTAAATATGAACAGCAGTCTTGGGCGATATGTTTGCAAGTAAAAGAAACAGCAGTGGCGTTTAAAATAAATGGACACATGCATTACACAATATTGTGCGGTTGTTTAAAGACTTTTGAACATAAAGCTTAGATACGAAGCTGATTTGTGTGAGTTGTGTGTGAGGAATTTTTTAAAGAAAAGAACAGAAGCAGACTACCGCCCCATAAAAATAAACGCATCTATTTATTCAAACTTTTTTGTTCGTATTTTCGATTGGTAACATTGCTACACTAGTATGTATTTGTTTTGACTTGTTTTTGTTACATGCCTATTTGTTCTGGGTTATGGTTGGTATTATAGTTATACGATGACTTGTTGGCTGTTTCGTTTCGTATTATTGTTGCGCGACTATTTCTTTGCTACTTGTCTTAGTATTATTATACGACTATTTATTCGATGTTTGGATCTGTATAATTGTTACACCATTGTTGTTCGTTGTTTAGTTTTAGTATCATGGTTACACGTTTCGTATTCTTTTAGAACGGCTATTTGTTCGCTATTTAGACCGGTATTCTTGTAACATGGATAATTATTCGATATTTCATTTACATACTATTGTCATATAACTATTAGTTCGCTTTTAGCTTGTTAATTTTTGTATCGCTGCAAGATAACCATATGCTTTGTAATTATTTATTTTCATCCCCTGATCTGATAAGGAATGACCAAGATTTACATTTGTTACACTGTCAGCGTGTGTTTCTGTATTACGGCTTGGTTGCCAAGAGACATCGAGTGTAATCCAACCAACATCGCGCCGAGTAGACAAAATAGTAACATTAGGGAGTTCCGATTATTTAATTATAGATGGAGACAATGTCATAGCACTACACAGTACGACACCTATAAGAGTTGTCTTCAAGGGTAATTCAAAAAACTTAGTTACTTCAACAACTTTATAAATCGATCGTTTTGTAACAAACCAGAAGCAATTCACACTGCCCAACATGTTCAGTGAAAACATGATACATAGATTGTAGCAGACACCAGTTAATAAACAAAAATAAAGATACAGATGATAAAACAATACAATACAAAAACAAGTAAAATCTTAGAAACTAAATTATATAGGAGAAACTGCATGACAGGAAAACCACCTGAAAAGTTTCTCTCGTAAAATATAATTGACCATTTATAGGCTGGACACAACAAGAACCTAGGCACAAGCACCGGAGGTCTAGGCAAATTATAGCTATGGGCAATGCACTTCACATACATAATGATATTGACGTTAAAATAAGGGTGTGTATATAGCACACACAACTAAATGGAATGATACATAACCCACCATAAAGTGAGATACACCGCCTAAATGAACAATACCTGGAACAGAAGAACTGGATATAAAAATACATGAGAAAAAAGTGTGAGGAGAACAAGTACATCCACAATTTATAAGACTTATCACAGAAGTGAGGCATGAAAAATATTACATCACTACCAAAAGAGCAATTGAACAGATACCCACAATGGCTGCTAACTGTTACACAGAGAAACACGATCAGAAATACATATATATATATACAAAAGCTAAAACACAATACACCCCAGAAAAACTGTAAATGTAGACTTTGGGGACAGAGAGACGAAACGATAAATTACATAAGTGAATGCATCAAATTATCGCAAAAACACAAGCACAAACGACGACGTTGGAAAGGCCTTCCACTTGAAACTTTGCAAACGGCTGGAACATGCATACAAATAGTGGTGATATACCCGGATACGGTATTGGAAAAAAAAATGCAGAGAATTTGCCAACAAGAAAGAACACACCTGTCAAATCATAGTAAATTAAAGATCTAGGAGGCAGAACAATGAAAAGAGTATTGAACGGATAGAATATCGACATAATAACAAAACTGTAGAAATACTAGTATCAATGCCGAAAAACCTGTCAAAATGATGGGGAGAAATTGGAATAAACAGATGTAAACCAAACAACAGACAACAATGATAAACACAAGAGAACATTAAAATAAAATCCTTGAATGCAGACACCAACCACCACAAATTAAGAATAGTGACAAGCAAACATAAGTTGTAATAGAAATAAATGAATCTAACACCATACAAAGAACATCGTACGATTCCAGAGGAACTGAAACTGCCATCAATTCAATAGAATACACACCATAAAAACTATATTGACGCATATAATGCCACTAATTTGAATAGGTTCCACACACTATTATCATGAATGGAAAATTAAGATTGACATGCCGAAGAGAGAATGCACTAAACAGGCCTCCACTGGAAGCGTTCGGGGAGTACTGTAACTTTCAGAATTCTTATTGCTAGTCAATTTGCAAAGAAGATTCATTGTCGGTGCCAGAAAAAGGTAATAGTCAACGGATGTTTCGATAACGTAACATGATTTGAAACGGGTATCGAAAAGAGATGGGGATTGCTTGAAATCTGGTAAAACTTGTCACTTAGATTCCAGATACCAAGAACACTATTGGTTATTTTAAGCGAACAATTACTGAGCATGTCTTCTGTTAAAACTCCTAGTGAATAAATAATAATAATAATAATAATAATAATAATAATAATAATAACAATGCTAATAATACTAATAATACTAATACTAATAATAACAATAATAATAATAATAATAATAATAATAATAATAATAATAATAATAATAATAATAATACTTTGGATTTTTTTAGTTTGAGGCAAATTAGACACCTTAAAACTATATCGCAAGTTAGTTATTTAAAAACATTAATTCAAAGTAGAATGAATAGTATTAGTTAACATCTTTACAGTTTTTATATGTTACTCCTCAATATTTAGTAGATCTGTATATGTAAAATTTTACCTCCACATTTGTAGATACATTTCAATTTGATCTCTATCGAAGAATCTGAACTTTGTCAGGCCCAGTTCTTTGTATGAAAGCAGAGATGACATAATTATCTATCAAGAATTTTGTCATAAATATGACATGATCAATCGGAAATAAGATGTATGCATTCAATATGTACTTAAGAAGATTACAATAGTATCTGAGACTAAATCGTCTTAAACAGTCGAATAAAGGCGTGTAATGGAAACAAGAAAAAGAAAATCGGATGGATCTGCGTAGATCCGATTATGAAAACTGGGTCCATAGTGAATGCCAGGGTTTTAGCGACTTTATGGGCAACCGGAGTCATGATCATTACTTAGTTTGATAAGTAGGAAAATAATGGTTAACTGCAACTTTGCGCCTTTGACTTTAATATATGTGTTAAGAAGGTTAAGAGAGTTGAAATGGTTTCTTCATTTAATTACATCATAGAATGACGAATTTAATTCATTAATTTCAAAGGTTTTGCGATGTACCAATTGTATTCCCTCTATAAACGTGTGGGTTTATCATAACATTTTACATTGATATAAATAACATTATGTTGTAGCCTTATAATCTTGAAAATAACTGATTGGATTTGAGCACATACTTGCGTGAAAATACAGAACTTTCGATCGATTACAGCATGCTGATCAAGTCTGCATCTCTTTTTATCATTGCATCTATCTATTTCTTTTTCTGTACAGTCGGGATAAGTTTACATCCACGGGGGGGGGGATCGAATGAATCTTTACCGTGTTTGTATGATATAATAATAATAAAAACAGTTGTTTATTTTGTATATATTTTTTAAGTTTAGAAAAATTATTTTGCTACACATGTGCATAATTGTTTAGGACAAAGCTCAAAGTAGCCAGTTCTTTTTGGACAAAGAATCTTCCACTACTGCATGAAGCAAAATTAAAAAAAACACAATATGCCAATGCCAGAACTGCACACGTGATCAACTCATAAAAACAGCTAAATATGCGTGAAATGTTCGTTAGTTTTCTATTGCATTTCGTATCTATATTTATATGATTCATATATTTCTTTAAAATTACTTTTAATATATATATATATATGTGTGTGTGTGTGTGTGTATACGTGTGTGTGTGTGTGCAAGTATGTGAATTCGTATGTTTCGGTCTTTTTTGTTTAAGATGTAGACAATATTATTAAAATTTACAATTTTCTTTCATTTCATAATTTTTTAGCTACTACTGTACTTATGAAAACTTTCGTGTTAATGTCTAGTTGCGTAAGTATCTCATTAAGAGCTCTGACATATTCCATGTGATTGTATGTCTATTTTGCCAAACATAACTCGATAGATGAGGTCACGGTGTCTCACTGCTTTTTGTATTTAAAATATATATATACATATATATATATATGTACATATTTATATATATATATATGTTATGATAAGAAATATCAAAAAAACCTTAAGTTAACAATTTAATGAGTTATTATGTTATACTTCTTTACACATATAACTGGGAATTAACCTACAGATTGTAGCATATTCAAACAGCTGTTATAAAAATGTATGTCATCATGTGTTCAGCGCTATACATAACACATGTGAGATGTTTTTCAATATCCGAAACAGTTTTATGTTTGTTGGATAGCTGCAGTTAATTAATGTTTGAGTATTGTCATAGGACTTGGATTGAGTTTGTTTATAAATGAGAAATTCTGGCCAGCCATATTAATCAAACTGTCGCATATTCTAGTAGAGTGTGTTGTGTTGCCCATATAGTCTCGTTCGTCGCTACACTGTGCGAAATAGTAGTATATTGAACGATTCGGTTGGTTGCCATATGCACTGAGTTGCTTAATAAAAACAAACCATATTTCGGCTTCAATCATTTTGTAAAATTCCAGATTTGTTTATTTCTGAGTTCGCTTCACAATTATTTTCAATTGATTGAAGGTCACGAATAACTTTAACTAATATACTTGTAAGAAACATGAAAGGCCACTTTTGCATCTTTTCTTGCATTTTGATCAATGTTTGCGTCCCCTTTTTGTGACGCAAATATTTCAAAGTTTGAACTAATACGTTTTAATAAATCTGGGCGTAATTGTGAAGCCATTCCAATAGTCCTATACAATAGTGGAAGCATTTTTAAATGTATTTTCTTCAGTAAAATACTTGCGGGCTATATCATTACATGATATTTGTTGACAATTATGTTTTACGAATACTACAAAGGCAAATAATGTTATAGTGTAAGAATACAGTGTAAACTTGTACTTGCCATTGGTTCACTTTACTCCCTCTCACCATCTCAGTTCGCTTTCAGTGCATCTGATATCATTTTCACATCATTTACTTTTTTCGCCGTACGTAACACCATCTCAAATATAGCGCTGGAGAATGCAACTTAACAAGTGAACAGGAAAAATAACATACACAATTCCAAGAGTTGTATTAATATATACTAGACCCCGAAAAGTCACAGGCCATTAAGACGATGTGTCCACTCAATATATCTGATATCATTTATTACGTAATCAGTTTGTGATAGCAATGTAGGCGATCTTCTTCTTTTTAGCGTGTCTTTGAAGCATGAGGTCATATAACAGTTTCCCACTTCTTTATGCAGTCATTTGCAATAGTGTAGTACTCTGCAAGGTCTTTCAAGCTACACCGGTTGGGCGGTAGATGGCAGACATCCGACTGTTGCATCGTATGATCCTCCTCTTCACATTCACATATTGTTGGGCCAGTTTTGTTGTCCCTATCAACTCAGCAACTTTCGATCGCCCCATTCCCATTCGCAGGCGCTTTAATTTTTTTCTCCACTATAGCCAAAAAGTGTCTGAACTGTGAGGGAGTTCTTCATAAGCAGGGATCATCATGCTAGAATGAAGGAGCAATCTTCTAGCCGGCTGTTTGACAGGTATTGTCTGATATTTTCCTGAGGTGTTGTTAGGGATTCGACATGGCTGAATAAGCTTCTCCTTCACTTCACTTACTGTAGGCGATAATACCGTATCTTTTAATGGGTTACGTCCTGCTTCCTATACATCATAATTATTGATGCCGTTCCTTTTGTTATGTCATCATATATATACATATATATATATATATATATATATATATATATATATATATATGCGTGTGTGTTCATAAATAGTTATTACATATATTGAAACATAGAGTTTATAAATAATGATTTAAAGTGTCCTCTAGTAAGATAAATTTTAAAGAGAAATACGTACACTTTTTAATAAAAATATAGTTGCAAAGTTCCCGCTACTTGGTGGGTCATCCTTCTACAGCGACTGATTGTGTCCGTTGAATAAATAATATGAATATTTCTCTTTCGTTGTAGTGTAGCTCTCTCAATGGACCTAGGGGAACAACGATGAATAACACTCAAAGATCAATTTAATCTGATGTTTCAATTTTGCGACTGGTGGTACAGATATATTGAGCTACACTGATGATTCTTTGTAAGAATGAAACATTGAAACACACATATATATATATATATATATATATATATATATATATATATATATATATATATATATATATATATATATACTGGCAGTACTGTTAGATGGGAAGCAGTGAAAGATCGTCTCAAAAAGTTGGAGTTACAGGAAAATCGGAAGTAATGTCACTTTTGCCTTTTTCTGTTCATGACGACAAAAGAATTAGCACACGCAAAGCGGTTATCTGCTGCCAAGGCAAGTGAGAAGTGGCAGACATGGCTTCAATAGATTTCCGAGTAGTACATTAATTATTCAATTTCTTCTCCCTCTCCATTGAGGAACACCACTAAATCTCTTTCCGTGTTATCGATCACGGAAAAATAGTCAAGATATACAAATCCACAGAGATGAAACCTAAGTACATTCCCGAGATAGTAAGCGGGCATCGAGCATCTACGATACTGAGACTACAAGAGTACCTACTGATCGTTTGCCGAGCTGCTGTAAAATAATTTTATTTTATATTTATTTTTAAAATTATAAACAAAATACCCTTTTAATTATACAACGGAAAACTCATATATTATTGAATGAAAAATATCAGTAACCTCACTTCATGGGGCTTGTATTTAAGTAATCAATTAAGCGTGTTGCAGATTACCACACGAAGAAATATTTTAACTCAATTGTGTAAAAATAACTTATATAATTTCTAAGAATATGATAAATAATAACTAATATAAGTTTTCTAGTTTTACTCGAACTGTTAAAGTCCGGCCGACTTTTCTGATAATATATATATATATATATATATATATATATATATATATATCACTTTCTTTTCTTTTCTTTTTCTAATTCAATCGCCCGCACCGTGCACTATATAAGAGTTGATTATTGGCCATCTTAGATCGATCATTGACTCGAATCAACCGAGCGGAAACGAAAGAACGCAGAAGGAATGGCAGAAAAAGCCAATCATTAATCTTGCGCAGTCTGATTGCTTTTCGAACTGCCATGCGTTTGAATTGATATTCAGCGTCTATTAACCTAAATCGTATTCTTGTTCGGCCGTCTTTCCGTTTCTCTTGCAGCTCTTTAGACAAATGAAGCACTGCCCACGCACGTAACCATCCAACCATCTATTCGTCTTTGCATCAAACACTCATCAAAACAAGCAGCAGACTTTTTCGTTTGTTCTTTCGTTTTCACTCATCATAGTACTGTCTAGCTGTAGGAAGGATTTTCTTTATGACTTCTACTGTGTCTTGTAAGAGTTGCTACGTACTAATATGTGAGAGTTTAATGTTCATGTAAATTAGGTGATCTATTTTGTCAATAATACATTCAGAATAAAAGAAATGCATAAGCAAAGAAAACAAACAACATAAACTAATAGCGAAAGACAGACACAAATAAATACAGAAAATGAGAAAAAAAGAAATATAGTAGGAAAGATACGAAGACATGGTCAAAAGTAGAAAGAAAGTAGCATATTAAGAGAGAAACAAAGAATAACATAATACAGAAAGAAAGAAACATATTCAAAAGAAAAAAGAAATACGGAACGAAAGACTAAATATCTTTAAAATATATATGCTTTTAAAACTCGGCTGATGTTATTATCGTGCTTGTTAGCATACACACTTGTCGTCAATACATGCATCTTTTAGATGTGTAGAGGAACTAATGATGACGTGAATAAAAAGGTGCACCATGATATAATTGATGAGAATATTTACTAAACATTGACTATTAAGATGGACGTACCATCACACTTGTTTGTATATTGTATTGTATTTTATCTAATATATATAGTAAGCACTTTCATTCCAGCCCTTTACAATGCCTAATCAACTCACCGCAGTGAGAAGTGTGGCTAATATAACTATTAACAAACACACTGTTTCTCTGACTTATATATATATATATATATATATATATATATATATATATATATATATATATATATATATATATACTTGACTGAAAAATGCGGACGCATGTGTATTAATATCCTTAAATATAAATCTTAAAAAGTACAGAACAAATAATGAAGTTGGAATTGCAATTCGAAGAATTAAATGTACACTTAATCCTAAGGATGCGAAAATGACAGACATGCAATGTTTTTCTTAGATTTTTCTTGGGTATTGGTAGTTAGATCAACACAAGAATGCCATACCCCCAATTCATTTATAATGATACAAACAATTTCGTCTAAATAGGTACCTTAAGTATACAGAAAAATAAACAAAGTAACAAGTTAGGATAAGTGATTTGTTACTCGGTGTATTCACTTAAGGATTTAGTAACTGAATCAGTAAACAGGTATTACTTGATCACTTTATAAGTACATTTTAAAATTTACTTTTTCAAATAAGGCTTAGAATTATTTTTGAAAATTTTAAATTTAAAAAAAATCAATGTGTCACTTAGAAGAAATGCAAACAATTGCTACAATTAGGACAAGTTATACATAGAAGTTGGAGCAAAATAGTACTGACAATTATATTGTGTTTATTATTAAAAAAAGTTGAATTGAAGTAAATTATGTCCAAGTTTGTTTTTTTATTAAAATAAAACGAACACGTGTGTTTATGAACTGTGCGGTATCAGTACATTGTTAAATACAGGCAGATTCCATAGGTGAATAGAGTCAGCCACACAATTTACTCCGCTCGAGGTAATGCGGTAAAAAGCTATCGCTCATGGACTCTTAACATTTTGAATGATGCTTGAAACAAATTAAACTTTATTTAATGAATCACCTAATTCATTTTTGTTTATTATTCTCTTTACATTGCTTATTGTACTCTACATTAGATTCCTCATAATTCTAGCTTCAATATTTAAGAGGTTATTCCAGTGTATTGTACGGGTTCATATTTAAAAAGAATAATACACTTGCGTCCGCATTTATCAGTCTTTTCTATGTTTTAGTCTATTGTCGTCTAAGAATGTACAATGTATTTTTATTATACTTTAAGAAAGGAATAAATAGCAAGATTACAAAGAATAATAGATTAAGTTCATCTTGAGCCACCTATACTTTGAGGTGGTGGAAATATTAGTAACTGTTGCTTATTGAGTTGAATCAATAATCATTTTGGCATAATAAGGAAAACATCAAATTCATTAGTAAAGTAGCCTTGGATTCGTTGCACAATAATAATTCGTACTTTCCTTCGTAATCTGCATACAAGCAGTAATAAGACATTCTAACTCACTTCATTATCATAATTTTGGAAGAAATAGGGATATTTAGTAAACTAACTTAAAACATTCACTTTTTTGGGACAGTATTACCACACTATACCATACTGCCGATAGAGACAAAGTCACAACACATTAGTTTGTAATACATTTGAGTTTAACTTTAAGCATAAAGGTTAGACACAATGATAGTGTATTTTGAAACAATGGAATTGTAAATAGAATATCAAAGTTAATATTACCTTTTCTAGAAACCCCTACTACATGATTTTGTATTGCTAATAAAGACAAAGCACACATAAATATACCCCAACAATTAAACATTTAAATTTCACAAATGTAGTTATAATAACGTTTTCATGAAGCTTGCAATTAAACATAACTTCAATTTTTTTAGTTCATAAAAAAGTCAAATGCATCATAAGAATATAGTCAATAAAACATAATAATTATTATTTTCAAATAACTTCATTGAAAATGTAATCTCTAAATGCATTTCTAAGGTATGGTCAGTTGTGAGTTTGTTGTTATGGAAGTACTGACTCATGTAGTATGTACTGTTCATTACTGAATTTATAGTTTGATTAAAATAGATATAAACAGTAAATCTACTTTAATTAAAAAGTTACTTTCATAGTTATAATTAGTTATAATGAGATTTTATTAAACTCTCCAGTTTTAAAATGGAAACTGAATGATTGACTGTAAATAAAACTTCGATGGCGTCGCATAGTGGATAGTGTGTGGTGGTTAACATTTCGTGTCTTTAATTGTTTATAAAAATGTTGCCCTACCAACATTTGAAATTAATTGTTAGTAAAATTTAGACCACTTTTAAAAAATATTTTTTTCGGAATGTACCTGTTTTTAAATTTTTCCATTTTTTTTTTTTAAATTAAAACAGAATTATTAAGCTGTTGAGTACACATTCAAAGTCAATTATTTTTGAACGCATTAAATACAAAGTCCACTCAGGTATTTAACGACACCGTGTCGCACGTTGTGTCTTAAATTCAACAAAACACATTTCGCGCGTGCTGCTTTAATATTATGGCCCAATAAATATTCTTAAATGTTACTTTTAAATTTTTTTTTTTTGGGGGGGGGGTACCCTCTTTATACAACTGCATCCCCCTAAAACATTTATTTCTAAAAATTAACCTTGGGGGAGTGTATACATACATATTTACTAAAGTTGTTTAAAGCAAGATTAAATGACTTTCTATTTGACAGTTAACATACTTCCAAATTCCTTTCAAATGTCAGACGCGAAGTAATGGATTTATTATTTAGACAATTAACAAATGATTAAAATGTCTTTCTTGTTTACGAATAAACTAAAATGCATAATGACGTATTTGGTTTAGTATTAGGATTTAAATATACTACTTCTTATTAATATAATAATTAGAAAAGATGGTACTTTAGTAGTTTAGGGACCGGATTGAAATAATAGTATTATTTAGAAATAGATTCTTAACATAGAGAGAGGGTTTTGCTAAGGATTCTGTACTTTCACCTAGCAATTTAATATCACAAGATATAGTACAAATGTAATTAAACTTGAATAACTTATCTAAAAAATAACCAGGTCCGTAAACTGTACGAGTATCAAAAAGATAATACAAAAAGTGTTCTTTTTGTGTTGAGGGGAAGGTAACACCGTATTTACAACTATATGCATCGCAAGAACGGTTTAAAAATGTATTTTCTATCGATATTTATTACATAATTACCGAAGTTTCCTACTTTAAAAAAATTGCCGAATTTTTCTTTTGCGGGTTTTTCCGTTGCTGAATTTTCCTTTGGCAAATTCTCTGTTGCACCGAGGTAAACACAAGGTCGGCTTTAATGGGTGGAAAATCCAGATCTCTAAAAAGAGAAACTCTGGATAGTAACAAAAGTGAACATTGCTTTAATCTAGAAAGATTTCTCTTTCACTCACCGAGAAGAGAAAAGAGTAAGTGTTGTAGTAGAACATATCTTATACTTTGCAATATTTATTTGCACAAAAATACAAAATTATACAAACAATTATACTACATTATGATCTGTGTCAAAAGACCAAGAAAGTATGTAACCGTACTAGTTACATTTTTGTTGCAACCTGGATGCAATTCTATTGATAGAGTAAAATGATTTGTTAGGGCGTGCACTACTTCCACATGGCCTTAGGGTTAGTTGTAAATTTATCGATTTTTTTTATCCCCCTCAGACAAATAATCACACTTTATATCCCTTTTCAAAAATATATGGTTATATGCTCTTTTATCGCTGTCCAGCTATGGGTGATAATTCTACGTTAAATTTATATGCAAATCTCTAAACTCTGATTTGTTGTCTTTCCAAATACGTAATCGCCTAAAAACGCGTAATCTCAGTTTTTGTAAAGGAAGTGAGCTGAGGGTATCTATCTACGAATTTATTAACAATTAGTTAAATGTATCATGTTCAAGTATTCTTAAAAGTCTTCCAGTACGATATAAAAAATAGTATGTATATGGTAGAGAGTATTATTTATTAAGCGCAGTAATTATTTTAATATTTTTTTATATTCCACAAAAAGCATATATAAAAAGCCCAGTTTATATTTCATAGGGGAAATCTTTGCTTTCATCGCTAAAAAAACAACAGGTAGCTAATAGACAAACGATACAAATATTTGAGAGTTAACATCTTCAACATACCCAAGAGTTTATATCTTCAATATAGCCAATTTTTTTTCAATTTGCTATTCTGTTTCGTTTCTTTCATCTAAAAGTGTGGCTTTAATTTTACATTTGCCCTTTTTGGGCCCTTTTTCCTGAAAAATATAGCTTCAATAGTCAATTATTTATTTTTTGAAATTGTTCTACTAAAAGGCACACAACTCTGTCTATGTGGAACTAATCATTTTAATACTAACATATTTAGAATCAGCTTTTTATTTTTCTATCCTTACATTATGTTCATAATTTATAAAAGTTATGTCGACTTAAAATGATGAGGAGCGTAACTCAATTAGCATTTTTGTCAATTTAAGCTACTCAACGCTTCCATATCTTAAACTCGTTTCGAGATATCTATATTTTTATATTTTTTTCGTTGTGTTGTTTGGTACATTTTAAGTATTCAACATAAATATTTGTTTTAATAAAAAAAAAGTTATGGCTGTGCAAGTTATATAGGGGGGGTGATGCTACACGCTGATGACCAAACATGTGTTTAATACTTATTTACCTACTGGACAAAATGTAATTTCCTTATGTTGAAAAATGCTTGGGATTAGTATAAATAGTCAATTATAGTTTTTAAAAAATGCATCAGTTTCGATTAAAACTGAATTAATTACAAGCCCAAGAATTGGGCACGATTGGGTAAATGTGGATCTTAAGCATAATATTCATACACCGTCGTATGTGAATTATATATATATATATATATATATATATATATATATATATATATATATATATATCGTACATGTATTGTATTAGTTTCTGTAAATGTAAATCCGTAGAAACTCTAGTGTTTATAAAAAGTGCTCAATAACAAGTAGAGCTGTTTATAAGTATACATTTTTATTTATACAAACATTATTGGTTACATATGTTCATACATGTTTCGGTTGCACTTTTCCTAGAAAGTCAACCTCATCAGACCAAGAATTTTCGAAGAAATGTATATTATATATATATATATATATATATATATATATATATATATATATATATATATATATATATATATATATATATATATACATACGTTCAATTAAATAATAATGCCAACATTTCGGAATATCCAAATATTAATGAAAACATTTCTGAAATTTTAAAAAGTGTATATGTAGATAGAAAGTCCATCTCTCATCGCCCTACTGTCTCATTCTCTCTTTCCGATCTTTAACTCCTCCTCCATCTTGGTGTTATAGACATTATACTGTCTTGTGTATCCTCCTCTATATCCGCCCCTCTCTCTCACTGCCTTTCCCTCTTTGCTATTTCTTCTTTCTTTCACTATTCTACTTATTAACATCATTTTAGTCATCTTACAATTCCCGGTATCATACACTTTAATTTATTTTATTTCCCTTCCTCTCACTCATAAAAACATCTATGTATAGATAAGAAATACACAGGTCAAGAAGCAATATAACAACGTGATCGTATTGGTAGTCTATAGATTTGACAACTGAAAAGCTACTTATAAAACTCAGTAATGATATTACTACATGAGATATTATGTATTCAGTATACGGTGAAGTGTAACATATGTTATATTTTTATCGTGTAATATACAATAGAGAACACTTAGCGATAGACTACTTAAACAAATCGTTATGTATGCAATTCCAAAGTCATACAACTATCTCCTATTATTCCAAACGCAGGACACCTTTTTTCCATTCCATTAACATTTATTCCGTTATTATATATTCATAAAAACAAATTTTACTATTATTTTATTTGTGAAAAGTGCATTATTCTTAACACATACACGATTATTTGTAATGTCTTACTCATACAATGATGTGTATTGACATATTAAATCATTAAACATGGTCTGTCATGTTTGCTCATAAGTAAACTGAACATGCATCTTAGATAACACCAATACTTTTCTCATCGCCAACGTGTCTGTCCTTATTGAATATAACAAAAATTAATTGAAACAAAAATGAATAAAAACATCCACATTTTTCTGAAAGTAGAACATATCAAGAAATATTGGCTATACATTTAAATAGAGGTTATCTTACATTTGTGTTGGCAATATGTTTCCTGTATTTAAAACCAAAGTGCACATGTTTTCTGAGAGTGTTTATATGATATTCTATTGCACATTTTTAGTCACTACGTAGTTGACATGTCACGGGATAACAAATGGTTCCTCTTAAGAAAAAGCACTGGTTAGGTACACAAATGTCTCAAGAGTGCAGTTGGCATACCCTGGCGATGTAAGTGCCTAAGGCGACGAGCCATGACTTTTCAACGCGTCAGCAAGAATATACAATACCTGTAACGATAGTTACTAAGACTGGACAAGTAATAGACTGATCCAAGCGCGAAGGCCGTATGTATTGTCCTGCCTGCCACAAAGTAATACGCTAAGTCAGTTTATAGTATGGGTGCAAGTCCATTTTGTTAACTCGAGTCACAATGTGGCTTTCGACCGGCTCGTGATATTAACAACATGATATTCAGTATAAGGCAGCGTCAGTAAAACTGCCAGTACGCACATCTACCTCTATATAGAACATTAATAGATCTAACAAAAGTAGTTAATAGTGTAAGCCGTAGACTTTTCTGGAAAATGTTATCAAAAAACGGGTTGTCCAGAGAAGTTTATTAAAATAATGAAACTTCTTTAAAACGATATGACTTAAACGGTAATCGCGAATGACAGCTCTACTAATACATTCAAAGTAAAATGTGTGGTCAAACATAAATATATAGCTGCACCGACCTTGTTTTCAATATGTATTGCGGCTGCACTGCAGGTAATGGATGGTCAATCTCACCTGGTATATCCATAAACTACAGAAAGAATCATGGAATTTACAACGTTAGACATCTGAAAGCTATAACTAGAACAAATGTTGATTCTCTTATTGAATTTTAATGTGTAGCTGTTTATTCAGTGTGCACTCTGATTGAAGAGGAGTTATAAGTCTGTGTTAATGCTATTGTTGATGCATTCTCGAAACTACGATTACAACCAACGTTCGAAAATTCATGTATTATTCCAGCCCTCACCTCAAGATGAAAACAGAAAAAAAAACATAAGTTTAAACAAGGTAGCGAATTACTAGAAAACGTAGATCGCCTCGCGTACCTGGGTAGCAACCTCGCTTCCAATTCTACCATTGACGACGAAATATAATATTAGGTGTGCAATGCTGATTTCGACAAACCTCCCTCAAGAGTATTTTATAATAAATATGTTAAGCTTGATGCCAAAATATTGGGGTACACCACTGTTGTATGCATCGGAGACATGGACGACATACCGTCAACATCTTATAACACTCGAAAAACCACATCAACATTTTAAGAAAAATAAAATAATTAACTGGCAAGATTGTCGAACCAATACAAGTGTCCTGGAAGAGTCTGGTAGTTCTAGTATATAGGTGTTAATTGTAAAAGTCTAGTGGTATGAGCTTGCCACGTTCTGATAATGAGCGACTAGTTAGAATTTTATTGAATGTTTTATTCTGAACTGAATGTAGGATTTATGATTGTTTGAAAGAAGATGTGAAGAAGTGTTTAATTAATTACACAAGATAAGTGACGAGTGAACTCGAAAAAATGGAGTGGAAGAATTGAATTAAGACTTACGTTGAGAGATTTAAATGTAAACGGCGCCATCACGATGAAGAACTAGAAGCAGCGAGAATAGTGCGTCGCGAAAATTAATTGCCAAACGATAATGCATGGCTGATTTGTTATAAGATGTGTTGATTTAAAATCGGACTGTTTTCTCACATGAGAACACAAAAATTAAGCCATTGAGAACCTGTATACTTTATTTGAGTTACAGCTATGATAATAATAGGTCCTTCAAAAATAAAACTATCAGAGATACATATACTACGCGTGCATATTCGCATCCTGTATTATCCCGTGTGGGTTTTTGTAAAACATACACTGTATTCATTATCTTGTTGTGAGTAAGGCCTGCATTACTGCAGAAAGGGGTAAACACTGTCTTTGTAATATTTTCTAAATTTTGCATAATAAACATTGCTAATTTCCCTTTTTAATTGAAATCGCTTCAATAAAGGCATGACTCAACTTAGTGTAATAAGGTAACAAGAATGAAAAATGATTATTGCAAGGAAAAATTGTCCATTAGCTTTTATCTTGAAAAGACCAAGACTATAGATAGGAGGAAAACAGTCAAACGAAAATAGTTTCATAAGCCTGCAGTTCTTGGAAGGAAGCTACTGGAATATGAAGCCGTATTACAAGTAGGCATCAAATTGATGAAGGCCACTTGACCGACAAGGCGAACCAGCTGTAACAAAAGACACCGGGAATGTATTGCATCATTCTGAATAACACATTCCATAATAGTATTGAGAGAAATACTAAGACTAGCAACATTACGTCTGGAGAGAGAGAGAGAGAGAGAGAGAGAGAGAGAGAGAGAGAGAGCAGAGAAGAAACGGAGTGGCCAATCAAGTTACAAACACGCTTTTACACCGTATCAATCACCTTAAAATTGGGCAGAGATACACCAGCCAAAATGTGCAACAGTACTCCATACATGGTCTGATAGTAGATATGTAGAGATAGAGAATAGACTCAAGTGTGAGACAGTTTTCGGCGCAATAGAGAGAACCGATTTACGAGTAGCGGAAATGGCAATCGATCTACTGTATAAACGATTTGATGTGCGAAAATTACTAAGAAGGTTTAGAGTCGATTTCCTCTCAAGATCAGAGCTAACCATAAGAATCACACCATCGATTGAAAGACACCAGCTGAGTCTACACAGGATTACACGAAACAAGACATTTCGTACTACAATCACCAACTGACCGCAGGTCAACTTCTAGATCATTTGCATATTCTGACTGATTTGATGAAGATGAGTTAGAAGCACAACCAACATACCATAGATGTAAATTTAATAAACAAAATATTCTGGAAAATAATTTATATAGAGAAAAAACAATGTTAGGCATCGAATATATCCCTAAGGAATACCAGCATTACTACGAAAAAAAAATGAAAAGACACCTTTAAAAGTTACACACTAGCTTTGATCAGAAATAAAAGAACTAATAATATCAAGAACCTCGCCCCAAATACAATGATTTTAAGTTTGTGTAGGAGACTAGAAGGTCACACTCTGTCGAACTCCTTTGAAATGTCAAGCGGGATTGCTCTACACTCTCCTGAATTATCTATACACTGACATATCTGCTCAGTTACAACAGTTATATGATCAGCACTTGAAAGAATACCACGAACACCATACTGAACATCACCTAAAAAAGACCAGACGCGCCAGGGAATTAACAAATTTTACGTTGACAAATCTTAAAAATACTTTTCTAATAACAGAGAGGAGACTAACAAGACGATACGTAGTTGGGTCGGACCTATCGCCAGCATTTTTAAAGATAATGACAACAGAAGAGTCCTTCCAACAAAAATGGAAACATGACTGAGACAAACAGAGATTGAATAATTTAGAGAGATTGAATCAGGATCGGAATCCTTGGACTGGTTAAAATCAGAAAGAAACCGAACAACGATCTTTGGAGTGTAAATAACAAAATCAAGAGACTAATCTGTTTTTTTTTTAAATATCAGGAAGAACGTCACCAAATCATAAAGAAAATAATCGTTAGGAAAAAGACGAGCAAAGAGCTCGGCCTTATTCTTAGAAGAGGAAACTACTTGAAAACCATTAAAAGGACCGGGAATATCAGACTTGCAACTTTTAATAACAATCAAGACTGTAGAATCTCAGAAAATCACAAGAGTACATGTTTTGGGATGAAATGGTCACGAATATTTTTTAGAATAGCTAGCCTTAGTCTATCTTGTTTTATTGGAGGCATTACTATTTCTTCTGTATGATAGTCAAAAAATCTCAGACCCATCCCGACGATACTG
Source organism: Sepiola atlantica (assembly GCA_963556195.1). Taxonomy (NCBI): domain Eukaryota; kingdom Metazoa; phylum Mollusca; class Cephalopoda; order Sepiida; family Sepiolidae; genus Sepiola; species Sepiola atlantica. The sequence continues at coordinate 62,359,435 of OY744536.1, forward strand.
AGTGTGGTTATGATTGGAAATAGCAGACGCACAAATAGATGAAAGTCATAAAAGAACATTAGGTTTGATTTGAAACTTACGATTATGAGTAAAGGTGGCAATTCCAAGAATAAGCCAATCAGTAACCTCTATAGCAGCATCATTCGGTGACATACCAAAGATAAGTTTGGGGCCTCATATAGGAAGCTGCGACGCTCATACCGATCAACCGTATTGTACTTGAAGTTTTTTCTATAGAAGGGGCAACCAATAGTAGGCTATACTGAAAAATCAACCTTTATATCAACCCAGCATCATTAGAATAACCCAATGGAAGAAAGGAGTAAATATAACGTGAGCCAGGGACAAAAGTGAGACAACGATCAAGTAAGAATAGTCGATAAATATCATTACCAGGGAAACGTGTAGGGAATGATACAATTAGGGGAAAATCATGAGACTAAGGTTAAGTTTAGAAATATTTTACCAGTTAGATATTTACGGATATAATGAGGAAGGCAGTCAGAATGATGAGCATTGAAGTCACCAAAACAAAGACGGAGCTTGGTAGACTAATTCGCAATACATCGTCAATACTGCTGGATATAGAATCAACAACAGAGCGGTCATTGTCAGAAGAGGAACGGCACTTAAAAATACACATAATGTGCAGTTTAGAAAATACAACCTTAGACAAATAAAAAGAGACATATGGGATTTAACGCTGGGGGGGGGCGAGCAATAGGTAGATCCTATCGAAGACAAAGAGCAAAACTATGCAAATGCGTTAAGGAGATACGCGTTAAGGATGAAGACACATAGTAAGAAAAACGTCACTGATAGCATATAAACTGCGAGAGAAAAGTGTGAAAGAAAATATTCACTTTTTTAACTGTGCTATGTCCTTATTCAGTACTTGGGCAACGCAGTGTACTATTTCCAATTCATGCATACATATTGAAATATCAGGTTGGAAAGAAAGTAATGTCGTTTTTGTACAACACATTTATTTCATCTGAAACATTCACATGAGGGAATATTTATATGTACAATAATTTCCCTCATTTTCTATGGACTCTGTCCAACGATCAACTAGCTTCTTGATGCCTTCTTCAAAAAGAATTATCTGATTTTTGAGAGAAAAAAAAATTGATGTCATTTTAGGTTGGTCGTCATTTTCATAAATCTATTGTTTAATCTCTTAAACAGCAACCTTTATGAAAATGACGACTAACTAAAAAATGACAACGACCGAAACAGATGGTAGTCGGATGGAACAATGTCATGTGAATAATGCGAACGAGGCAAAACTTCCGAATTTAAACTCATGACGTTTTCCACGGGTAGTTTTGCTACGTGAGGGTTCGCGTTTTTAGTGCTGAAGCACTACAGTCTTCCTGTTGGGTAATGCTGGTCGTTTTTTTTTGATAGAGCCATTCTTAGATCATCATGCTGAGTACCGTATTTTACTGCTGTTATTGTTTGATTACACCCTAGTAACTCATAATGAATCAGTCCTCTCATGTCCGGACATAAAGAGAGAATTTTTGGGGTGAAGTCCGTGTTTTTAAACAGGCTGTGTACTTTCGTTTCGGTCTAACCAGTGTCTCCTGTGTAAGGTATTCTTGTAAAGAACCCATTTTTCATCTACAGTTACAATTCTTTGCCAAAATGGTTTTCGATCCTTACTGGAAAGCAACGGTCTGCAAATAGTCAATATTTGATTTCGTTGACCGTCGGTCAAATCGTTGGGAACCCAGCGCCCAAGTTTTTAAACTTTACCTAACTTGTGAAAGCATGAAATAATTGTGGGATGGGTTGTATTGAATCGTTGAGCTAATTCTCTGCTGGTTAAATTTGGATTGGCCTCCACAGCGTCTTTGATAGCGTATTTATAAATTTATTTTGGCCTTTCCGAACGTCGCCGATTTGACAGGTTTAAGTCTCCAGAAGAAAAGTTTGCAAACCACCGTTGACATTTTCGATCATTCAGAACATTTATCCCATAGACATTTCCAATATTCCTTGTAGCTTCTGCAGCTGAGTTTTCTATTTTGAATTCATAAAGCATGCAATGTCTCAGATACTCCTAACTGATATCCATTTTCTGACGGGTGAGACCGTCAAACTTAATATTTTAATACTAATTACAATATCTGAAAGGCAAAACAAGATATTAAGACACCAATTAACTAAGAAAATCTAGAACTGTGTACAACTTAGGAGGCTGCAAAGTAATGAAGTAAAATATACGACATTACTTTCTTTCCACCCTGATAGGAACATTAGAAAGTTTCTTGATTCTTCATTCATTAAGAAATTGGCGATTATTTCTTTTTAAATGAAGTCTTTTAACTTTACTCCCATTGCATATTCACACAGTTGCCATATCATGCATTCATATGGTTAGGTTTACCGATAGTTTTTGGTGGACACTTATTGGAGCAGAATACTAACTTTGCAAAGACTGATGACGATGAAAATAATTAGCCAGGCTGAGTGAGATTAAAATTCCTGCTCGCAATAAAATGAAAAAAAACATTTGAGGACAATTCTCAATACAAGTCTGTGCACACATGACAAATACATTTAAGCTCGTATCAAGAATTCCAGACACGTTCCCAAGAAGCGGCACCAAATTCGAACACAAACAATGTCGCAACTGGAGAGGATATTTTAAAACTCAGATCTCCATTCACTGGAGAAATCAAATCACGAGAATTTTTAGGAAAATCAATCTTTACTTTTTTGCAATATTTTTTTGGTTTCATTCAAACTGATGGATTCAATGTTTTTTTCCTTGTGGCAAATTCCTACTTTACATTACAGATTCCATAGTCGCATCTTTCTCTTAATTTGCACAATCTGTTAGATACGCCTGGCATCTCAAAATATTGTGTTTTTGTTATCGATTGGTCGGTTGCGACAACTTTGTTTCAATATTTTGTTTAATATCTTAACTAGAAAAATACTAGTTCCAGGGCATGTGAATTAAATTGCACAAATATTACTGGTTTATGTAATATTACGAATATTCTAATCAATGTCTTGAATCGTTATTAAAAAGTGATCAATGTCCATTACGTGTTTTTTATTGTTACGGAATTTTTTATATCAGGATTTTATGACTTGTATCATTTCGGTTATTCAGAATAAGTCCTTATCTTAACAACGTTTCGAACGATGTCACTTTTGCCGTGCTTAGTTCAATGTCCATATTCGACATGAAACTTTCCCAAAAAGGTCGGAAGTTACATCGACAGAAAGGTTGTAGGAATAAAATCCAAGATAGAAACAGTTGTCTGACTAATCAAAATCAAACGTGATTTTGTATTCTAGAAAATGTCTAAAATTTCAGGCTTTTAATAACACTACATTAAACTAAATATAGCTAACATTACGACACCTAACGGATAGAAAGTGTGTAAATGAACGAGGCATTTATTTAGGAGTGAATCCTGTAATAAATAGATATAACCATATACACAGACTTAACTTTATATTAATATATATATATATATATATATATATATATATATATATATATAATACACAGTTACCCTTTGGCCATCCTCCCTCGTTCTTCTTTCCTATATCTTACCATTTTTCCTCCCTTCCTATTTCCTTTCCTCCTTTTTTTTCTCTTTCAGTTATTTACCTGTCCACTTCAATTACGATGATATTACTAAGTCAGTATACATTGTGATGTCAGAATATTCTACTCGCATTTGTGTTTATCATCTTCATCATCTCTGTCTCTTTTTTCTCTCTCTCTCGTGCTCCTATTTACTCTTCTGTTTTCTCGCTCCTCTCTCCCCCTTCTTTTCCCACGTTTCATTATTCATTTTGAAAAAGAAAAAAAAATGTTTCAAAAATGTTCAAATATAAATTCAAGTTTTAACGGATAGAACATCTTAAGCAGTTTTAATTGATGTTTTATTCCAGCCTTCAGTTAAATCTCAGAAAATAATTTTGTGGCATTCTATCTCATGCAGCTGCTAGGAAAAGGTGTTGGCATAAAGAATCGTGGCTATTTATGGTTCCGCTCGGAATATGTCCGGACGTTTGTAGCAAAATAATATATGTATATGTATATATATATATATATATATATATATATATATATATATATATATATATATATATATATATATATATATATATATATATATATATAAACATGTATATATATATATACATATATATATATATATATACATTTAAAAAGAATACGCGGAAATCTCTCTAAGTACCTTTCGACTATCATCTCGTCAGGAGAAAATCGATAGTTTTAATTAATAATAACGTCGAAAGAAAGAGCAAATAGGGAAATTGAGTGTGCCAAAATTAACGTTGAAGCGATTACAATTCAATTTAATGATTTCGTTAAAAGTCGATTACGTTAGGGGATAAACAAAAAAAAAATTGGGAAGGAGTTCAAAGTTCCCCAAAGAGATTAAGCGATCTTACATAGTCGAAAGGGCCTTAGAGAGATTTCCGCGTATTCTTTTTAAATGTATCTATAAATTGTGTACCTCAAAACATTTATATATATATATATATATATATATATATATATATATATATATATATACATATTAATATTGTGTCTAACATAGTAAAATATTAGTCGGACAAAAACAAATAATTTGAAAACATTTCTAAAAGCCAGGAGACAAAAGATCAGAACATTTTAACAAACAACATTTTCTTCCCGACCTTTCTATACATAATCATTTTATTTTTGTCTTTACTATTTTTCCTTTTAGACGAACGATGTATTGTTCTACCTGAAACCAATCAAGGTGCACTCCGCTCAGAACGGTTATTTAAATCAGTGCTTTATTTCATGATGCACCTTGCTTTTTTCGAAACGAGCTGTTATTAATTACGAATCAGTATCACGGTTCAAGAGATTATCGCGGCAAAACGTTAACGTAGAGAAGTTTTCTACTAGCGGTAATCGGGCACATAGCTTATGTATTGAACATTTCTTAGCGAGCTTCCCCAACGTCGCTTAATTAATTAATTTCTTAGATCTGTCATTAATAGTCACCTTGCTGTCGGTTCTTTGAATCAACAATCAAGATCGATCGACCAGCGTCTGTCTACACCTATGGTCCGTCCATCGCGGCCTAAAACTTATTCGATGTGTTAATAGAATCGACCGCATCCGCAATGATGATTATCGCCCGTAGGTTCTTTTTGCTGACTTATTTATTATTTGAATAAGTGGTACATTATCGGTTGTCATTTGACGGAAAACCTCTTTTTTATGACAAAAGGTACTCTTCTCTGTATAAAGAATAAATCAAGACACACATAGAAAATCGAACAAAAACGTGTCAATCAATATCGACAGATTAATTAGCATATAGAGTTGTTAATTTTCGTCTGTTTTATTTTTCAGTCACTATATTTTTTATTGTTTTTTAAAATACTTATCTGCATATCAATAGAAATGTAAAAACATGCATTTTTAATTTTGATAGTGATATAAATATAAATATATCCTTTATAATTTAAAACTCTGTTTTATAATTGCGAGTGAGATTTAGCCATTTCTTATTTTACGTAAAATATAAACAACGAATAAATAAATATGTCATTTATTTTCCTACACTGAGACAGCGAAACACGGTGATGATCTATGTTGGGTGTAATTTTAAAGTTTACTTTTTTATTTAAACTATTTTCACGAAACAATGAAGTCGAATAATACCATACCAATTAGCATTTCCTTATTCAAACCATTCATTATTGTATTCTTAAAAATGTGGTTTAGGACCAAACTATCATTACGTAATTTGATTGGTAATTATTCAATTGGTCTCGAATTCTAATAAATAAATTACGTTATTCATTCATAATACCGTTCCCTTTCTTATCAGAGAAAAGAAAACAAAATAATTCACTGATTGTAATCGATCTTTGTTGGTGTGTTATTTTATTTCTTCGTCGTAATTACATAGTTGAAGAGAAAAACACATTGACCGCTATATTTCACATATTGGGGAAGACTAACGCCTACCGGAACATCGTCATAGTTTATTAGATTTGGATTGTTCCGATAATTCGGAGCACAATTTTCAGCTTAGATGTTATTCTCACAACGTTCTAGTTGATGGAATCCCTGAACTTCTTAAGGTGCGTCTTGTCGGACGAAGTTTTATTTATTTCTACCCAGGTAATATATGCGAGATTTACAACGGAACCATTTATTTAATCACAGAGAGAACTTGCTCTAGTTCTGTAAGCCTTGACATAAATTTCATACGACTAAAGGCAGATATAAATGTCGGAGGTTACATCGGCCGAAACGTTGTGTGAATAATTTAAGATTAGAAATGTAGTCTGAATAATCTGAATGATAACAATTACCATTCCTTATGTAAAGCATTTCGACTCATAGTCATTTTAACTTTTATTATCACGTGGGGTTACATGCGACTCGTTGGAACAAAGTTAATACATTATACAGTAATGTATACCTTTACCAGCCTCAACCGATTCTGAAAGTTAATAGCTAAATAAATAATTGAAAGTATATTTATTTATTGGTTCATTGTCGCTGCCTCTTAGACTATGTGCACGTTGTTGAATTATATTGCACCGACACTTACGATTGCTTTGAAGATTAACATGTGTAGCTATATGTGTATATAAACGACAGTTTCTATTAAACTTATGCATGAGAGTCTGACAAGCAATCCTACGTCAGGGCCGAGTTTAACATGAAGTCGTAGTAAGTACACTACACAAAGCTCAACACCTAGAATATCGGCAGTGAATTCAGTAGTGTGTTATACCCATGACGGGCGTGCGTAGTATATCTGATTTGATAAATAGGATAGGCAGATCAAAGTAACACATGCCAGGAACATATGGATATCAGAGAGGTTGGTGGAAAATGTCGAATACATTGCTCAGCTGTCTACGAAAAATTTCGAGGTGTTCCATAAATTTGAGCCATGCAGATTCTATCATTTCAAGTCGGAATTGAGCTGAGAAGAAATTGTAACTAAGAGGTAAATCCAAATTCTCGCAAACCTCACATTTCAGCGATAACCTTCGTATCTAGTTTTAGTTCATCAATCATGACTTAGGTGTATAAAAATCGCCTAATAATTTACACAACATTATTTTTTACAGTTACCGTTTTCTACCTTAAATCTCTTACCTCAACAATTAGAGCGAACAAGCATTCGGTTGATGTCCTACTCGATACTAATCAAATACATAAAATACAACTTATTCGCTCTATTTTTATTTTATCATATCTTTCTCACATCGCACAAAAACATATATTGTTATCTTAAACCTTTTTTTTTCATCGTATACTCACTTATGTGATCGGGGATTTTTTTAAATGTCAATTTCAATCCATTGTCGATGAGATATCGTTCACATTTATTTTGTATCATTTCAGTTATTTGATGGTAGTCTACCATAACAGTTCCACATGTCTAAACCGCCGAAATAGAAGTCTGCTTTCTATAGAATATAATACGCGAGATAATGTCAGACACCCTTATAAAGAACTGACTGAGATATGAGAGTTCAGGTAAGAAAACGCGTTTAGACATGCAATAACATTTAATGTTTCTTACTTGTAGTTTACTCTCATAATTACTATACTTTTACGTTCATTTCGTTAAGATATAAGTTGATATGAGATATATACTTGAAATTAAAGCTATATTTTACTCATCTGACATATAAACAAGCTATAGAAATATGTAGCTAGTGTATTTCATCAAATATTGCCACCAAGCTCGTTCTTTAGAGTGCATAAATTCTCCCAATCAGTTTGAAAGTTATGGGGCATGCTAATTACTCTTACTGAATCATGTCAATAAAGTGTGAATGACCAGAAAGTCGTCAACGCAAATGAATAATGGGAATAATTGAAGTAGAGATATACGAGGGAAAGGGAAAAAGAGAAAGAAAAGAAAAAGGGAATGAGATGAAAAACAGAAACTGTTTAATATGACATTCGAGAGTTTCATGAATTACTTAGAAATTATAAAATACTATCACAAATATTTGCAGATTCCAAAAGGTTTTCTTGAATATTTAAAAATATATATGACCGCTACTCAATGGTATAGCATTATATGTTATACATGTTCTTATTTTTTTGTTAAAAAAATATTATTCTTACTATTATTTTTATAATTTATTTATGTATTTTTAAAACAAAGTCGGGATAATTATTCAGTTATATTATATGTTGAAATGTATACACTATTTTGCTAGAAATCTTACCTGTCTTTGCTTTTAAAAAGCTATCTAATGATATATATATATATATATATATATATATATATATATATATATATATATATATATATATATATATTTTAACATGAAGATTCCCCCCCGGGGATAAAACGCGGCAGCCACGGTGTAGCTTAATTGCCATAAATACATTTTCATAGCTTACTATATATATATATATATATATATATATATATATATATATATATATATATATAAAATATTTTATCTTCGTACGTATACGTTTCATCCTTACGGAATCGTCAGTGTAAAGATAATTATTCAAGTTGCTCGCCTGATTCCAAACCCGGAACAAGCCATAGTTATTACTTAAATTCAGACGTCTTAATATTCAGGGACATCATTACTATCTACATGAACGGTGAGACTGAAATATATTGTACGCAGCCGATGTTCAACTTATGAAGGAAACTGCTATGATTTTGATGGCTAGATTAATACTTCTTACTACAGTTCCAAGCCCTGATTCGGCCCGACACATAATTATACATGTTTGTTTTGTCTACATACCTATATGTTTCATCCTTACATATTCCCCAAATTAAAATCCACCAGTGTGTATACCACTGCCTTCGTGGTTATGGAAAACTATTATTTTATTTAATTCAATTCAATATAGTAGCACATGATACACGCAAGGTAATTAGGTAGTGCGTGTTGAATTCACTATCTGTCCCCTATAAGCCAAATGTGTATGGTTAGAGTATATAATTTTGACGGCGTAAGCTTTTGCAGGGAGCAGGCGTCGTTCTCCAACATACAGTTTCTGGTATCCGCAAATGATTACTCATCTGGTACTTGCCAGGCATACCTTCGCTTAACGTCGGTGATCCAACAGGACTAGTGTTTCAACGTTATAAATCTTTATGAAAATCTATGTTTGTTAATCTACATATAAAACTTTAGTGTGAAAAAAATGTGACCGCTTACGGCACCGATTCAATGAGCTGTTATTTTCACTACATTCAACTATCTCTATAATACGTTCCTTCCGCTTATCGTATGTGACGATTCAGTTTTAAGTTACAGTTTAATTGGAAAATGCGTAGATGGTATAAACACATCATATGATCCGTTCAATTTCTACATTATTTTTCGTCCGAAAGGAAATCTAAATATCTCATGAATAACGACGAAACCAAAATACATAGGTTGTTATCAATGCAATCAAAAATCATAATAGCACAATTAACTTCTACGTCGCGACTGTTTGCTCCTCAGATAGCCGAGGTCCTGGGTCTATGGGCGTTATACTTTCTGGTTTTAAAGTGTATTACACAACACCCATACAATTGTTGTTTAGTTTATGAAACCTACACAACAATTTATTCTAAGGCAGCACATAACTTGCCTGCATGAGAGAGAGAGAGAGAGAGAGAGAGAGAGAGAGAGAGAGAGAGAGAGCGAGAGAGAGAGATGTAAAAGGAGAGTGTAAATAGGATGAATATTTTTCACTTACAGCCGTCGTGGTCGCATGTTGTCCTTGATTTGACAGTACGCAAAAATACACCTCTTTATTCGTTAAAATCTAACCGGTTTAGTGAATTATAGGGTGTTAACCGGAAGGCAAGTCATTTGAGGAACTTCTGCTCGGTGCAAACATCTTCTATGAGCTCGTCAACTACTATTTAACACATGCACATTTATCCAAGGTTATGTCCGTCGGTTTGTCTGTTCAGTTTAAGTTAAAGACATCAACTCCTTTGTTAAACGCACGTATTGAATTGAATTATATAACTTTAGATGTGGGCAATCATGTCTATAACAATATATTTCTGTCGTGTCTGTCTATCACGTTTATATTTTAACAAAGCGTATTTTTATTTTTGTCACACATGGTTTATAAATAGCATTTGCATAGCTGAACACGCAGACTTGATATAACGTCTTATTTCAGTCTTTATTTAGGCAGAGTCAAATACAAGGTCGGTTTTTATGTTGGGAAATTCAACCTGCCCAAATAGGGAACTCTGGATAAAATACAAAATAAAAATGTCATTTTTTTGACTGAGCGAGTACAGAAAAAATGAAGTATAGTGTCAGAACAACTACGACACCTTGCTCTAAGCAAATAGGCAAAAGGTCTTAGATACGTCGATAGATCTCTATAAAGATGATCTGTTAATCAGTGGGTTGGTCACACTTCAATTTAAACCGCTTGACCTTTGTTGGTCAGGCTTACATTTTAAATAAAATTGTGATATTTAAACGTACAGAATATATTATTTTAACTTGCACCCATGTAACCTTGTAACGATTATTTGTAAGAAATAATTTATAAACGTGTTCCATTTAAAATATCAATTTAAGATGCATTGACGACTCTCTGTCTGTCGCTCTGTCTTTCTATGTGTTAACTTCCAAATAGAATCTTATTCTGTACACTTAAAGATTTATAGGACGCATCTTAGTTTAGTTGCATTTAGAAATCTTTGTAAGTAGAACCTACTTCACATAGTTTAAAAGTTAGGGTGACAGACCGACGAATATTTTATAATACACAAATTGTATTTAAAACTTATACGTGATAGAAAACTATATCACGTATAAGATTTAAATACAGTTGTTGTCGTTCTGACACGTTCAAGTTCCAATAGAATATTCGTCGGTCTGTCACCTTAACTTTAAAAAACGCATTGTAGATGCATTGAGTATCTATAAATGTGCTTCTTTTTGTTGCTTGGTCTGTCACGCTTAGCTTTTAAATAGCTTGTTCATTGCTAAACACGCACACAGAGATGCCGATGCGTAACAATATTCATGTCATTCTAAATAGTGTTTCTTCTCGAAAGAAATTCTATATATTTCTTTTCATATATTTACGCTTGCGAGGAAGGATTTCGCGAAGGGATTTGCAAAATAAAATCTTACAATTTAAAGAAAATTGAATTTGACTCGAGTGATTGAATTATGCATGAATCTTACAATGGTATGATAATAATGTGTCGTTATTTGGTGTGACAGTAAAACGCTCTTTTTCTTTTTCTATCTCACCCTCAATTAATGTCACTCTATGTGTGTCGCTTACGTTCTCTTTCTCTCTCTTCTTCTCTCTCTTTCCTTCCACCAATATATCAGCTCATAAATAATGCCCACATTGTGAGATTTGTCTACGATTTTATTTCGCTTAATACACACGTATCACCGTAGTGATATGCAATTACACAGTAACCCCCACACTCATAAACACACCCATATATATATATATATATATATATATATATATATATATATATATATATATATATATATATATGTACTAAAATTATGCGTACCGTGACCCACTGGATTACAAGAACAACTAGTATTTCTTCATCGTAGATTTAATATCTGTTAAAACCTTCTTTTTGCATAACTAAAAAAAGGTTATATATCATATGTGTTTATTATATGAATTAAAATACATAATGTGTTACTAACTAATTGCCACACATATGTCAGTGTGTGCAAAAATACTATGTTTATTAGGTGGCTACACGACGCAATTAAAAAGCAACGCTTACAAAAAGAGAGTCACTATTTATACATATTTATACATATATGAGACTCAACTTATATTGCTGAGTGTTTAGCATGGGGTATTCAGTGAAATGTTTTAATCTTTGGAATTGCCTGACCTTAGTTAAACCCCAATCTTACGGTCCATGGGCAAATATTTCAACCATTATTCTAAACAGGCCGGTAAAATACGTTTATTCACATAAAATATATTTCTTAGATGTACGAGTGTATGATGTTTGAAAATTCAATTTCACTACTTCTTCTATAATTTCGATTATTCGGGCTACTGTTTCATCTTGAGTGTAATTATCACAACGTTTTAGCCGATGTAACCTTCGGCCACTTTCAGGTGTATATTTTTGAACTTTAGAATATTTCCGTCGAACTCGGGAATCTGGAATAGTTGATACAACACTCAGATTGACAGAGTAACCTAGTTCTTCGTCGGTCTGAGATATTGTATTGGGCAGTTTTAGGTAGTGAAGGCTTTACTTTACTGCCCTTTTAGAAAGTGCTAATTTATTGCATATCACATGTGGCGCTCCTAGCGATGAATGGTTACGGAGCTGCTTGTAAGCTTGTTAGTCGGCCAGACTAGGGCGCTGGTTTTCAAATCTAACTTTCTCATCCTCGGAGGGAGATAAATAACATTATCTTTGTATCGGCGATGAACTTTCATGCCGGTATGAATGTAGGAATAATTTTCAAAAAAGATTTCCTGCAAGTGTCGCCTGCACCACATCTCAGAGAATGTTGCTTGATACTAACTTACTTACCATATATTGTGTGGCTATCAGTAACGGAGTATTTAAGGAAATATCTAGGGTAATTTAAATATACATTTATATATAATTAGTACGACTTCAAGCTACAATTTTAAATCTCAAATCGACATTTAATCGCTTGCCAGTGTTTTGTAGACGCGTATCACAACTAATGGTCCATAACTCTTCGTTGTAGTTCCAGATTATGAGCCGACCATAGTTTCCAAGGCTATTAGATATGGATATGAGATACAGCACTTGTAATCACCAAATTGTTATCAGGCTGAATTGGGCTAAACCCCGATGATCGGTCTGATCACGTGATAATAGTTCCAATGCAAAGATGAATGATTTTCGCCTTCTGATCAGAATGCGCGCGAGTTACTTATTATGTAATCCAATTTAAGTGCGATCCGAAAAAATGTGTTCAATGTAAATGCTAATTCTTTGGATTTAAGCACAACTGAGGCGATTGCTATATATCACACTGAACGCGGATTAGGTTTTGTCCGTACCGCAGTATACATACGATGCAGATTACGGTGAAGTTTGTTTATTTGGCAATTCTATAGATCTATATATTTATACACTTACGATACCTTGTGGTCTCGCTTGTCGATTGGCTTGTTTTTATCTATGCATAGTAAATAACACCACTAAAGCGTTCTGCACAAACAACTGACCTAAAAAATGTGACGTGCACACAAGATTACGGAATGGAATGATTGCGTTATTCATTAAAACTGTGTATGAGATTATGGTGTCACAAAATGATGACGTCAACGCCTACAACGGAGTGAGAGAAGGACAATATTTCCATGTCGTAAGTAAAAAGATACTGATGAGAAAACTAGTGAGCAATTGTAGGTAAAGAAAGATGGAGAGGGAAGTAAGAGTGAGAAGAGAGCGTATAAAAGGGAGAAATCCGAGGTGACGATGATTATTAGTAAGAAAAAGGTATATATATATATATATATATATATATATATATATATATAAAAAAGAAGTGTGGTAAATAAATACCATCAAAGCTTGTTATAGATGCAATATGTATTTTACAAAAAAGAAAAGACAAATCGAAGACGATTTTTTTTTTTTCCTCTTTATATTAACTAACATTAAGTATGTATGTAGTTTATAGTTATACAGATATTTCGCTAATAAAATTAGCTTATTCATTGTAGTTGAAAATTCCGATGTAATTGGAAAGCCCGCTTCTGTTGATGTGAGCCGGCGAGTGGGATGTTGTTTTTTTTTTCCTCTCTCGTATGAAATCACGCAAGCACGTGGAAGGTTATAGTTTAAAGGTTCATACTTTTTTTTTTTTTAACTTATTGAAAATTAATTGCACAATAAGGGATACATAATAGCATGTCTTTGTTGTCACGGTACACACCGTATGAGTGAAGGAGAGGAAAGAAAGAAGGTAAACGTGAAAAAAGGGCAATAGAGAGGTGCACTCTGGGGCAAAATAGAACATAAAGAGGCTGGAACTCTAACCTTACATAAGCCGAAGAATCTCAATATCATCATTTCGACTCGTAATATATCTACAACACGCCGTATATACCAACAAAGTTCTCCGCGAAATCGGCTTTAAACATATCATACACTTTCATTTAACGACGAGATCACACATACATCAAAAGAAAAGAAACATTATCTGGTTAACCCAGTTAGTTAATTCTTTAGGTTCTTTAATAGCCTTAAACTCCATAATTCATATCAATCTATATAACCTAATTATCATGCAGAACAGGTGAACATTTCCTATTGGTATCAGCAGACACAATTAAATATTTTGTCTATGAAGCCAACATTACCTCAAGCACAAACACTATAAAAGACGAAATGCATATCGGCATGACGTTTGGAACCTTCAAACAGAGAATATACGCTCATAATAACACCTTTTGATACTCGAATAAACGAAGCATTTCCCCCATAAAAAGTACTATATGAAAACTCAACAATTCTAACACACCATAAACATCAAATGAAGAATTATTAAACAATGACATCCGTAAAACTCTAGATACAAACGATACCTATAACGCACTACATAGATACTAAAGCAACTACAAATTATTATTAATCCAACAATTAAGTGGATCACTATTAGATCGGATGTTGTCAGAATGTTTTCCACGGTCAAAATGAATCCTGGCCTTATGGCACAACAATAAAAACATGTTACACACACCAAACAATGTAACTATCTACACTCTTACAACACAACCAACAAAACTATGACACACACTGAGTAACATCAAATATAAGACATGCCCATTTGTCTTAGTCTTCACCATTTCAATAATTTAAATAACTCATATACCCTCTCCACACAATTCCCCCATATCAATTATCACATATGCAGCTACAATGCCGCGATCCAACTTCACTAACAAATTACAAAAATACACACACACCCACACACACATACACACATAAACCCCCAACATATACAAAATGTATACATGAAAACAAAGATATATAAACTATAAATAACTAATCATGAAAAGATAAAATAATAAAGATATAGAAAATAAAAGAATAAAATAATATCATTTATTTAAATATGAATGAAATTATGCGTATTAACAAATTATAAAACAAAGAGATACACTCTAAAGTATGCATGAAACTCGGCCTTAACACGTTGCATCAGTACCACTTTCAATCACACACAAACGTTTTATATATAAGGATATACACCCTCTCACGTAAAGGGCCACCACAAACAAACCTTTCGAATCCCTAGGCAAAAATGAACAGCCCCATAATCATAGCAACATTATTGAATCATCCATTTGCTAACTTTATTATATCTCTTCTACATTATATAAGATACCCACTTTCCGGATAACTCACCTAGATACACATAAAAGTCACAATTTATATATCTCTTAAAATTAAACCATTAGGCCTTACCGCTATTTCGCAAGGGTCCTGTTTTATCATGCACAGATTTTAGCAATACAAACGCGACCCAGTCTTACAGTATGGCAAATGGTGAGATAAAGAAATAACATTCCAATGAGAAACCTTCAAAACAAACGCACTTAAACCCAACAATATCAATTAAGGAAAAACTACCTCTAAAGTAAATATGATTACAAAAATAAATAAACATGAAAAACTCTTTAAAATTGACATCAGATAACTCCATACGAAGCAGAGTATCGGAACAATGTGAGAGATAGGAAATGGCGTACAAAATACATATATATATAACCAACATACCTAAATAATATTCATAATATAACTAATAAAACAATCGAGTAAATATAATGTGAATAAAACAACATTTACTAAACCCTCCACCTTTTACGAACGCATTTATCTGTTATGAAGGAACGAATAAAGCTGCATCGCTTTCCCTATGCTGGTGAATTGTGTTCATCCCAGATTTCTCAAAGTCTTCGACTACTAAACAGTGCTAAATATTCGGTCTGACAATATAACATGTTTTCTATTCCAGACAATTGCATTCCCCGGCTGATAACACCCAAGTAAATACAAACGGACAATGCAATATATAACTTTGTAAATAAAATACTTTATTTTAATCCTTGTACAACTAACGAGCGATCATGATATTGTTTGTTTTTTTCAGTTTTACAATATATATATATATATATATATATATATATATATATATATATATGTATAAGTTACTACGCTTGATAATACGTGTTAAATTCTGTCTTCAGCAGCCGTCAGTGGTACAAGGTTTCAGTATAATAGGGGGTACTGCAAGGTATGGCGGGATTAGCAAGGAAACCCACATTTTATTCATGTTGATGTAAATACGCCTCAATGGATCGGCCTGAACTGTTTGGTAACTTTTTTTTTGCTTTCTTAGAAATAATCTAAAACGTAATTGCTAGGAAATACGATGCTGAAAAGTATCAAAGTAATTTGAGTTATGTAAGCATGTTATTCATCAGCTCATCATTAGTTTTACGTCTTCCAATAAGAGAATTACTTTCCTCGTAGGACCGTTCCCCGTAGATAGATAAATTACGCAAGTTATAAAATTCTCTGGCGCAACAATACCAGCCACACACACACCCACACACACACACACACACACATATATATATATATATATATATATATATATATATATATATATATATATATATATATATATATATATATGGCAGGGGTGGTCTCCTCCCATACAAATTATTGCAGGTTTAGCATGAAACACATGGGTATATAGGTTAATTTGAAGATATAATTGTAAATGAATTATTAAAAGCTCTCGCTAGATTTAACACTGTAACAGAGTTGGCAACATCCTGTAATACATAGCGTAATGCAATTTTCCAGGCTATACCTATTGAGTTATCTTGACAGGATGCTGATATGACCGCTGAGTTTGCAATTTCGATGTTAATTTCATAGTGTTCGAATAGTGTATGTAGGTTAATTTGAAAATACTCTCATGTGGGAAAGAAAGTAATGTCGTTTTTCCAACACATTTATTTTATCTGAAACATTCACATTAAGGAATTTGTAATCTTTACAATAATTTTCCTCTTTTGCTATGACTTCTTTAGAGAAAAACAAATTTAGGTCATTTTTCAGTCGTCATTTGCATAAACTTTATTGTTCAAGTGATGCTGCAACGGCCAGAAATATGGTAGTCGGATGGGGCGATGCCAGGTAAATATGGCGGATGAGGCAGATATTCCCAATTAAAACTCATGACATGTTTGTGAGTGAGTTTTGCTGTGTGAGGTTTGGCGTTATCATGCTGTAGCACTACACCCTTCCTATTGAGTAATGCTGGTGGTTTTTTCATGATATAACAGTTCTTAGATCACCCAGCTCCGAACAATATGTTACTGCTGTGATTGTTTGATTAGGCTCTTATAACTAATAATATGGCCTACCATAAAGAGAGCATAACCTTCTTTGGATGTAGTCATTGTTGTAGACTTTGGTTTCGGTGTAACCTTTGTCTTTTGCGTTGGGTATTCTTATAAAGAACCCATTTTTCATCTCCAGTCACAATTCTTTGTAACAATTGTTCTCGATAATTCCTGGAAAACAAAGATGTGCAAAAAGTAAATCTTTGATTTAGTTGAGCGTCGGTCAAATCGTCGGGAACTCAGAGTCAAAGTGTTGAAAGTTTTCCTAACTTGTGAAGGCATGACATAATTGTGGTATGGGTTGTATTAAATTGTTGAGCTAATTCTCTGCTGGTTAACTTTGGATTGGCATCCACAGCGGCTTTAAAGGCGTCTTAATCAATTAGATTTGGCCTTCACGAACGTCGCTGATTTTACAGTCCCCATAGGGAAGAGAGCATTATACTACAATGGCGTCTCTCCTTGAGCTGGCGGCCTTAGAAATGTACTCCCTTCTCCTTGTGTCTTCGACTCACCGAAATACAGAAATTTAAAACTAATGCTTATATGCATCTTGCTGAAAAGATGACCATAAAATTAGTACCTTAATTCTCAGTAGTCCCTTACGTTTACAGTGACAGATTGCCTTGTTTGAGGTGGACTGAGTTTTAAAAGATAATACAAAATTCGCCGTTGTTTCTGTAAGACTTTTTAATATACGTTTGGGACATTGCATTCGAAAATTCTCCGTAAGATTCGGATACCGTTTTGCTTAAAAAACAATTAGTTATAATAGTTTTTCTTAGCCGTAATCTGCCTTTCACAAAAAAGTTTGCATCTATTAGTCTAAACCTTATTAACTCTATTAATTTAAAAAAACCGCTATTATATAATAACGTATCTATAACTCACGTTTAAGTCAGCCTCTCTTACTCTCTCTGTCTTAATCATTTATATCCCTGCGTTTCCGTTTCTTAAGAACCGATAATAATAGTATAGAAAAAATTAAATAAATAGCAATAGTCTATGAAATATTATATAGATCCCAACTTTATATCTATTTGCTTGTTTAACAAAATCAAGCATATTTGATATAGCAAAAGAGTCAGTTAACTCATGACTATATATATATATATATATATATATATATATATATATATGTATGTGTGTGTATATGTGTATTTCTATATATTTTATAAATATGTTACATATATATATATATATATATATATATATATATATATATGTGTGTGTGTGTTTTTGTGTGTGTGTGTGTGCATTTATACAAAGCACCTATTCTAAAACCATATGTTACATGTTTCATAAACGCTATATTGTTTTATAGACATGTTTGGATTCGTTTAAACGTCGTTTTGTAAACCAGCGAATTCACAAGGAAATGTTACGGGTGATTGTTTACACCATTCTTCGATTTATTTTAATTTCGTGAGTTGTTGACGATTGTAATAGGTGCTAACGTTTTTGTTCTGAACACGAAATGGGCAATCCCTGGTTATTAAACTATGTGACGTCTGTGAAATATGTAACATAAGTTCGGGGATGGCACAGTAGCTTAGTTGGTATCGACGCGGACTGAGAACCTTAGTGCGCCAGGTTCAAATCCAAGGCATAACACTGAAAACGTTTCCATCAAACCCACATGACACTTGTGTTTAATCTTCTGGAGGGGGGATAAATAGAAAATCACATTTGCAGTTCCCTTTAAGCGGGCAGTTGCTTTCAATACTACAATTGCATTTGTTTTCCTTGTCCTTACTCTCGTTAGTTGTTGTTTCCAAAATCTAGATAATATAGTTTGCAACGCCACAATTTATCCACAAGAGAACACAAAGGTTAGAAAGATATATATCGGAATATTTGCCGGCAAATGGAAGCAACGCTATTAAATACATAAACATTCGTTCTCTAATTCGAATATCACTAATAAAACCGAATTAGCGAAGCATGTGTGGTTTCTAAAAAAGCATGGGATTAATACCAATAATTGATTGGTCTATACTACGTAAGTAAAGTACTCCGAGTGGTTTCAGACATAGATGCAATCTATGTCTGAAAGAACAAAATTAGAATCTAAAAATATGCAGACAACACTATCTTAAATTAAAGGGACGAATTATTGGTAAAATGTAAACACCGGCACAAATTTAAAATAACTAACCTGTAATATATATATATATATATATTTGTAAATGAAACCTATATTAACTTCACCATACTTTTAATTGATCGTCATATAATAAAACATTCTTTAATCGTGTGCAATTTTTCAATAATAAAACCTATATTAACTTCACCATACTTTTAATTTATCGTCATATAATGAAAATGTTTTAATCGTGTGCAATTGTAGTACCTATTTTAATCGTAATTTCCGTATTTTCATTTTTAAGAATGTAATAAATTTAATGTTCAAATGTATAACATTCGCAATCTGAAATTTAATCCAAACTTTCGCATTGTAACATGATTTAAAAAAAATCTTATTCTTTTAAACGGACACATTTAGCTTTTAATCATGATCAGTTATATCCACCTTTTAAATCGAGGATTGATTTCTTGTAAAGATAGGAAACTAATTCATGTGTGTACTTTGATTTTTACATATTTTTATACTCCGTTAATGCCACCACCATCATTTATTAATTAACATAATCACCCCATTCCCATCCCATCTATATTATAGAGACCAATCAGTAAATAGAATATCGTTGAAATTCTTTTTATTTATTTTTTTTATTTTTTATTTTTATTTAATTCTTTATTTTTACTTTGTTTTAAAATAATTGTCAGATATATAAAAGTGTTAAAATTCTTTCATTTAGGTTTGAATTGTGGTTGGGAACAAATCCGAGGAGACCTAGTTATGGTCGAAATAACTTATAATGTGTACAATTCGAATGTATATCTAGTCTTTTTCAACCTCATAACTTATTCATGCTCTATTTGAACGGGCATAGAGCTCTCTGATTCGAATTCCTATCGAAAATAATCGAACCTGAATACATATATATATATATATATATATATATATATATATATATATATATATATGTTATAAAAACACATATACAGGAGAAAAACCGCAGCATCGTAAACATTGTGAAAGAAAGTCATTTTTTTGACATTTCATTAAAAAAAGGTTTCTGATTTTGACACATGGCGCAGCGTTATTGCTATGAAATGAAGTATTAAATGTAGAGCGTGATTGAAAAGATAGATAAATATAGGAAAATAACATTATTTTCATAAATAATATTTCATAGACTATTGCTATTTATTTAATTTTTTCTATACTATTATTATCGGTTCTTAAGAAACGGAAACGCAGGGATATAAATAATTAAGACAGAGAGAGTAAGAGAGGCTGACTTAAACGTGAGTTATAGATACGTTATTATATAATAGCGGTTTTTTAATAGAGTTAATAAGGTTTAGACTAATAGATGCAAACTTTTATATATATATATATATATATATATATATATATATATATATATATATATATATATATATATATATATATATATATATATATATATATATATATATATATATATATATATATATATATATATATATATATATATATATATATATATATATATATATATATATATATATATATATATATATATATATATATCGTATGATAGCGTAGTGGTTTGCAGCGCCGACTGTCAGCTCGACAGTTGAGTTTCAATCCCGGTTGAGGCACTAACCTGTGAAACAGCGAAACAGTCTGTATGTGGATGTGAAGCCGTGTTAAAAGGCTCTTATTTAAGCTTCGAATATTATGTTATTTTGAATATTTGTTCAGGGTTTACTTGTCAGGGGATGTATCCTCATGTCAGGTTGTCCTGACACACCCTTATACAGAGAGACCGAATACACTCGAGGACTTTGTCTAGTAAGTAATTCAAACTCTCTATCTCTCTCCCTCTCTACCCTTCTCTCTCTCTTTCTTTCTCTCTCTCTCTCTATATATATATAGAGAGAGAGAGATGTAGAAAGAAAGAGAGATAGAGAGTTTGAATTACTTACTAGACACAGTCCTTGAGTGTCTATTGTCTCTCAGGACAACCTGACATGGGGATACTTCCCCCGACAAGTAAACCCTGAACAAATATTCAAAATAACATAATATTCGAAGCTTAAATTAGAGCCCTTTAACACGGCTATACAGTGGTTCATCCGTAGAATAATGCACCTTCTCGAAGTAATGTTTCCTCAAGTAACACCACGTAGCTGGATACTCCAACAAACGAGTTTAATTCTTATCCTGTAATCGGATAAGACCACACAACAAATATACTATTACACAGTTAATTGGAGAGGAGTATTTATGTTCTGTATTTCTTTACTTACTCAATGTTTGACAAGTAAAGAAGACTTTTAATGGAATATTCGAATCTCTATGTATTTCATATAAAGATGAAGTGTTAGTCCCTAAATTCTGAGAACTTTGACTGGTATAAGATGAAATATATTGATTTTAATATTGAAAATCTATGAACATGATATACAGCCATTTTTAATATATTTTTACATAGATATTTTTCTAAAATTATATATATATATATATATATATATATATATATATATATATAATAACATCTATGAAGCCATTTTATATTAAAAAGTTATTTTATATAATGTTCATAGATGTCTAGGTAAAGTAAATATCTACGGGGCAGGAATCCAACGAATTTCAACCTGTTTTATAAAAATGTTCACTATCAAATAGCGCTTTGTGTATACAATTGTTTATATTTCAACAGATATGTGAAAAATCTCCGACACTGGCATGTCGATGTTATCGATCAACAGCAGTTAAAAACGAAGATGTCATCAGGCATAATTATCATTTGATCCTTCCCTCAAATCGTACTTGCAAATAATAAAATGGGTGAGAAAAAAAGAGAAAGGTAAGATAAAGAGAACATGTTAAATTTGGAAAGTCACATGGTCATATTTGAAACCGTTTAAATGAAACTATATATATTTGTTGAGGGTAGGAAAGCAAAACTTGATGGGGAGAAAAGAGAAATCATATCAGCTAAAGTCTAGACATGGCAAAATGGCAGGTTGATTCTATGTCAACAGACAGACATATTTCTAAACTGTGTTAAGTTAACGTTTATGTCGGTGGCTTACGCAGAACTAATAATGTTAATTTAAAAAAAAAACATTTGATTTGTTCATGGAGGTAAGTGCTTGCAACTGGGAAGTTTTATTTCTGAGTAAAACTAAAGATCAGTAGTGGGCTTAACGAAGGGCATTATTTACTAAAAAAAAAACAAGTGAGACCGATTAAAGCCTATTTCACTAAATGGGTAAATATCCCTATCCTCCAAAAATTAGATTATATTTTTTTAAAGCGAGTATGTGTAATTTATCAAACACTTTACGGAAGGTAGGAGTGATATTCCTCTCTCATAAAGACATAGTTTTGTGCATAAAATAATGTGGATGATCAATATCGTATATTACTTACATATGATGTGACTCCCCGTTAATGAGCCTGTCTAGTGGTTCATTGTGGCACTTATTACAATGTTTGGCTATTGGAAATTGTATGGGGCTAGTGTGAGTGTGCTTTGAGCCGACAACGACTTAATAGAAATTACGTTGAGATTTAGATAAAATTTTACTAGTAAAACATGCCTTAAAATGTCAAAATGGCTCTAAAAGTAGAGTACCTCCCACGTTAAACTGTGTATGTGATACACCATTTTAAAATCTGAAACATTTATTTATTCTTTCCACCAATGTGATCAGGGTTTTCACACGTAATCGTTTAAAAAAGTAGAGCCTCATTCAATGTTTAGTGAGGAGGATAATCCAGCGTTCAATTTTTCTCACACAATTTAAGTTGTAAATGTAAGTTTCTTGCGTTTATTAATCTTAAGAGTTGAAAATCACGGTTATTTTTTAATTTAACTTATGGCTGATTTTAAAATACTGTGTAAATAAGTAAATAAAAAGAGTAATAAACACCACGTAAAACATGTAGAATTGCTTGGACTGATATATGATTTTATGATTAATATATATGCGAAACAGATAACCTACTGTAAATCCTAAAAAAAGTTTGGATTTGTCCGCCGGGTTAGAATTTCAATTTTTTGGTTGGGTGATTTAGTCCTTAGGATGATAATGTTTATCGTCAGTATTTACTTACGTGAACTCAAGAAATGAAGTAATATTCCGCAACAAACCTCAGACAGTAATCAAGATATGTAATCCTTCAATTATGTCTACTATATGTGTATAATGCGCTATTTAGGCAATACGATATTTTGGTATGAGGCGTTTATCCGTTTAATCCCTATGCGGTGAACGAAATGAGTACGGTAAAACAAAAAGTATGAAGTTGAATTAATAGTTGAAGGAGTAATAAGATAAGGAGAAATAAATAATAAGACATGAATACTCGTATTGTCGTGTTACATATGTATTCGTTTTGTCGTGTTTTTACGTGCAATCCGATACACGTAATTCCGTTAACATTGAACGTATAAACAAATATTTGGAATTAACAGTTTGACTTCACGAACTAATGGAAGTATATGTCTCGGGAGCGGTCGTTATTTAGGTTAAAAATTAATAGTAGTGTTCATAGAACATACAACGTAATAAATCAAATACAAACTGTGTTTAGTTAGAAAAAAATTCATCCTATGAACAACAACCCCGGTGACATTCAGGTAGATGTTAGCCTGAGAGAGATATTTCGATCCAACCTTATCTGCAAATGACTGTTCAAAATAGCTGCTTAGCCGGAATATTTTTTTTTTATTCAGAGATCGAAATGAACGCATAGTTTCTGCAAACCAAAATCAACAATTAGATTAAGTGACTGGTCGAACAGGTAATTACATATTGTTAGTCAAAAATTATAATAGGTGACACATTGACTTTACATTTTTATATAGGGTACTTTGTAATAGTATATGTGTATATACTTAAAATAATCAATGATAAATATGCACACATACATGCATATATATATGTATATACATATATATATATATATATATATATATATATATACATATATATATATATATATATATACATATATATATATATATATGCATACATATATGTGTATATAGATAAAGAGAGAGAGAGAGAGAGAGAGAGATACAGTGAGAAAGATAAAATTACGGCTGGACTCTCGTGTTCGTCCATTGCTATGTATAGATAAATCCATGCCATGTCCGAGAAATACAAGTGCGTTGAGAATTGTTAAGTAAAGCAACAAACCCATATCATAAGTACTTGATATCTTCCCGTAAAATAAGCGCAAGTCTACATTATTGGAAAGAACAGTCGTCGAAAGTCTCATATCAATTCTTACACTAAAAGAAAGATGAAGCAGTTATCTATTCTCATGCTTTTACTTTCTCTAACACATATACATATACATATACATATATATAGAGAGAGATATGCATACAACTATATATATACATATATTTTTTTTGTATATATATATATATATATATATAAATATGTAAATATCTTCTATAAGTTCTCTGTTTGAAGAACAATAACAGTTTAGAAAACTACGTGAAATTTCAGTTCCATCTTCTTCTTAACACATTGTCACCATAGGTATAAGACACCAGTAAATAAACATTCTCTGAATCTCACGATTTTTGTAGTAGTTTAAAGTGTTAGTATAAGAGTGATTTTTAGATTAGCTCTCATTTGAAAATTTAAATATTTCAAAGTTTGATGAAATTCCATTTTTGTTTATAATAATCAATTACACAAGATTCCCTGAATGCCGAATTTATTGTAAGAGGCTGAGATGTATATTCTGAGATGTTAAACATTTCGTAATTAACTGGATCTTCGTAAAACATAACAGATGACGATAATAGACAGCTTTTTAGTATGACACGCTTCTTGCTATTTAGACAGTAAAGTTTGCTTTTTAGTTAATCAATTTTAGCCGCTCTGGGATGAGTATTCTACTGGTATGCATATATATATAATCTATTTTTTCCATAACTAGTTATTATCTAGAGACATGTGTACATGTTCACTAAAATGTATCAGTTTCGCTATATATAAATTTACCGTCGGTGCACATTTCGTATTCTGAACCTGAGTCACACAAAAAACTAATCCAACATATTCATCCATTCGCTATTATTACAGCTATATAAACGACGAAATAATAAACCTATATTTATTTACGCAAATAGTAAGTCTAAAAGTCTATGAATGTCCCATCTAGGGAAAGCCTTTTTTGCAATATTGCTGAGATAAAAACTTCTACTAAAGTGATTGACTAGTTGTTAGCTTTACATAATTATGTTATATATAATTACTACATATATACGTATATACACACAAACATATATATATATATATATATATATATATATATGTATATGTATATATTTATTTATATATGTATATACAATAGGTGTATGTAGTTTGATTGAAGCATTGTTTACTTGTATATAGTAATGTGATAATTAGAAAGCAATACAATGTAAAGGTGCGACGGATAGACACAAGTTGGGGCAAATTACGACACATAATGATCGAAGGGCTCAAATAGTTACATTTTTAATACAATGTATACATACACACCCACACACACACACACACATATATATATATATATATATATATATATATATATATATATATATATATATATATAAATATATATATATATATATTTATGTTTATGTTTTTTTACACATATATATCAGCCAATTTTCACGATGTTACAATGTTATGTAATACCTACATCAAAATGGTCTGGCGAAAAATCCGTACGATATTATTATATTTCGGGTAATCTTTCTATCTGCAAGTCCGTGCTCAACTCAATTTTAAAGGTTAATAGGAAGGAGGCAGTGAGGACACAGCCCTGCAGCAATTACTAGTGATATTTTAAATGTACACATATTTAAACAGTTTTCTTTTTCTTTTATTTCTTTTTTAAAACTTTATTTTTTAATTTACTCATTTACAACAAGGCTATGCATTTTACTAGTAGGAATTTTTCTTCAGCGCACCTTACCCACTTCATCCACTCATGCATAGAGATTTATACTGTAGTGATGTGATAATGCAATGGTTTGGTTCATATGTAGTCATACCCTTTATTAATGACAATAAAAGTGTACACATTTGGGAATTTCTTTACTTTTGTACATTTATTGTATATGGATATTTCTTAACCCTATTAAGGGCATATGATTTCAGTACACTGACATTATGAAGGAATGTAAATAGTTTTATCTTTTATTTTTTTAGAATCTGTTTTTTAATTTTAAATCTGAATTTATTGCTTTTAATTTTAAATCTCAATTAAAATTTTAACCAAGTCTATTGTTTATTTAAATTAATGTGTCGGTTAATAGTGCCCATTAAAACAGTATCATATGGTTTTTGTTGTATATTATTGTGTATATAAATACCGTAGGTATTTTTGTTTTTAATTATGTATATGTTATTAATGAATTTTATTCAAACTAGTATTATTTGTGCATTCCTCGTTCGTATCTGTCAAATGCTAATTAAAACAATGAAAGGGAGTCAATTCAGCTATATCTGGTTAATGATGCTTCATGTTGCTTTTAAATTCAGTTATTTTCTAATTATGTTAGATTAAATATTATTATTCTCATATAACGAGTGGGTTTCTTTCTTTTTTTAATTAATGTTATAGGGTGTTATTCTCGCCGGGATGGTTTCGGTGGTTGTTTGGTCAACTATTCTATTACATAAGTTGTAATTAGTTACGGAGTGTATTGACCAAACAACAACAACTATCTCTTTACGTTTTACGTACTAATTAAACGATAAACGCGCTTTTAACGACATATAAGCTTTGGAACCGACCGGAATTAGGAAAACAATAACAACTGATACTAAAATCATCAAGAAAAATATTTTTCACGAAGCTCTATACATTTGAAAAACTACAACCCAACATTAATGATATATATATATATACCATTTAATACTAGCACTAACGCCCTATCCGTCTTCCATAATTAAAATAAAATCAACAGCATATACAAAAATGAATAAAAAAAAACTATAAAGAGGATAACAACAAAAGGATGGACATATTAAACAAAAAATCCTGATAACTGTCGCGAGATCGAAAATAATCGGAGTGATGGCCGACGAAATAACGCTGGTGTTTGATGTTAAAATTACCACTGAAAACGAGAAAATACGCTCGCAGCGTTGAGAAGATACACAAAAAGATTTTTTAAATAGTAAACTCCGTAGTATGTAATGAGGATTACATGAATTATGATTTGCGGACTACATACACACATATACACCCACCCACACACACACACATACACACAGATATATATATATAACATATATATATATATATATTTATATATATATATATATATATATGTATATATATATATATATTATTTTCCTATTACACACTTACCCCCATATACCATATGAATAAATACATATCCATGTACATATATATATATATATATATATATATATATATATATATATATATATATATATATATATATATATTTATATATATATATATATATAAATATATATTGTAATCTACAATGCCAATACAAAGTGTAAACTTCTTTTGTTAAATTTATATATATGTCTCTTAATTTGAATTCAAAACCCATTAGTTTTTGTATATTTTTTTATTTCGTTTGATTTTCTTTTTCATCTGAAAAGCTTTTTACAGATTTTAGCTAAACGAGTAAACTTCCGGTGTTCGTTTAATTGTTTGTAAAATACATTTTTTCTTCACGTTTGACTTTAGGCATCTTAATGGATTGAAAAATTCACTTCAATTATTTTTTTATAGATTTTCTTTCCTTTATAAATTTCGATTTCCATTAACATATTACCTATTTTCAGGTCAGGATACTCATCCTTTTTATTTATCACACTGTTCTGGGTAACAAATTGATATATATATATATATATATATATATATATATATATATATATATATATATATATATATATATATATATATAGGCAATGCTTGATGATGATTTATTACTTTGAGAGTCATATATATATATATATATATATATATATATATATATATATATATATATATATATATATGACTCTTAAAGTAATAAATCATCATCAAACATTGCATCAAGATTATCTTAAATTGTTCTTCTGTCATGAGTTATTTCCATTTAAAGTATTTAAACGTAATACAACTTTCTGGGCGGTGAATCAAATATCTCTCTCTCTCTCTCCCTCTCTCTCTCTCTCTCTATATATATATATATATATATATATATAAATATATATATATATATATATATATAAATAGATTTATAAATATATATATATATATACAATAATGTTTATAAATAAATATTGATTATTTTAATACCTACATACATCGATGTTTCATGCTTACGCAATCTTCAGTGTAGGAACTAATTCTCAACGGTCGGTGGGCGCGAACCCCGATAATAAATCGCCACTGATTCGTAGTCGAGGATCTTATCCATCGGCTATAGCCAATTAGTTAGTAAATATAGATAGCAAATCGGCGGCTAGATACCAAGCAGTATAGAGTGATCTACGAAACGGCGTTCGGATCGTGCATATAGCTATTTGCGCTGCTTGTTATTAAAGTTACTTGAGAGTGCCCAGTCTTTGTGGGAGGGGGCTGATAAACAATAATATTTATAAATAAATATTATACCTACAGACATCGATGTTTTCAGTGTAGAAACTAATTCTCAACGGTCGGTGGACGCGAACCCCAATCACAAATCGCCACTGATTCGTAGTCGAGCATCTTATCCATCGGCCATAGCCAATTAGTTAGTAAATATAGAGGATTTTTAAATGTAAATAGGAATTTAATATATATATATATATATATATATATATATATATATATATATATTAAAGTAATTTTCTACGGAGGCGAATTTCGCCATACACGACTGTTCAGCGTGGCTGAATTTTAGCGAAACCTGAACCCGCAATCACAGTTACTGCAAGCCGACAAACTTACCGTGAGTCACGAGTTAATTACTCAACATTTTTATCGCTTCTAAATGTGCACACACTATTTTTTGGATATGGCTTTGGCGATACAGAAAAAATGAACGGTTTCAATTTTACTTAAATGCTAAAAGATAATTACCTCTCTTACATTGAGTTTAGTACCATACATGTATATATATATATATATATATATATATATATATATATATATATATATATATATATATATATATATATATATATATATATATAGTGGGGTAAGAGCGAAAGCTAATATGATTCATTTGAAAACTATATATTACATATTACAGAAACGTACCGCGGTTTTTTCTATAGGGCTGACTTTTTATATTTTAACAAATATATATGCCTTGTGGAATCGTCAGCGTACTGACTGAAGGCAAATTACAATGAAACCGAGGTACGTTTCTGAAATATGTAACATAGTGTTTTCAAATGAATTATATATATATATATATATATATATATATACATACATGCATACATACAGATATGTATATATATATACATACATATATTATTTTAATCATAAAAATATCGACATATATGTATATATGCATATATATATATATATATATATATATATATATATATATTAAATATATACATTAATACGAAGAAGTTATGTCGTATACATTTAATCAGTGTTGCTAGACATAAAACATATATATTCATACCGAGCCGTCAGTCATATTGGAATTGCAGTCAAATACCTTATCCGTTGCCTGACCACATACCCCACTAAAAAAATTGAAAGAAGTGGACAACAAAAAAGTAAAAACCTCTAAAAATTATGTCAAGTATCTTATACCAAACCTATGCCATTCTACCCAAAAACTATATATGCTTCGTCATCGATTTAGATTAGTTACTGTGTAAGTTTCAAAATACAAATAATTTCAAATAATTTCAAAATACAAATAATTACAGTGAGTTGAATAATTTTCACCTATACATCTAGATCTAGTACACAGGTAAGACACTGTTTATAGATAGACTTTCTAGCCATATTATGACTCCCATGGTGTTATACTATGTTAGATGCTTTGAACTGAGAACGCTCCTCTACCTACGTATCATTTTTATTTCAGACGTTTTTATTAGCTACTCCGAATTATCTTTTTACATTCTTACATTCCGGAATAAAATAAAACTGTTAGACAGTCATTGAACATTTCTGCCTCTTAACATTTTAAAGAAAGTTTATCTTTGTCAAATCTTAAAACGGTATACTCTATCCCTATCGTATACATTTCACTTAAACATTCATTCTGGTCTGTGAATCGCTTTTTTTCATACTGCAAAGGTTAGCAAGGAAAATCACAGTAATTATTACTTTTGGAGATTATAAAAAGGTGTGTACAATTAAAATAATCAAACGTTACTGTTTGATTAAAACAAAATTATTAATTCGGAATAAAAACCAACAGTGTAAGACTGCGAAATATAATCAGGGAAACAAATTAACAGATAGAGAGAGAGAGAGAGACAGACAGACAGACAGATAGAAGAGAAAGCTGTCACAAAACAACTGTTTATCTTTCTATGTATCTCTCCTAGTTTGTTTTCAATAAATACATCTTCTATGCCAAAATAGTAAATTACAGATATATTGATAAAAATAGTTTGCAAAAATAAAATATGCATGTATCGCCCAAGTTACTATGTTTTATTACATTTCATATATATATATATATATATATATATATATATATATATATATATATATATATATATATATATATTGTCAATGTGTTTATTATTTTCAAACATTATCTAAAATATAAATATGTAATAACTCTGCTCTACCTTTACACAATCGGTTCGTTTTATTGTCAATATTTATATTATTTTTTAAAAAAATTTGATGACGATTGATACATTTTACTATCCGATTTATAAAAACTACTGATCTCATCTCCGACGCAATTTGGGCAAGGGTTTTGCCTATGTAACCTACATTCTTCAACTGTGTCTTGTCAGAACTCGCGAATTTGTACAGAATTTAAATACGACTAAAATAACAAGCATTCTATTAGAACATACTTTAATTTCACACAGCAAGCCAGAAAATACGAAGCCAAATTTATTCACAAATAACCCACATACACTAACAGACTCAATAGAGACATAGGAATGTTATATAAATACAACCGCTGTATTTAGCATTCACCTTCATCAAGTAAACCCACAGCCGTGTTTCAAATAAAAACACATGTGAAGTCGAAACCTATGCAATTTACGAATCACTAGACGTTTTCACTTACATCTGCTATTTCTCCGTATTCCCCCCACCCCTTAAGTCAGCAAATTTCTGACATCACATAATCTCAGTTAATTCTTTAAAATCAATGTGATACAGATTATTCATTGGCTTCTATCTTTCTTAAGGTGCATCTGCTTATTGCAGTACAATGACAAGTTTTTTTTCCTGTTGTCTCTGAGTCCGATTCTCGCTAGTAGTCTTTAATTTTTACATTTGTTTATTTTTCAAACTACACGCAAGGCAAAGGATTCTTTCATGGTGGGGATGAGGTAAGTTGAAGACACTGCCACATCCGCGTTCAAGATGATAACCTCTGCGCAACCTAACATTTTCTATATTGAAACATGAGAGTTATTTAAAAACATAGACTTAACATATATAGCAAATGAATTGTACAATGACTATTGATTAAGCGTTTTAAGAATAGTATTAAACAATATTATTAAAATACATCGAGTAAGTTTACATTTTGATCAAAAATTAGATTTGTCAATCACTCACACTTCAAAGAATGGTATCGTCTTTTACGCAGAATTAAACAATATATCCTTTATATTCTTACGATATCTTAATTAAAGTGGTGTGTTAAGATAAGTAACCTCTGAGGTAAAGAACACAATTATGACTGTTGGCTTGTTCCTGTATAGTTTTTCTTAACTATTGAAAAACATAATTTCATCGTTAACGCTACCATATATTTCTTTCTCCAAGCGCTTTGTTTGAATGATAATTTTAGTTTCAGACTGTTTCCTTTGAAACCGGCTATTGTAGAATTCTCTATTTCTTTCATAATCTTCTGATTGTATAACTATTATTAATATGAATATTGATAGTAGATAAAACAGATTTTGAGATCAAAGCAGCCTTTGAAAAGTTATGCGTGGGTCACGGTGTGCTCTCATTTTTCTCTCTCTAGTGAATGATTGCTATTGATTGAAAAAGATAAAAAGCAAACACATGAATGCAAATCAAAAAATAAAATCTTTTCTTTGCTCTACATCAAAACTACGTCTAAAAAAATCGAACATTTCTATAACAAATTATATAACTGAAAACATGTTTAATATATATATATATATACATATATATATATGCATATATATATATATATATATATATATATATATATATATATATATTATTATTATTATTATTATCATTATTATTATTATCATCATCATTACTAATGTAAAACCCCCCTTATACATTCGCTAATGTAAGAGCTGGCTATTTCCAAGATATACGATAACATATACACACAAAGTAATAGAATTGTATCGATAATTCAAGTGTTCATGTTCGCATATTATTGTTTTTTCATGGGATAGAGAAAGCCCACTGTTGGCATTTTATTATATAAATGCGGAAATCTTTACGAATTAATTTCAAGTTGTGCGATGAGTATGAGTTTGTTATCTGATATACAATTTGCTCTATTGCTTCCTTTGCCCTCTTGAAATAGTTTTGTCAAGTAGCTAGAATAATACACGTGTCTTACTCGCAAACATTTGCGTGCCGGGATTAAGCTGTATATATATATATATATATATATATATATATATATATATATATATATATATATATTTATCTTGTAACAAAGGTACTTCTTTTGTCCTATATAAGTGTATATGCAAATTACAATATAACAGACTAGTTCTTATGGATAATGTTTACATATTATTATTATTATTATTATTATTATTATTATTATTATTATTATTATTATTATTGTTATTATTATTATTATTATTATTATTATTTACTCACTAGGAGTTCTCACGCAGGTCATCAGTCATTGCTCACCGACAACCGGTGGTATTCCCTGGAATCTGAGTGACAACAAGTTTCCCCGATTTCTAGTATTCTCCACCTCTTTTCGATAGCAATCGCAAATAAATTTGCAGTATCACAACAGCCGCTTTCCATTTATTACTCGCCGGAAAGGACCGTTGGTGTTTTCTGGGGTTTGGGTGGCAGTAAGTTCCCCGAGGTCCCAGCAGTTTCTGCACTTCCAGTAGAGGTCTGGTTTGTACTGTCCCTCTCGGTCTTCTCATCCTCCTTGACCCTATGCAGATATTTTGTGTGGTGTCAGCCTAGACTGGTACCATTTTTTGATTTTTTTTTATTATATATATATATATATTTATTTTATTTTTTTTATTATTATTATTTTTTAAAAATTTGTTATTATTATTATTATTATTATTATTATTATTATTATTATTATTATTATTATTATTATTGTTGTGGTGGCAACCACTCATTTGCATATACGAATAACGTTACACTATAAATGGCAAGCCTAGGTTGGCCTTAGTGTGTGTTACCTAAATGCCACCGGAAGTGACGCCGAAGAGCGTACATGTCCTCCCACCAAGACTCTCTGACTCGACACCTTCATTTGTACATACTGTAACTATACCTTTCTTTAATACACTTATTATTGCATTCTCCTTGTTGTTTGCGTCTTCATTGTATTCCTCACTAATTATTGTTCAACCTTGCAACCACAACAGTTGGCGACGAGATATGAAGCGTCAAATATAACAGTTTGACGAAGAACTATTTAAAAAAAAGTACAATACAAAGTGTTGACGAGCAAACGGATTTTACGCTAAAGAAAAGTTTCAACTTAAGTGAAAAAAACCCAAAAAACTCGAACGTGGCAAAAGCGACAATTTACGCCGTTTTCTGGGAATCCGACTTGCAAACGAATGTAAAAGTGAATTTTTGTTTTGTCGCTAAACGACAAATCTGTTTTGTATTACTAAAGGACCAACTTGCAAACGAAAAGCGGATGTTGTTCTGTCGCAAAACGGCAGGTCAGACTCGTATTACGAAAAGCAAGGAAGTAACCTACGAAAAAAAAAAGTTCACCAGTGGATTCTAATTACTGCTCCCCGTTAGCAAAACAACAACAAAAGTAATCTTTTAATTAATAATTTGTTTGGCGGCGGTACTAAAAGGAAATACCATAGCTAGAAATTAAAGCTCAAGGAAAGGAATTTTTTTTAAAAGTTGTCACTGGATAACGGATAATACAGTAAAACGTCACGAACAAAAAAAAAAAAATGGAAGACTTATCAAAAATGTTCATGCAATTTTTACAGGCACAAGCTGACTGCGAGGAAAGACAAAATCAGGCACAAGCTGACCGCGAGGAAAGACAAAATGAACGTTTTGCTAAAACACTGGAACTACTAAAGAGTAATCGAGAAAATGTCGACAGTGTTAATTTCTCCCATACAACTATCTTTAATAGTATAAACACATTTGATTATGTGCCAGAGGAAGGAAAGACTTTTGAAGCATACTATACAAGATACGAGGATGTCTTTCAACTGGACTGCAAAAATTGGCCAAATAGCCAGAAAGTGAGCCTCTTACTCAGGAAATTGGGTACATCAGAACACAGCAAATTCATAGATTACATATTACCTAAAAAAACTGCGGAATTAGAGTTCATGGAAGCTGTGAAATTACTAAAAGAATTATTTAATCCAAATATATCTCTTTTTCATAAAAGATGGCTGTGCATGAATCTAAGAAAGATGGACAACCAAGATTATTTGACATACGCATCAGTTGTCAATAAAAACTGCGATAATTTTAAGCTTGCGGAACTAACGGTGGAAGATTTTAAATGTCTAATCTTCGCACAAGGGTTAGTTACTACGAAAAATGTAGAAATACGCAGACGAGTGTTGTCTAAGCTGGAATCTGAGCAAGATTAAACCCTCCAAAAACTAGCAACGGACTGTGAAAAGTCCATTACACTAAAAAAGGATTTAAAAAATATAGAAGAATCCGGAGTGGCATATGTAAGAAAAGTTAGAAAACCATACACGCCATCCAAGAACTTTACAAAGAAAAGCAATCGAAATGGAACGGGATATTACAATCCTAATAACCATAAATATAGGACAGAATATAACAAGCCTCTTCCTAGATATAACTGTAAGAGATGTGCAGAAAAGCATTGGGAATCAGATTGTCCTCATAAGAAGAAAAAATGCTACATTTGTAAGAAGGTGGGACACAAAAGCGATTGCTGCAGATATAAAGATTACACCAGAAAGAGGGTACAGCAAACAAAATCAAATACAAAATTAGACAAAGCTCGGCGAAAATACGTAAAAGTGGAAATATTTAAAACACCAATAAAGTTACAACTCGACTCCGGCTCCGATATTTCTATTATAAACCTGAATACATGGAAAAAGTTGGGTAAAAAACCAACCATGATGAAAACGAGTAAATCAGCCCGGACGGTAACTGGTGGTGGTATAAAATTTGAAAGAGAAGTTGTCCTTCCGATAGCATTAAAAGGGATTACGAAGAAATTAAAAATATTCGTACTGAAAAATAGTGAAAATCTGTTTGGAATAGATTTAATTGAGAAATTTGGACTATGGGATAAGCCAATCAATACATTCTGTAAAAAAATAGAATGTTCTTCTCCAACAACAGTAAATATTAAAGACGATTTAAAAGAATTATTTCCTGAAGCATTCACGACTAACTTAGGTCGCTGTAATAAATTCAAGGCCTCGTTTGAACTTAAAGAAAACGCCAGCCCAATTTTAAAAAAAAAGCGAAACCTTCCGTTTGCTGGGTTGGAAAAGATTAATAAAGAATAAGATAGATTGGAACAGACAGGAATTCTATCAAAAATAGAACACAGCAAGTGGGCAGCCCCCACCGTATACGTAAAGAAAAAGAATGACGAAGTTAGATGTGCGCAGATTTTTCGACCGGGGTCAACTCCCTATTAAAAGATCACCATTACCCTCTACTAAGCCCAGAGGAAATATTCACGAAGTTAAATGGTGGTAATATCTTCTCTAAGATAGACTTGAGCGACGCATATTTGCAAATACCGGTCGAGGAAAATTGCTCAAAAATACTATGCACTAATACGCATAAGGGATTATTCAAATACAACCGATTGCCCTTTGGCATCAAAGGAGCGCCTGCAATTTTTCAGCAAGCGATGGACACCATGCTAAGTGGTATTGAGTGCGCATGTGCATACCTGGACGACATTGTTGTCAGGAGCAAATCCCTACAAGAACATAAGGAACATTTGAAACAAGTATTTACTCGAATACAAGAATTCGGCTTTAAAGTAAAAGTAAGTAAATGTGACTTTTGTATGAGCGAGATTAAGTATCTTGGACACATAATAAACAGACATGGACGACGTCCAGACCCAGACAGATCTGCGGCAATAAAAATTATGCCAGCACCTGATAACGTAACAACCTTGCAGAGTTTCTTAGGACTCGCAAATTATTATCAATCTTTTATTGAAGGAATGCATAACTTGCGAGCCCCCTTAAATAATCTGCTTAAAAAGGATACACCTTGGAACTGGACGCAAGAATGTCAAACCGCTTTTGACAAAATAAAGAGCGTACTAACATCCGAATTATTCTTAACGCACTTTGACACAAAATTAAAAATAGTCGTCGCTAGTGACGCTAGTTCCTACGGTTTAGGAGCATGCATTCAACATATTATGCCGGATGGGTCTAGAAAACCAATAGCGCACGCTTCGAGAACGCTGATACCAGCCGAGAGGGCATATTCACAAATCGAAAAAGAAGCATTGAGCATAATCTTTTCCGTGACTAAATTTCACCGATATTTATATGGTAGACAATTCTTACTTGAAACCGACCATAAACCGTTAGTCACGATCTATGGATAAAAAAAAGGATTGCCGGTATACACCGCAAATAGATCGCTGCGCTGGGGTACAATCTTACTTAATTACGATTTCCAGCTACAACATCTAGCATCAAAAAAGATTTGCCATGCGGATGGACTGTCAAGACTTATACCACAGAAACACAATCTGGAAGAATCAGTCATTGCAGCAATTCCGACAAATGTTGAAGTAAAAAATATGGTAGCAAACATCATTAAGGAACTACCCGTAACTTTGTCGGACATTAAAAGGGAAGCCGAGAAAGACGAATACATAAAGGACATAAAAGAGAAAATTATAACGGACACAAAGGTGCAGGAAGTTTTCTCCATATGTAACGATGTGTTACTGTACAGTGAGAGAGTGGTAATACCCAAAACATTGCAGAATAGGATGTTAAGAGATTTCCATACAAGACATCCGTGTGTAACATCTTTATATCTAAACTTCTATTTCTCCCCCTCTCTCTATAGCCGTCTCTTTATCTTTCTACCTTTCTCTTCCCTAGTCGCCCCATTTCACCGCTACTTTCTAATTGTGCCTTTTGTGAAAGCTGTTTCTTCTCCACCATTTCATCCTACGTGCCAACAATTTGGCCTTCGTCCTTCCACAATGATAGACATGGACCAGGTCTCAAATTGCAGCTGTGCAGGGATTTTCAGGAAGTTTGCGTGGGTGACCCTCATCTTGAATTTAAATTCTCCCGTCAAGATGTTCCGGGGCCGCGGACCGGAAGAACCGCCTCGACGTCACCATATTGTGACATGATCTCTCCCAAATGTTCAGCATCAATACAGCATGGGACGCCGAGAATTGTAACGGTTGTCCGCCTTTGCGCCATGTATTCCGGTATTATTCGGATATTTCTCCAGGTCCTGTCGCTCATTGACATTTTCTCGGCCTCCTCCTTGGTTGGGAGCAAAATGGGCCACATAGCGTAGGATCTTCGCATGATGTACGTAGCAGGGATCTTCAGGTCACCCAGCAAGTTGTACATCATGTCCTGTTTGACCCCAGTTAGACCGTTAAACTTGGCGTCCAACGTTATCAATGAGACTATACGCAGTCTCATACTCTCCAGGGACCGGGAACAAGTTTGATTTCGTTCCCCTTTGTATAAGGTTCGTATTTCTCCCTGAAGAGCTAACGATACACGTCTGGGTTTTTTTGAGTCTGGGGTCCCCATCTTGCTGAATTTCCGGGGGCCTTGGGAGCCGTCTTCGTTGGAGACCTCTGACCAGCAGGGATTGGAGACCCAGAGCTGCTTAGTGCTGGCCATGCATCTTTTGTTGTTTTAGAGGGCTCCCTCCTCTATTTCCCTCTATGCTTTGATCGTCGATGTACTTCCCTCTCAGAAGCGTCTGATGATGAATCACCCGAGGAGCACCCTACATTTGAGCCACCGCTAAATCTAGAGAATGGCTCTTGGTTAATTTATTTGTTTGACCCTTTTCCAAAGGAGTGTTGTCGTAACCGGCAAAAAAACTCTTCATGAGAAACGGCCACTCTTGGGATCCCTTTGAAATCCCCAAAAAGTAAATCGGGTCGCCATCAGACACGGAACCTAAAACTAGGGCGCCACCGACTGTAGTAATCCCCGAATCGAGAACCGAAGAGATTTGGGAACACTCGGGTGTCCCACCCCCGACCGGACTGGAGTGTCGCACGGCACGACACTCCCCAACAAAGATCCAAAGGTGCCCTGCGGAGCCACCCCTTCTGGGGAGCACTCGAGCGTGCTCCCCCCCCCCCCCCCACCGACCAGACTGGAGTGTCGCTCGGCGCGACACTCCCCGAACTCGCAACTGGGGCGCACACGTCCGTGCTGCCCACTATCACAGGGGTGCCCTTCGCGGCCACACCCCTCTCGCTGTCTTTAGCCAAGACAGCTGTGGCTTTCCACACCCAGGTGGCCTCCATCGAAATCTGGGTTTGTCTGCTGCCCACAACTCACCGATTCGGAATCAGGGAGACCGTCGCCTAATAGGTACGTGAGTCTTCCCTGAAGCTGCCAGCTGCTTAAGTTGGGACAAGCAGTCAGACTCTGAAAAAAGAATTAATTAATATTATTTGCCAAAAAAAGAGGCTACAAGAAAGATGTCTCCCCAAAAGGGGAGCCGAAGACAAAAACCTCTACCAACGGGGAGCTGCCTACCCAACGGGGGAGGAATTAGATAGAAAAATAGAACATAGAAAAAATAGAAAAAATCCCAAAAAGGGGGAGGAAAAAAGTTAAAAACTCCCCAAAAGGGGGAGAAAGAAAAAAGTGTCAAAAGCCCCAAAAGGGGACTTGGTCAAAAACGCTTTAAACCTAGCCAAAACGCCCGGTAGCGCGGATGCCTGGTCTTTGGGAAGACGAAAATGCCGTACTGAGAACAGATACTATACTTTGAAAAAAATTATTTGCAGAAAATACAAGTTAATATTCAAAACAAATTAGGCACAAGGCCATCAAAAGTGTGAGGATAGGTGTCGTTGGTCATCCTTTGTCTAAGGTAATAAAATTGTCTATCCTACTCTTAACTAGAATCATCTCAGTCACCACAATACCGCATTTACTCTAGGGGGCCGTCATACTTAGGCTATTATAAAATAAGTTGGCAATCTTAAAATTTTCCTTAGGTTTTTTTTAATACATATATAATAAAATAAATAAATAAATAAATATGGTTATATTTACAGAAATTCATTGGAGTATAATGGGGTAGGGGAGAAAAGCAAAACCCAGTTAGTAAGACCCTCCTAACCCTTTCTAAATATTTGACTGCCCACTGTTTTTCGGTTTCTTCCGAACATAAAACAAGCAGGATGGTCTCTAAATGGGAGTGGGATCTAAGTGGGAGAAAAAAGAAAGTGGGGGATGGAGTTTGGAGAATAGGTGGTGCTTTTCCAAGATAAGTGCAAGTTGGGGTGAGGCTGAGGACAAAAAATTGAAAGTGGGGAGTGGGCATCTTGGAGGGTTTCTATAACTAGGAGGGTGGGGTAACTCATTATTCAACTAGATAAGAGGCTAAACTTACCCAAAGGGCTGGGGTCCGACTGGACAAGGAACCGTGCACGCCATGCTCAGGCCGGGAACACGTACTCATACTTGACTCCTTTTCGTACACACAAGCTCGCTACTTGTATCCACCTTTTTTCAAAAACCGGAGTGTGATCTTTTCCTATCACATCTGATCTTGACTTACAGCTGGTGCTTGAAGAATGCGATCAGATCCTGATCAGCAAAAGAATCAATCCCCTGGTTATTTCTCAGACGCGACGTCCACACCATCATTCGCGCTACAGCCAGGATCACGTGAAACACCATTCGGCTCTGCCCATCCCACGCGGACAGACGTTATCTATTACGTAAGCTAGGTTAAACGGCAGCGGCTGCTCAGGATCGATGCGAGCCGTCACCTCGTTGACGTACTACCAGTACTGCCGGAGCTTATGGCACAAGAAGAAAGCGTGAGCAGGCGTTTCCTCAAAGAGCCTGTCGCAATGGACACACTCGGGTGAGTCCTCAATTCCGGATCTCTGCAGTATTGCATTAAGGGGTAGCGCATTCCGGGCCAATCGCCAGGTCAGAGAGAACTCCGAGTTGTTGATATGACTCGTTCCCGAGCCCAACTCCATTCGGAGCGATCTCTTCCTCTGTCCACCCGCACCGCTTGACTAACGGATCGTCAGCTGCCCCCCTCAGTTATCCTCTATGAAAGCCGCGAAACGTCACTGGACCTAGGAAGCTTTTTGAGCGCGGCTCGACACTCCCTGAAAAAATTCGATTCACCCCTCGGCCTACGATGGCCCTCAACCGAATGGTCGAGGATAAGGTCGGGGAAAGCCCTATCGACCGCGTGGTTCCACGCAGATTCCTCTGTCAATGTTCGACTCAGGAAAGCCAGTCTCTCGGCGTCTCGATGACACGTCAAGGCAGGCATCCCCAAGCTCCCTCAGATGGACGTTAAATGCAGACCTGGCTGCAAACGCAATGCCTCTTCCTGACTCAGAGAAGTGAGTACAGAAGGCGTCGGAGCGCCTTGAGGCGGTTCACAGGCAGGGGAAGCACAGCCAATCGGTAAATGATGAGAGGGAAGACGTAGGTGGCGCACGCTACCGCTCTACCTTTTAAGGAGAGTTTCTTTCGAAGCCAAGTGTTAACCAACGCTTCGACCTTTGACTGTACCTCCGACCAATTCCTATCGAGCTGGAGGCCCGGTCCGAACCACACGCCAAGGATTCGAACCGGGCCACTTGTCCAGCAGAACGGAGCTGGAAGGGTTGTGTCACCGCTCCAGGCACCCAACCGCAAGTCAGTTTACTTGCTACAGTTGATTTTGGCCCCTGTGATCGT
This sequence comes from Sepiola atlantica, assembly GCA_963556195.1. Classification (NCBI taxonomy): domain Eukaryota; kingdom Metazoa; phylum Mollusca; class Cephalopoda; order Sepiida; family Sepiolidae; genus Sepiola; species Sepiola atlantica. The sequence continues at coordinate 62,401,238 of OY744536.1, forward strand.
TTCGTAATGTGTGAGCGCCTCTGTCACCCTCTCAATGTCTTGGAAGCACGACACATAGACGGTGATGTCATCGGCGAACGCGGAGACGCTGGCTCGCGATCCACCAGGCAAAGCGATTCGGCATAGGACCAGACCTGCCTCCCCACTCCTTAGCTTGCGAAGTAGCGGCTACAGTGCAAGGATGTAGAGCAGAAGCGACAGTGGACAACCCTGGCGTACCGACCGGGAAACAGCGAAAGACTTCGAACGCCTTTCGTTTACCTGTACTACTGCCGTCTGTGAGCGATACAGAACGGAGATCCATTTGTGGAAATCCGGTTTGAAACCGGCGGTCTCTAAAACAGATGCCAAGAAGAGATGGTCGACACTGTCGAAAGCTTTGGACAAATCCAAGTTGATCAGCGCGGCTGCGTGTCGTCTTCTATCCCCTCTATGATCGTACGAATAAGGTGCAAGTTGTTCTGAATCGATCTCCCCTTCACAACGTAGTTCTGCTCAAGTTTGATCAATTCTCGGATGACACCCTGCAACCGATTCGATAAGATATTGGCCAAAATCTGTAACTCTGTGTTTAGCAGAGTAATGGGCCTGTAATCGTCTAGTTCCTCCCCACCATGCCTGTCCCGCTTCTTTAGCAATGTGATCACTCCCTTGGTGACTTGACCTGGGATAGAACCCTGGTTAAACCAGTGGTTGAACACACTCGTCAGAATCGGCACAAACATGTGCGACAGCCTAAAATACATCTCGTAAGGCAGACCATCAAGTCCCGGCGATTTATTATAGCCGACTTACTTCAACGCAGCTAAGACCTCACGCCCTGTAACCCTGCCTTCACAACCAGCTGCTCTAGCCACATCGAGGCGGGGAGAGTCAGCCAAATAGTTGCCAAACTCCTGGACCGGGAGGTTGGGCAGTTGGGTGTAGCGTTCCTCGAAATGCTCCCAAAATCCCTCGCAGATCTCCCGAGTCGACTCCAAGGCACGTCCATCTGGGTGCTTGACTTTTCCAATGTATCTATCCGAGCCACACCTTGAAACTTCCCTACGCTCATCTACGTCGCAGTTCACGGCTTCATTGGAAACTTTACTTAGCCTAGTCCTAAATACTTGGCCTTCATAGCGCTCGCTAGCCTCGCGTCGTAATTCCGGTTTAATTAGTTCTATGCTTACAGTATCTCCCTCAGCCACCACCCGGGTTAGTTTCTCTTCTAAGTGCTTTTCCGTCCTGGCCTTATCTAAAGCGAGACGCTAGGCGTATTTGACGGAAAAGGTTCTGATAAGATGTTTAAGCTAACCCATAACTTACTCCCGGTAACTGCCCCCACTAAAGCCTTCTGGATGAGCTGAAAAAGCCAAGAAAGCGCCTGCTATTTATCTACGTCACACACGGTAGAATGTGACACAAGGTCGGAAAGTGGGTATGAACTCCAAAGGAGGAGTGCTAGCGGCGTCTTAAAAATTGCCTGGGCAGAGTGCCTCAGAGATTAAATATTAAACTTAATCCTCCCCAAAGAGGGGAGGCAAAGCCTGGGAGCGTTACTTCCCAGATCTGCACGGGACAGACCAATTGACCGGCATAAATCCAGGCCCGAAGACCCGAACAATACCAGTATAGAGTGCAGTATCCATCGGAACAGATACTACACTTTGATCTTAGCCAAAAGGCAAAGAAAACGCCTGCTATTTTATCTACGTCCCACACAGTAGAATCTGACACAAGGTCGGAAAGTGGGTATGCACTCTAGAGAAGGAGTGCTAGCGGCGTCTTTAAAAAATTGTCTGGGCAGAGTGCCTCAGACATTAAGTAACTTTATCCTCCCCAAAGAGGGGAGGCAAAGCCTGGGAGCGTTACTTCCCAGATTTGCACAGGACAGACCCATAGACCGGCATCACCAGGCCCGAAGACCAGGACAATATCAGTATGGAGTGCAGCATCCATCAGAACAGATACTACACTTTGATCTAAGCCAAATGGCCAAGAACGCGCCAGCGGGTGTTTATCTACATCCCACACAGTAGAATGTGACACAAGGTCGGAAAGTGGGTATGCACCCCAGCGTCTTAAAAACGTGCCTGGGCAGAGTGCCTCATACATTAAGTATTAAACTTAATCCTCCCCAAAGAGTCGCAGTTTTCTTTAATAACAATGCATATCATTTTATTATTTGTAGTGTGCAATAATTTAGACCGGTTAAAACCCGTGTACATTACACTAACAACGGTGTTTATGACCGTTTCGTACAATAGAAACGTCCACTGATGACGAACCACATTCAATAATTCGGAATAGCGTTGTGTGAGCGAGAACATTCAATATCGACAACTGCTTACAACCAAATTTAAAATATATAGATAAAAAGGGTCGGTTGTGTATGATGGGTTGATTTCTGAGAATTTTGAAAGACAATGACAATTTTATGTTAATCTTTATGAAACGCAACTATTTTGTTTTGAGGTGATGCGAACACATGTAAAACGAGTACATTTATGGGTTGTGTCCTATAACATCATCACATGGTGCACAAATGTAATGGCTTATTACCAACGTTAGGGACATTTGTGAAATCCAGTAGGTGGTGAGCCTAATCATTTATAAATGGGTCTATTCAATAAAACCCCATTTTTTTCAACCGCAAATCTGATAAGCGATTCTATCATGAAACATACAAATAATTGGTGTTTGGACAGTTCATAGTTACCACTAGTATAACAAGATTTTAACGAGATACATAAACACATCCCTTAAATAACTAGGAGAAATATAAAATAGCACACACACATATAATAACTCTAACCTCTTGGAAGCGACATGTATTTTAACATATCATACCATATCGTCAAAATACACGACAGCTATGTCATAAACGCAAACTCATTATTACAAATATATTGAAATTACTGACTATTCTTGCAAACATAGTGCCGAATCAATGCCTTCTTTAATTAAAATATGAGCTGATCCATTATGCCCCTCTTGGAAAGTAAGTGATTTTTGTGATGCGGTCAGTAATGTCCACCTTAAATAATTTCATTCAGAATTATTGAGACATGTTTATCATTCACAATTCAGCAAGTCAACCGGCTGCAACTTCAGAAGCTGGTAAACAAAGTAAGACGAGTATTGGAAGAGGTTGACTTGGACAAGATACTAAGTCTTTGAATTTACCATTATGCCCCGCTGAGACATCATGCCCCACTCTATTAACCTCTACATTTTTAATTTTAAATTTGCTTAATTTTGTCTTAAAAGTTGTGTTCAATAGTATAACGATACCATCAAAGATATCAAAATAAATGCATTTATTTAAAATTACTTTACTTGATTAATAGCGTCACCTACATCGTGTCGCGCGGGAGTGGTTTTACTTTATTTGACTTTCGCCTTTCTAATGTTTTTTAATTAGTTTTTAATTGAATGCATTTAAAAAAACAAATTTGTTGAGTTTTATTTTTTTGACGCCTTTAACTTTGAATGTTTTATTAAAAAAATGTAGGAGTATTTAGAATTTCCAACAGAGAAGAGAGGGTTGCAAAAATAGTCCACAAATATTTTTTCCTAAATGCAATAGAAGTTACTTTTCACTTACTTGTCTATTTCTTGGTGTTTTAATTTATGTTAAAATAATTTTTTTCATTTTTTATCGTTGTTTTCAGAGCTTGGAAACTCGACGCATTAATGGTGGCGCTGAATTTTACTGGATGTGAAACAGCAATGTCGTAGATTCAAAAACTAAAATATCGAAAATTTAGCAAAAAATACAGCAAATACGAATAGGAATATACCGGTCGGCTTAACATTTTATTTTCGAGTTCAAGTTGTCCAATCTTCTGCTACGATCGAGGTTTCATATCGAGTAAAATCCGGCGGCATCTGTAATCCATCGGGATGACAATGGGTGAGAAGACAACGATAACTTTGTTTTTTGAAGTGCTTAAAGTTCTTAATACCACCAAATAATACGGCGTGTAATTTGACAAGTAACTTTTATTGATATTGGTAACACGTATTTGTTGACTATTTGTCTTTCACCATTTATTTTTTGTTGGAAATTTGAGATCATAGCGAACAGATGATCTGATAACTTGTGCGTGCCCGCCCATATACAACGTGATGTAAACATCCATTTAGGTAATAATTTAGATAGTATGATCTCCGCATATTTTATTTAATATAATTTGACATATCAAAATGCAACTAAATGATGATATGATATAGTAAAATAAGTAATTGGCTCACGGCGTGTTTTTCGGCTCTCATACAGTGAAATACCTCATAAATTAAACTTTTATTTCAAAGATACACAGAAAAGGTGTTGAATACGCTAAACGTTTACATCTTTGAAATATAACAATCATAGAAACATTATATTGTTACGAATAACTATATATATTAGTGGTATAAATATGTTACAAATAAGTTACACCTTATCGTTATTATTCATATGTATTTATATATCACATCAACGTTATACTATTTATACGATGTATCCACCTAAAATTGGTTTGATATCTGAAGAGACTAGATATCAATAAAAACCCTAATCCTCTCATAACCTATTGTACACGAACTGTTGTATATATGGGATTCTTGGAACGTAAATAAATGATTATATCATAATTAAGTTACACATTTATGAATCTATACATACCCCACACACACATATATCTATATATATGTATATATATATATATATATATATATATATATATATATATATATATATATATTGATAATATAGGTATAGGTAACATCCACAGGATAAATATCAACATAATTTAAACCAGATTTATAAAAAGTGCTCAATATCAAATAAGGCTTTTATATATATATATATATATATATATATATATATATATATATATATATATATATATATATTTATATGGTTATTTTTATTTATACAAGCCTGCACAAAATCGGCGACACTGGCATGTTTATGTTATCGATTAACGACTGTATAAAACTGAGATCTGATCAGGAAAATAAAAAATGCGATCGTTACGTCATATGTTATTTGGAAATAATTAAATCGGAAACAAATTAAAAATAAAGGAAACAAGACATTTAAAATTTAGGAAGTCACGTAGTTAGATTTTAAATATATAATATAAAATAAACTCGTTGAAGATAGAAGAAAAGAAAAGAGAGAAAAAAGAAGAGATAAAAGAAAAAAGGAAACATCTCGTGAGTCTATGTCTGGATATGTGTTAGTAGTTGTATCATCGTGGTAATATCAGGCTTGGTGTGTATATAGAGAGGGAGACACAATCTCGAGTCTGGCTTAATCCTAGGGGGATAGTGGTAATACTAGGAGTGTTAAGTCATCTAATCTTGTTGATTTTCTAAATTTTACATTATTATATTCTTATTTGTTTTAGTTTTTTTTTTACTTTTTTATTTTAGATTTCATGTTATTGTTATGGATATATTTAAGCGGAGGACAGATAACAATTGGGAAATAAATACATTACTATTTACTTAATTTTACTAACATGATATTAAGATGTTAAAATCATACAAAGGAAGGATTTTTTAAATGTAATCATATTGTATAACTGGAAGAAGTATGTATGGGTATCTAAGCAAAGATTAGAATGATGCAGTAAAACTCGAAGCAGACACACCCCTCTACAACGCGCCAACATTCTACACATGTATACACTATATTCGCCAGCTCACTATCTATCCATCTGAATAATCGTGAACAGAATAATTATTGACTAATAGTCACATGAAAGCTATTTTTACCTTTACAAACGGAAATTTAAATAGTAAATATTTGTTAAAATATGTTTTCTATTCGAAATATACTAGTAGGCAGTACAAGGTATTAACTTCGACGTAAGTAATGATGATATTTTACCTAATTTGTAAAAATTTAGTTGACATATTGTATGCTATATATATATATATATATATGTATATATATATATATATATATATATATATATATATATATATATATATATATATATATATATATACATATATATATATATATATAAATGAAGGAGAATGGAAAGGAATTAGAGAAAGCAAAAGCCAAATCAAAATTCAATTCAAAAGTTCAAAGCAAGGTATATTCCGCAAAAAGGCAATTTATTCAAGTTAAATTTTCCTTAAGCCAGGCTTTTCAAAGATCAAAATCTTATCATCAGAGGAAGTCGCTGGGATAGATAAGTTGGCATTGGCCAAGAATTAAAATTTGAAAAAATGAAATAAAATAAAAGTTGTAGGGAAAGAAACGTAGGGCAAAACTGTGCCAGGGTGCAAGCAAATGTCCGATTGCCAAAAAGTCCGGTGTCGAAGAGTCCAGCAGAGAGAATACGATGTAGATATGTAGGTCGTTAGAGGCACGAGAAGTGATGAAAGAAGTTTCAAAGTTAAAATCCAAGCAGCCACAACTTCAGGTACGGCGAAAATAGAAAATCCAAAAAGGGTAAGAAGTCCAATAAGAAGTGCATTCGATGATGCAGGCAGGCGTCAGAAGAGATTAAGATGTAAAATATTCGCCATTAAAGAAACTTCCCGGGCAGAGATGACAAAGGAAAGTGTTTTAAAGTGGAAAAAAGGGGCAGTGAAAATATTTAAAGTCTGTCCAGTTGAGAAAGCCGGCTATAAAATGTACTTCTTATTGGACTTCTTACCCTTTTGATGGATCTGCCAAGATGAGTATGGCTATGTGTCTCTGAGAAATTGCTCATCAACATCGAGCCACTATTGTGAGCACTCCCAGAACCCAAATCTGATGATGGTATGCGTACATCAAGAAACCAAAGCAAACAGAACAACCTCTATCACAAAATTGGCCAACATTTTGGACCTGCCTCTCTTACAAATAAAGCAAAAACAGACAACAAACCTTCCATTCCAGAAAACTGGAAGAATGGGCCAACCATCAACGTGCTACTTATTTCCTAGGTGAATTAACCCAGGAATATACAGATAAGGAAAGCCGTGTAGACTGGCTGAAAAGAGGATCTCTCCACTATGATCAGGAGAGAATGGTAATGGCTGCTCAAGATCAAGGGTTGATTACTAATTCCTTCAAAAAACATCACTGGTCTCAGCAACAATAACAAGTGCAGCTTCTGCCACACAGAAGTATAGAGTGTGAGCCACCTTATATCTAGTTGTAAGGTTCTCTTGAGGGATGTTTATTATACAATGCAACATAACGGAGTGTGTAAATATCTTCATTGGACTATTTGTAAAAAGTTGAATATCCAGAGTAGCAACACGCTCTGGGAGCATATATCAGAAACACCGTTGGAAATAATGTATACACTATCCACTATGACTATGCAATCCCTACAGCTACATATGTAGAAAACAACACTGTTTAACCTAACATCGTAATATGGGACAAAAGGGAGAATGTAGCAACCCTTGTTGAAGTCAGTGCCGCTAATGATGCATGATTAAACAGAGCTGAACAAATTATTTAGAAATACCAAGGTCTGGAATCTTAGGAAAATCTCTATCATACCAGTAATGATCGGAGAAACAGGACCAAAAAGAATTTCAAAAGCTATCTGGCGAGTATACCTGGAGTGTCTGATATAGCCAGTGAATTTCTGGCATCTGGTAGGATGCCTCATCTCCAGCAAAAACTGACAGATAAGAAATATATATATATAACATTGTAAAAACATTGGAAATAGTCTACACAGAGCATTAACTGTCTTGACGTTAACACTATAAAGACGTGTAAACGTGGAACTGCTGATTGTTCCGCATAGACTATTTTTAATGTTTATAGAATTTTGTTTATAAAACACTTACGTGTGAGAAGCACTTTTTAATAAAAAATAGTTTTAAGTTCATGTTATCAAAATATTTGAATATATTACATATATAGGAGAGATGAAGATATAGATAAATAGATCTTAGGTAAAGATACGTTTTGGAAAATTTAATTACCACATAATCATTTATTCATGTTCCAAGGTTAAACATAAAAATCAGTGTGTGTACGATCGTTTCCAAAACGATCTGGCTTTTTACTGATATCGTGTCTTGATCAGGAAATTTTATAGACATAAACTTGTAAGGTAACATATATAATCCAGATAATTAAGCTTTTCACTCCTTGTTATAGAACAAATTAGATAGGACAAAAGGAATAGAGTAGAGGAAATACAACCTTTTTTAGACAATGTACAAAACAATTGAAACAGATATACAAAGTGAAACAAAAGGGGGGATAACAGCTGTTATGCTACAGGGAAAATACATCAAAAGAAAACGTTTAAAATAGAAAATAATATTTCACCCCATTACAATAAATATTTTCTTCCTAAGTAGAATTATGCGAATCTATGATGAACATACACAGGCAAAACAAGATTTGTTTTAGTTAAATTAACTCTCAATCAAAAGGAGAAATTCAAATTATATAACGGTAGTAAGTCAGATCATCAAAACATATAATAGTAGTATACAAATTAAACCATGAAACAATTTAGAAATTGAAGATTTTTTTTTTAAATTGAAAAAATAAAAAAATTAAAATAAAAAAATGTGAAATGCAATAATAAAAACACGGTAGAATTAGTCGCAGTTCTATAAAGAAATAGAAGCAAGTTTAATGACAATGTTCAAAGTATAAAGTTTAACAATTATAATAATAATCACTAAACTGGACCAGTACTGCAAAACCTGGCGTTTAAAACCAAGCTCAGCAAAAACTGTCTCCAGTGTATTCCATCTCTACAATGCAAAAGCTGCCAAAGAACTCAACATTCCCCTGAGCGGTCTCCAATCTAAGCATGCCCCTAATCCAACCTACCTTGGAGTGACCCTTGACAGGCCCTATCCTTCAAGTAACATATCAAAGGGACAGCGGCTAAGGTGAAGTCCAGGAACAACCTGCTCAGCAAGATGGGATGCATCATTTTCCACGCTACGCACCTCTGCATTGGCGCTTGCCTATTGTGCCCCGTGTTTGGTCCAGGTCATCCCACACACACTTTGTAGACACCCAGCTCAAGAATGAGAATCATAACCGGGACAATCCGCTGAACACCACTACCCTGGCTCCCCGTCCTATCAAACATTGTACCTCCACACATCCGGCGAAGAGCATCCACTCAAAGGATGCTTCAAAAGGTTGAAGACTCCCCTCATCAACCAATCCACCAATACATCCTCAACCCACCCACTGCTCGACTTCCATCCAGACTCCCCATCTGGAAAAACATCCCACAGCTGACTTCACCATCCAATCAGCCTGGAAAAAGCAATGGGCGTCCACGGAGGTTCCTAATAAACACCTGGTGTCAGACCCTAACCAACAAGTGCCTGGCACCGACCTCCCAAAGAGAGAGTGGTAAACCATCAATAGATTCAGGACTGGACATGGCCTGTGCTTGGCCAGCTTTCACAGATGGGGCGGCAGCCCATCCCCACTGTGTGCTTGTGGAGAGGAGCAGACAATGGAGCACATCATTGAAGTCTGCCCTCTCCAACGACTGA
>OY744536.1:62413217-62433217 GCA_963556195.1 Sepiola atlantica
ACACAAAAAACTTTACTTCTACAGAATTTGACCCAACGTAATACGTTCGGAAAAAAAAAGGTTATAGATTAGCCAAATGACATTACCTACTTCTTCCATCGCACGTATTTTCCCATTCTTTTAATGGCTATTCATTTAAATGATAACTTTTTATTTTCAAAATAACTGTTCACTATTTTGATACAGTTTATTTCATACAATAAAAATAAATATTATTATTTTTATAAATTATTAATAAATAAATTACACTAACAATTGCTTCTATGTGAAAAGTTCCCTCAACGTTAAATACTTTGAGAAAATTACCAAAACAGACTAGATACATTTTTTTTAATCCAATGTTGGGGGGGAATTGAAATCTCAGCGATTAATTAAAGAGGCCTACAGAGCCCCATTAAAATCACCCCACCCCACATTATCTTTGTATAGACATTCCATTTTCTTTGGCTGAAAAGACAAATGGAAAATGAGCACCACTGAAACACACACATAATTAATGTAACCTGCAGAGCATCACAAATTGTATTCGGATGGTCGGGGAGAAATAAAATGACGATTATATGATTATTTTCAATAAGGAAGACTATTCGCTATTTTTTTAATTGACTGCGATTGAGTGACATGAGTCAAAGGCCTAGCAGTGGGGTGTGGCGGGATGAATAGGTTGATGTGGTGGATCTGTTTTGAAAAGTAACAAAATATAAATAAACCGAAAAGGAAAATATTGTATCCGAGAGAGGGAGGCATAAAACACCGAATTGTACAATATATTTAAATCGACAGAAGACCTAGGAATGTGCGAAAAATCTATCAACGTTACTTCTACTATTTCGAAAAGTAAAACAAAAAAAACTAAACCGAAATAAAAAAAAAACATGTATTGCGAGGGGGGGGTGGAAATTGCCTATTATATGATTATTTATAATAATAAACACTATTCTCTATTTTTATATGACTGCGATTGAGTCACATGAGCCAAATGCCTGGTGGCGGACAATGGTGGCCGTGAAAACTGCTGCCCGTTTTATGTTACGATTCACCTTCTGGCGAGCAAATGTATGGGCCGATTAGATATAACTCTTTCTAAAACACTAAATTAGATATTGTTCTTGCATTGCAAAGCATGCTTTACAGAGAAAATGTATATATCCAACAATTTCAGATGGCGATGGAGCATAATGGAGGTGCAACAAACATTGAGATCCTCTGACGAAGATTCAGTTATCAGTGTGGAAATTCAGGATCCAGTGGCATCTTTTACATGATATCATTAGGCACTATATGATTCATGGACCATGTGGAAACATAAACATGTTCACTCTGTCTCCAAGATGGACACTGCAGTAAGAGATATCCCAGAAACTTCTTGAGTGAAACTCAATCGGATACAAATGGCTACCCACAATATCGACAACTATCTCCTTTAGCTGGAGGTTTTGAGACGACAGTTACCCTACCTGGCAACATAACAGTTCCGGTAGACAACCGATGCATTGAACCACATAATAAACTGCTTTGTAAGATTTTTGATTCACATATCAATTTTGAATATTTCAACAGCGTGAAATCAATAAAATACATTTGTAAATATGTAAATAAAGGTAGTGATCAAGATACCTTCACAATTGAAAGTAATGCTCATGATGAAGTTAAGAGTACGAAACGGAACGTTACATATCAACCAATGAAACCATTTGGAGAATACTTAACTTTCACATACATGTATATCATCCCCCAGTTATTTACCTATCAGTTCATCTAGAAAATGGACAGCGGATATACTTTACTGAAAGTACTGCGGCAGATAGAGGTGCAAATCCAACTTCAACCACTCTAACAGCTTTCTTCAAATTGTGTCAAACAGATTTTTTTTCATGTACTCAGAAGTTCCACTTTATTATACCTGGGACACAAAAAATAAGGTCTTCAAGCAACGATTACAGGGTAAGCCAGTTCCAGGCAATCCGTGCGTTAAAACAAACAGAAGTTTCGGGCAGGGTATGCACCGTGCATCCAAATCAATTTTACTGCTTCTGTTTGAGACTGCTTCTACACAATGTTAGAGGTACACAGAGCTTTAATGACTTAAAAACGATCAATGGTCAAGTTATGACTACATTCAGGGATGCATGTAGTGCACATGGACTACTTGAAGAAGCTTTTACTGAAGATTTCCTTATCTTCAATATGGCTAGAGTACATATAGAAGCTATGACTTATAGGATGAATGGTAAAACACTGACAAAATTGGGTCTTACCTCACCTAATCGATCTAAATCGAACTAAATAATGAGCAAATTCATATTTTTCGTACTATAGTTAATACTGTAGAAGATCAGCAAGGTGGCCTGATATTCCTTGATGCACCCAGAGGTACAGGAAAGACATTTGTTACCAAGTTAATTCTTGCTAAAGTTAGGTCAGAAGGCAAAATAGCTGTGGCAGTCACAGTATCTGCCATTGCAACCACTCTTCTTCCTGGTGGTATAACAGCTCACTCCACATTTAAGTTGCCATTATCCTTAACAAAGGATGCTGATCCAATTTGTCAAATAGAAAGAGGATAAGATCCAGCTAAAGTTTTACAGAATTGTTCCTTGATCGTATGGGATGAATGTACAATGGCACATAAACAAGCGTTCGATGCACTATATAAAACATTACGTGATCTCAAGAAACGTGATGTTGTTATGGGTGGCATAACACTTTTATTATCAGGTGACTTCCGACAAACGCTTCCTATTGTTCCACGTGGAAGTCCCGCTGACGAGCTTAATGCTTGCATTAAATTGTCATATTTGTGGAAGTACATAAAGACTGTAACTTTATTTACAAACATGCGTGTACATCTCAATAGTGACCCAATGGCTGGTGAGTTTGCCTCCCTAGTCCTAAAAATAGGTGATGGCAAGCTTGCAACAACCAACAATGGCAAGATTGTTATTACTCCAGGTATTGGCTCAATTGTTTCATCACTCACAGAACTTAGTAGCAAAGTTTATCCAAATATAGCCGAAAACTATGTGCATCCTGAATGGCTAACGGAGAGAGCAATTCTAGCTACTGAAAATGACATGGTACATGTCATCAATCAACAACTGGTTGATGAAATTCCATGTGATAAACAAACTTTCACTTCTGTGGATTCTACTCTCGATGACGACCAGGCTGTACAATACCCTACAGAATTTTTAAATTTATTAGAATTGCTTGGTATGCCAACACACAAATTAAAGCTGAAAGCTCGATGCCCAATTATGTTACTCCGGAATCTTTATGTTCCAAGGCTATGTAATGGAACGAGACTGTGTGTAAACGCATGAAACCTCATGTGATAGAAGCTGTAATACTAACTGGTGTGGCAAGGAGCAAACTGACATTCCTTCCCAGAATACCCATTATTCCGTCGGATTCTGCAATAGAATTTAAAAGGCTTCAGTTCCCAGTTAAATTGTGTTTCGCCATGACAATTAACAAGTTCAAAGGACAATCATTGGCAGTGGTTGGTCAAAACTTGACTTCACCTTGCTTTAGCCATAGGCAGTTTTATGTACCATGTTCAAGGGTAGGCTCTCCACAATGTCTATACATATTGTCATCAGAAGGTAAAACATCAATCCTATTTTAATTACTTAAATTACTTCCAGTGAAATGATTTATTTTCTGAATCTATTTATTTAACTTAAAAATTAAAATCAGGCTGTTATATTTCCCCGGGCAACGCCGGGACACGGGTCCTGCTAGTAATAATAATAATAAGAGTAATATGAATTATAGAAATAATAGTTATAATACTAATAGTAATAGTAATAGTAATAATTGTAATAATAATAGTAATAATAATCAAAATGATAATAATAAATTAAAAAAACAGAATTGAAGTGTATAGTAAGCGATTTAAGATGATTAATCTATAAGTTCTTATATTCAACTATATTGAAAATAAAAGATATTGAAAATATATAATTTAAGAGAATACCATTATAAATAAATAATTATCATAAGCACACTTTCATAAACTTAACCGGTCGCAGGGCAGGCATGAGAAATATATTGTACTCAGAAAATTATACCAACCTTTTATATTAGAATTGAAAGTTACATTTTTTCACAATGCATAACAAGTTCGTAAACACATTATAATACACCTCTAAATTTCAACAATTTAAATAACATTTTAAAATTTAAGCCCTAAGACAATGAATGGACCTAAAATATATCCCTAGTGCCAACAGGAAGTGAGTTTAATTTTAAGAGTACAGAGTTATATTAACCACATAACACCTTAAGATCACAAAAGATACACTACCACACACACACACACATACACACACACACACATATATATATATATATATATATAAATATAAAATATTTATTTACATACTAAAAGACAATCACATATTCGTAGGCATATGTTAACATATACTATATATATCTATATATATATATATATATATATACACATATATATATATATACATATTTATATATATATATATACATATATATATATGGATATATATATACATATATATATATATATATATATATATATATATATATATATATATATATGACACTTGCATCTACAAATAGGCATACACACACACATTTCTAACAATAATATTAACACCCCAAACAAAAAAACACCCCTTCCCTAACCACTACATTAAGAAAAACTCATTTCGGAGAATGTAAGTCCCATAATAATGATAAAACTAATAGCTACATGTGTGTAACAACAACACACCTATCCCGCCGCCTTATCATACATCTCTTAAACTATAGCTCAATGTACACACATCTACTAAACCATAACTGTCTTCCCTCTAATTTATGACAAATTTTAGTTAATTACATTAAAATCATACATTCGGAAATCAATTTTTTAAAATCAAATTATTAGAAGCTTTCTAAATAAAAAAACAACCTACAATAAATAACATCACGTATGAAAACAGTGGCACCATTAAAACATGCTGAACGTAAAGCGAGTTTATTCTGTGATGCCACTCCCGCTTACCAAAAACAATGCGAAACGTTCTCTGCGCGTTTCTCCGCTTTCTTTTTTTTTAAATATGTTCCTTCTCTAGCAGTTTTCTTCATTTGTTTTTGCCCTATAAGAATGATTCTACGTAAAATCGAAAACGTTTGTGACTCCTATTGGACATTAAATACTTCGTATAATTTTAATACAAAAGAGACGATTAGAAAAATTGAAACAAGTATATTTTTACAGTGGTTACATATATATATATATATATATATATATATATATATATATATAAACTTTAAGAAAGAGGAAACATGCCTTAAAAAAACCATGTGTTAGATGCAGATATTTTTATTTAAATAAAGATAAAAAATCAAAACAATATTTGTTTTTCTTCTTTATCTTGAATTTTTATCTAATAATGTCGCTTGATATAATAAGCCTCGTCAGAGCTTTAGACAAATAAAAAGTATTAACCTTATTTTTTTCGTAATAATCCTTCCTAGTCTTGTAGAAATGACGTCTGATGTACTGTGGACGAACGGTGTAAATGTTTCTTTTAAATTGAAGTAAAATCATGCATACTCTCTGTTATACATTTGGGAAAGTTCATTTTTTAAGCATCTTAAACATTTTAAACTTAAAGAAAGAGGAAAAAAGCCTCGTCAGAACTTTAAACAAATAAAAGGTATACACCTTATTGTTTTCGTAACAATCCTTTTTGGTCTTGTAGAAGTGACGTTTAATGTTGTGTGGACACACGGTGTAAATGTCTCTTTTAAATTTAACTTAAACAGCGCATGGTCGCTGGTAGGTATAAGTTCGGGAAAGTTCATTATATATATATATATATATATATATATATATATATATATATATATATATATATATATATACATTAAATAAATAATGGAGTTGAAACTCACAGTATTTAATAATATACAAATATTAAGATCTCACTCTCTAATAATATTTTATCCATGACAATCGACGGCTGTTTACAAAATATCAACTTTCATCCAAACTTAAAGCACTCCTCTGTATGAACACAGTGACAGTCTGTAGTACAGTTAAATAGTATGTCTCGTCTTTACTATATATATATATATATATATATATATATATATATATATATATATATATATATATATATATATATATGTGTGTGTGTGTGTGTGTTATATGAATACATTGGCTATGGTGTTCAATTACGTAGATAGAGTATATTTATTTACAAAGGAATTTACTTATTAAAGCATGTAAATATTGTTTTATATATATATATATATATATATATATATATATATATATATATATATATATTATATGTGTATGAGGGTATGTGTACTAATGTTTATATATGTCAGTTTTTTTAAGAAACTAACCTGTAAATTGAATGGCTTATAATAAAATGCTAGTTTGAACAAAGGTTTCAAAATATAACGATTTATTCATTACTGGTGATCGCACGAAGCTACTACTACAAACGACGAATTGTAAATAATCGTGAATGTACTCTGTAAGTCAAGACGATGTGTTTACTACTGAAACAAACCGGCCCATTATGCTTTTGTTTGGTTTATTTCAGGGAATGTTTTCCTCTTTGCATAATGATAAAATCAGCGATGCTTTTGTTCAATTGGGACAAATATAATTTACTTAATAATGTTTGAAGTCGACACAGATGTCAGTAACCTTAACGATCTTTTCAGTGTTTGTCTGGGATAAGGATTTATACCGATCTGAAAATAGATGTGGACTTCGATTAACTATGACTGTTTATAAGATGGACGAAGAGGATTTTCTCCGGAGTTGTGTCGTTGTTGAGTGTTACGGCATGCTAACCGGCGTTGGCTCATTAAATATTTTTCATTCGATGGGCCTGTTTATCCATTTTTTTGTAGGCATATATATTGTAAATATATATTGGTTAACGATTGGTTTTAATTTACTGGTAGGATGCGCTTAGGTGTAATGACAATTACAGGTTGGTATCATGCGCTTACGGTGGCGGTTTATGTATTCCTCATCCCTGTTCAATGTTCATTATGCCAACCATTTTTAACATTAAATCATATTGTAGATTTTGTGTTACCATGAATAATGATATAACGGTGTCTATAAGTGATGAATTCACAAATGTGTTCCAATGAATGACTGCGCGACTAGATCATTACATTTTCTATACCACCGGGCATAGCCGAATACTTGCTCTGAACAAGATCAGTAATATTGGTGAACACATCTAGTTTTTTAGTTAATTATATTACGTTTGAAGACTAACACATAGTATAGTGTGTCAAATATTACTTTTTCTTAAAATTTCTGATGGATATTGCCAGAAAATAATTAAGGTTATTCTCGTAAAAAAATAGTTTTGTCAAATACTGATTTTATATTACACCGTTGAAATACACGATGTAATTTCTTTTAGGTTTAGGTCATAGTTAGTGATTCAGAGTTTAAAATATACATTACCGTTATATATTTGAAAAAGTAATCATTAATTGTTTTGTTTCTAAAATATATCTTTTTTTTCAATGCGAAGGAACTTATTTGCATCAGTAGTGTATAACTTTGGGTATTGCTGATGACAACTTAATAGAAGGTGTTCCGTGTCTTTGCTGATAACAAGGCTTTAACCCAATTTGAGATGGTAAAGAAGGTTACTGAGTTGTAGTTAGTGTCTGTGCTCGCAGATCTTATTACTGATTATATTAGGAAATATTTCAAGCGTGTAAAGACAATAAGAGAATTAAACAATGATAAGTGTTTCAATGTAGAGTGTGTTGACTTGGTCAAACGTGGTAGCAATGGTGTTGCCTTTCAAGTAATTAGAACAACATTTTACACAACTAAATGAATGATGTTAAGAAATGATGGTTGTGCAATATCCCTAACCTAACAAAGAGTTTGACATTTTAAGGAAGTTATCATTTTCAAAATTATTTTTGCTCTATATAAAACCGTATATTTCTTCTTCTGAAAACTTTCGAAGTGTAAACAGTCAGGTTGTTTAAAACAGTTTTCGAATGTAAAAATCTCTGTAATAATCTTAAAAGTTGAAGTTATGTTTTGCTGGATCAGGTAACGATACGCTTTACAAAAAAAGACACTTGACAGTGCTTTGCCCATTTTACATAAACGCTTGTGATACCTTAGTTTGAGAAGAAGATTCCTAAACGGTAGCATCTACCCATGTGAATTTTATCCTGCTATTCGGTAAATAATGTTGTGCCAAATACTGATTACTTAGCTTAATATGTTGGAGAATTCGACTTACAATGGTATGCATTAGGTAGAGCAGAGAAGTACAAACGAAATCAATCCGAGAGATAGAAAAGTTGCACTCAATAATCATACAATAAATAGTATTTAACAATAACTTACTTAACAAGAGACAGAATGTGGCCCAGAATTGTTTGCTCAGATCCGGATATGTACTTTCTTGTCTCAAGCTAGATTAAATAGCTGAGGTATAATGTTTTGATGATCAGATACTTGAATGATGTCGACACAATAAGGGACTGTTAGGTTGGAGCAGGGGCGGAAATCTGAACATTAATTGTTGGACAAAAATATTGAATATCTGGCGTTAATTAAATTCGACTTGTCAAATATATCATCAAAGGTATGCCCATGTGAGGGGTTATTGGTTGATTGTATATTGACATATAGGATTGGGAAAGACTTGCATGATATAAAGGAGAGTGCTGTCAGTTAGTATGCCACTTTTGTGGAATTAAGACTGGCAAATACTTCGGATTAATAAGAAAAGATAATTGTTAATTTAAATCATAAGGCGAATATCATTTACTACAGACATTATGTATGAGATGCATTTGTTGTGAAAGTATTAAACATTGCGGAAAATGAAAAAAATAAATATGTATACGTGGGTGGGATGAAATGGCATACCGTTTTTTCTTGTTAGTTTCAAATGTAATGATCAATTGGATATAGACATTTGAAATATAAGACATGATATTTTGTGTGTACCATACTAGCTTATATGGGTTTTTTTCTAGCTTTATTTACGGGGAGGGGAGTGTATTATTTCAGTCTGAGTACAAACTAAAAGGAACAGTAAAACACAAACCACTTATCGTTTGTATTAATATATACTATTACAAAAGTAAACACTGTTTAAAGCCCGGCAAAATTTAGATTTGGCTGTCTGATACTATTTCAAGATTATGAATCCTATAATATTTTACATAATAAAAAGGCAAAACAATTTTAAGCATGTACGGCTACATTGTTAGTTTCTGGTCGGTGCCTAACCGGTTTTCTCTACTAAAAATAGAATTTATCCAATTATATAGATGAGATAAATCCGGGGGAAGAACGTATTATTGGTTACATGTATTTTTAAATCGTATAAAGACGGACATACATATTTACTATGCCTCGTTTATTGACTATTAAATAAAGACTTAATTATTTCAAAACAAATGTAAACAATTCAGATATATATTAGAATTATTAATTCTATCCAACTGTAAACTTCTAAGAGTAACATTAATAATTTCCTTTTTTAATTGAGCTACAGTGAGGTAACATAGTTTGTCTTATGACATGAACACCAGCCCTTACGCCTATTTTGATCGTACAATTTATTTGGTCACCCGCCAACAATCTCGTTTATATTTGAGCACTCGGTTCTTGAAATTCTCTACTATATATATATATATATATATATATATATATATATATATATATATATATATATATATATATATATTAAATAGTGAGTAAATTATATTACCTAATAGTATACTAATTCTAATAACATATGTATGATCAATTAAATTAATAATTCAGAACAACATAATATATATATATATATATATATATATATATATATATATATATATATATATATATATATATATATATAGTGCATCGTATGTCGATTATAGTCGAATTTTATATATTTTATACTCATGGTATAAGACTTTTGGATAACACCTGAAGCATCACACTAAGGATATATGAATGTTGGTTTAGAATTTTAAATACATTTCAATTAAATTTATTAAGACTTATACACCAATTCACCGAAATGTCAGTCCCCGAAAATGTTTTTTTTTCAATGATGAGTGGTATCTTTTAATTTTATATATTTATGTTTTGAATTGCCTCTTGTCAATTTAAATTACGTAAATGATACGCTGATTATCATTTATGAATTGATAAGAGTATTTTTCATTACAAAAGTGTAAACAACTTGAAACCATATGTCTACTACTTGCTCTTATGACAGGTTTAACTAGACTATGTTGTGCGTACTTTTCCACAGATCCTGTGCAAATAACTAGATAGCTTACTTCTTTTGTCAGCGATTTATTAATGTCTCTCGATGGAGTTGAATCCAATGTGAGTTGTTTTTTTTTTAGACTTTAGTCTGTCGCATCGCTATGTACTTTTGTCTGATTGAAATATCTGGCTTTTTACTAGGTCAATGAAAGAAATATATGATATTGATATACAAATGTCGGTATGTCTTCGGTTGAAGAAAAGGGGTCCATAATTGTCCGAAAGTGTTTTTGTTTTAAAAAATGATACGTAAGACGCATAAAATCTTCGTATTTCCAAGGTAACAAAACGCTGTTTATATATATATATATATATATATATATATATATATATATATATATATATATATATATATATATATATATATATATAAGAGACACAATAGAATTAAATATACCTTTATATTATGGACTATGTATGTCACTTCTAATGTAATTAAAATGTATCTATCTTCAATATTATTACCACAAGGCTTGTTGATTTCCTTTGCCTGCCGATAATTAATAGCTGCCTATCACACATAACCGTGAACTTTCTCTGTGTTGCCTTCGGGGGAGGGGATCTTTTTTCTAAGTTCGTATTTACCTGAGCGGAACTTTTGCGAACAGAATTCAAGGTATGCTCCTTGAAGCAACGAGTTAATCGCATCGATTTATAATTCTTATCTCACCGTGTTGTTCGCCGCAGGAAAACTCATCATCTCATACGTTGAGATTAATGTATTTGACTCCGAAGTGATTCTTAACACGTAAGCGTTCTTAACTATTTTAAACACGACTGTTTAATGTTTACATCAGCAGCTTTCATATTTTACTTCTCATGAGGATTAATAATTGATTGAAATATTTTAATTAAAATATTTTTAAGCAATAATCTTGCTGTAAACAGAGACACAACGTTAGCATTTGGGTCAGTATTATATATATATATATATATATATATATATATATATGTATGTATATATGAAGATAGATGAAAGAAGACGGATGCACATATATACGAATGCCACATTTATTTCAACTTCGATTATTATCAACGGACATTACCAACTGGACAGACCCCATATCTTTTTACACGCACATTCTCACTCTCCGTTACTTAATATTTTTTTCAAATTTTGAATGTATGCTGTTCCACTGCCAACTTATCTATCTATGTAATTCCTCTGATGATAAAATATTTATCTTTGAACATTCTTGGCTAAAGGAAATAATAATAAACATGTGTTTATCGAGTACACCTTGCATTGAACAATCGAAGTTTAAATAAATTTGTCATTCGTACATGTTTATCCCTCTGATTTCATCTATCTCTATAATTGCTCTATCTCGTATATTGGGCTTACACCATTTCACTATATGTTCTATTTACTAAAAGTATACTTTTAGTTTCATATTTATATATATATATATATATATCATTGATTATTTTTGTATTAATTTAGTACTTTTAATAAAACAAAGGTAGACCTCAGTTACGGTTATTGCGTCAAAACAGACATACACATTACGGCTGATTATTTTCTTATTTTTTCTTATAGAGTGATAGGACTTCAGCAAACAGTCAGCACATATTTTGCTGCAGTCATCATCTATTTACTCACTTCGTAGGCAGTATGAAGTCAGCTCATTGATTGTAGTCTTTGTTTCACCAAAGCCCAGCAGTTGTATACGAAGTCGGGGAACGCATTGTTCAGAACACACAAATGGAATAATGAGTGCATACCCGAAGCTACGTTGTTATTCTCTCTTTAGGGATTTGCTATTCGGTCCCTGACCTGTCTTTACTTGTAACAATCAGATGCATGCCGACATGAGCAGGACCAACTGTGGTGTTGACCCATCCATCTTAATTAGAACCGGTTCAGCTGTGTAGCTCTTAGATTACTACATTGCCACAAACGACTTCGATGACGAATCCCGCTTTCAAACAACATACACGCCCACAACTTTTGGCAACTGGCAATTATGCTTTATGAAATCACATTGCTTTTGGTAACTACAATTCATTGTTGATGATTTCATAAATTGTTTACTAAATGTATGTATACTACTTTATTTATAATTATTATTCGTCCGGTGACAATCAACTTTGATAAGCAGTTAACATGCAATCAAGAGCTCCTGCTTTTTTATAGTATATATAGATATTACTGAGATGATATATACATAAAACAATTTTATCAGCTATTAAGTATATATATATATATATATACTTATATATATATACATTTATATATATATATATATACATATATATACATATATATGCATATATACATATATATACTTATATACATATATATACATATATATACATATATATACATATATAAATATACATACATATATACACATATATATATATACATATATATATATGTATATATATATATATATATATATATATATATATATATATATATTTTGAACAAATACGAATCCCACGGCTTCAAATGACATCCACACTTGTCATGTTGTGATTGGAATATATTTTAGTCAGATCAAGCAACGTATAGAATATAGATTGAATAGAACAAAACTTTCACACTGTCCAATAATTTAGAACAAAACCCACCAATATTTTCTGAAATTAGTTTATACATAGGAAGTTATAATGAAAGTATTCTTCGTTTTTTCAAATGAAAAATTGACCCAGAAATCAATCAAATTAGTTTGAACAATATATTTAATATGTTAATCAACTCGTACTAATCGTTAGGGCCCCTCAATGCTTACATATGTATTTATTATTCTGTTATAATAAATGTAATGATTTTGTATAACTTAAAGGTTTCTCACATAAATTATTCACAACAATATTAACACAATATTCTATTTTACTCGTATACAGGGAAAAGTGAACCCTGAAATCACTGTAAAACGTTTTTTTTTTAAATTTTACGAAATGAATGCAATGTAAATGAGCGGATTAAATAGATAATATATATATATATATATATATATATATATATATATATATATATATATATATATATGGATATATATATATATGCATATATATATATATGTATATATGCATATATATGCACATATATATATGTATACATATATGTATATATATGTATATATATTATATATATATATGTGTATATATATATATGTATATATACATATACATGTATATATATGTATACATATGTATGTATATATGTATTTATATGTATATGCATGTATATAGATGTGAGTATATGTATATACATATATATATATATGCGTATATATATATATATTTATATATATATATATATATATATATATAACTATTTGAATACAAAAGAACATTGGAAATTGCAATGTATCAGTTTAGCACGACTGCTCCGTCTGATAGCAAATATATTTATCGGTCATGTCGTTACGATTTTTCAATCTACAACCCGTTTTATTAATAATCATTGTAATTCTATATTCGTACAATTTCTGGATTTTATAGACATGACTTGCATAAAATTATCTATCTCTGCAAGATTCATCCGTAAAATCAATTGAAACCTTCAGGTTATAATTATAGTAAAAAAGTTAAAAATATATATTAAACATGAATAATTTCATTTTTTACGATGTAATTCGTTATTAGTACGTATTTGATGGCGTAGTATGCAGGCCACCAGGCGCCAACCACGAGTGTCCCAGGTTTGAAGTTTGCTGTGTCTAGACACACTAAGAATTGTTATTTTTTTCTCTGTAATCTGTTGCCGAGATGTATAAACATTTGGATGATTAAAAAAAAACATGTATTGATATTCTGCCCCATGTTCCTGCTGAAAGAATGTCACGAATCGCGCCTAGATATATCTTACTTGTTTTTTTTTATTATTAAAGGTGAGTTTAATGTATTTTAAATTCATAAACAATTATATAATAGATAATTGTTCATGAATTTTAAATACATTTGATTAATCTGAGTAAGATATATCTAGACGCATTTCGTGACATTTCTTCACGAGTTGGACGGGGCAGAATATCAATAAACCTTATTGCATTATAAGATATTGTAATTCTATTTGGCAAGTTACAATAAAAAAGTCATATAGATAACTCCAATTAAGTCTTAACAAGATAGTTTCAATTAAAAGATGTAATCATCGCTTAAATTCTCTCTTTCTTCCTACCTCCGTCTCTATCTCTCTCATATATATATATATATATATATATATATATATATGTATATATATATATATATATATATATATATATATATATATATATATATATATATATATATATATATATATATATATATATATGTAAGCAACACACCGAGTAAGTTCGTTAAGGTATCTTGTCTGGGTTTATGTGTACGCTGCAATCGGCATAAATATATATTTACTTCTCCGTATCACGTGATAATTTACTATGGCCGTGAGGATAGCGTGACAGCGTGCACAGTAACATATGGCTCTGTCAACCGCGTTCGCAGCTCATGACCGTCTGAAATGTTTATTTCCCTACACTGATGAGAGTAAAAAAGCTCAAAACGGTGTCGTCTGTAGTTAAATATGATTTGATTGTAATTCATAAATATTATTTTTAAGCCCCATTAAAGAAAATCTGCAAAGAAAAACTCTGAGTATATACGTTGAGTTTTGTAGTTTGTTTTGATTTTTACGTTTTTATCGGCATAAATTTATCTCAAATTCTCCGCATCACGCGATAATTTCCTTTGGCTGCGAAGATAGAGTAAAATCGTGCGGAGATAAGAGTGTATCTGTGAACCGGGTTTGCCACTTATACCTTTCTGAACTTATTACTTTCCTACACTGATGAGAGTAAAACAGCTAGAAAACGACGTCGTCTGTCAGTAAATATAATTTAATATCTATCTAACTATCTATCTATCTATATATGTATTTATCTATCCCTCTATCTAAATATATATATATATATATATATATATATAATATATATATATATATATATATATATAAATATATATATATATATATATATATATATATATATATATATATATATATATATATCATGATTGTCTGTCTGAAAATGAAAATCTTCTCACAATCTGAACACAACCGAATTATGTCTTAAACAAATACATTACTCGTTATTCTGTAAGATAGTACGATATTTCTCATACATTATCAGAAAATGTACTTAGCTTAATATGTTATTTACCTTTCATCAAATAAATTGGGATGACCAATTAAAATAGGAGGTGGAGAAACAGAAAAATATAACGAGAAAACCACATATAAACTAATATTGATGAATATAATAAATGGTGTGTGATGTATCAACATTTTTACAAAACGGCATATCCTCAAAATAGGTCAAACTAAATCTTTTGATACAAAAACACGACATACTAGTTGCTCTTATAAATTGAGTTCATTGTATTGTGATGTTTGATCATGTTATCTATCTATTTAAACATTTTATCAAATCAAACTTAAATGATCGAGGAATTGTTTCGTTTTACAAAAATGGTCTTCTAGTTATTCCGGAAAGATCTTGTAGACGAGGACGGACTGTTAGATAGTTAAAAAAGGGCACACAGAAATGAAATGTAACTGTTAAGATAACTACCATATCAACATATTTACCAAATTTCTTGTTTTTTTTCTGTATTTTTGCATCTTACTTTTCGTCCTGTTCTCGTGATTCTTCTCTTATTCTTATATTATGTTCTTCCTTCATTCTTTCCCGTTAGTGTTACTTCATAAATGCTGTCTAATAAGATAAAAGAAAATTCACAGTAAATAAATCAGACAATTGTCTTTGATTTATATCCTCGGCCCATTCTGTGAAACATTTTTCCCATGATATTTCCAACTTATGTAAAGAAATAGTACAAAATTCTTCACTTTTCGCGAAGGAATATTCCCAAATGATTCATTGCCTGTCTGATTTTATGAGGGTTAATTTCAATCCATTTACATGTCATAAATCAAACAGAACTTTCATTTACAAGAAATAAACAACCGAATAATACGAAGTCTGTTCAAAGTATATCCTTATTTAAATTACATTCAGTAAAAATACACGAGTAAATATTATTGAAGACATAGCAGATTAAACACGATATAGAAACAAAGGGATGAAGATAAAGATAGATGAAGGCAAATGTAAGATTATTTTCTATTTATCTTTACATTTTTTTAATATATTACTAGTTTTAAAAACTGACTTTTCCTGATTGATATAATCTAATCATAGTTAAATTGGTGACACAATTGCTTGAAATTGTCTAATATATATATATATGTATATATATATATATATATATATATATATATATATATATATATATATATACATATATATATATATATATATGAATTAGCTATAAGATTACCACCGTTATAATAAGCAAACGAAAATCTATGCATGCCTCAGGCTATTAAAATAGAAAGAAAGTACGTCATCGTGGCTAAAAGCAAAGTGTAGTATATGTTACGATATTATACTTCATCTCTATTGGCAATGGTTTGTGAATAGTTAATCCTTCTAAAGAGTCAATAATATTTATAACTATTTCCAAAATGTACGTCTGTGGTCGGATTGATGTCCCCACATAAAAATACGGACCTGTTGTCTTACTTCGTCAAGAGGCAAGTTAATAGGAAGAACGTGTATAAATTATATATATATATATATATATATATATAGGTATATAGATATATATGTATATGTATAAATTATATATGTATATGTATATGTATATGTATATATATGTGTGTGCATATATATGTATATTTATATATATATATATATATATATATATATATATATATACATATATATATATATATGTATATGTACATATGCATATATATATATGTATATATGTATATGTATATATATATATATATATATATATATATATTTATATGTATATTTATATATGTGTATGTATATATATATATATATATATATATATATATATATATATATATATATATATATACATATATATACCTATGTACTTTCAGGACATTTTCCTAAAAAATATCATCCTGAGTAAGTCTTACAAATACAGACGAAAAGTTGATGAATATATAAAAAATGTATTTTAGTGTTTCTTTTTTATTTACAATTACGTCGCATTACTCTCACTCTTTCTTTCGCATACATATATATGTATATGTATATATGTGTATGTATATGTATATATGTGTATGTATATGTATATATATATATATAACTCTATATATATATATACACACATATGTACATATGCATGTATATATATATATATATACATATATATATATATATATATATATATATATATATATATATATATATACATTTATATATCGAAAATATTTTCAACACCCGAGAATAATACTGGTTTTAGTGTGAGATGCTAACATCTTCCTAATATCCACTGTTTGCTTGTTTTTTTTTTGTTGTTTTTTTTTCATAATTACCAGGTACAGCAGTAAATTGTATTAATGCATCTGCTATCCACCGCTATATATATATATATATTAACTTTTTACAAATATCCAGCGGGTATACATCCGATGGAAGTTGAAACCGGGTTTATGAGAGTGCTCAATGAAAATTCAGAGCAAAATATATTTTTTGTTGGTGATTTTATTATTCCATTATTGCGACAAAATATATGTTGTTTCGTTAGCTTTCATAATTAAAGCCAACACTTCAAGCGTAAAACAGAATCGCTGCCTAAAATTGTAAATTCAACCTCAACCGGAAATTGAAGATGCATGAGAAGGAGGGGAGACGAAGATGGGGCTCAGCCTATAGCGAGGACTGGAAAGAGGGAGGGTGATATTTGAGAAAGTTTAGTGGGGTGATATCTAGTGTCTGAGCCATCGTTACCTTAATTCCAACCGGGGCAGATGGCCGGGTGGGTTTAATTTAATAATGAGAATACAATTATTAAGTTATAACTGCCATTTCTGTTGTAATAGGTGATTATCGTGTAGATACAAATTAAGGGTATTAATTGCTACTTTTGCATTCTATTTCAATATAATTATTTATGGATGTTACAATGAGCTCAGTAACGGTAGTGAATTTTGTTGTGATAATATTTATTAATTGTAATTATATTATACTAAAATTAATACTATGAGTATATTTATATATATATATATACTTATTTATATATATGTATATATTTTTATATATATATAGTTATATATATGTTGATATACATAACATAGTAATATATATATGTATATATTTATATTCAAAAATATACATATATATATTTATATATATATATATATATATATATATATTTATAATATATATATCTTTATATCGATATATATATATATATATATTTATGCATATATATATATTTATATATATAAATATATATTTATATATGTATATATTTGTTACTATATATATATATATATATATACATATATATGGTAATATGAATTATTAAAAATAAGAACGCTATACAATGCATTTAAAAACATTTTTTTAAAATAAATTATTGGAAAAAATAATAAATGTAAAATGAATTGTATGGCGTTCTTTTTTTAATAATTCATATTACTATAAAAATCAATGATTTCTTAACAAGAACCCTACTCCCACATTCGTTTCAACAACAGACGAATTGAAATCACACAGAAAAACCAATGAGAAAATAAGTAAAGTATTTACATATCTTTTTTTAATTCTAATGATGAAGTATATATTCGAAAAGTGCATTGAAAAAAATAATTGAAAACAATAATTTAATGAATTTTAAATGCATTGTATGCCGTTTTTATTTTCAATAATTAATATCACCACGAAAAGTAATGTTTTCCTAACAAGAACACTATTTCTAATTCAATTTGCCACGCCACGTTCCACGTCATTGACCTGAGAGACCCTCATCTCACATTCGGTTCAACAACAGATGAATTGCAAACACAACTAAAAACAACGATGAAAAAAAACAGGAAGGTATTTTATATATCACTTTTTGTTAAATTCTGATATTGAGTATATCTTTAAAAATGTTATTAAAAAAATAATAGAATAATAAAATTACAGAATTTAAAATACATTGTATGGCGTTCTTATTTTTAATAATTCATATTACCATGAAAATCAATGCTTTCTTAACAAGAACACCATTTCTAATTCAATTTACACCGCTATGTGTCACGACTCGACCTAACATACCCATATTTCACATTTGTTTCAAAAAAAAAAAATATATATATATATATGTATATATATATATTTATATATTATTACATATATATTAATATATATATATACATATATATATAAATATATATATATATATATATATATATATATATATATATATATATATATATATATATATATATATAAGTAAGTAAGGAAAGGAAGGCAACATTTCAGAAGCACGGATTATAATGTATTCAAGTTAAATATTTTGAAAATAAAACAATTGTGCAATTTTAAATGAACATTTAATTTATTAATTTATTTTCGTGAATTTTCGTTGTAAAAACAACCTTGTCAAGCGAGACTGTCTTATACGTTTTTTTTTTCTTCTTCTTTTCTTCCTCCTCATAAAAGCGCCAATAAGCGTATACACATCGGAAGGACCTAAAACATAACGTCGTAAGAACCTGACGTATTTTCGACCCCTCAGGGTTAATACCACCAATATGAGGAAGAAGAAAAGAAGAAAAACATTCTATAAGACAGTCTCGCTAGGTATGTATTTAGCATTC
>OY744536.1:62438217-62445717 GCA_963556195.1 Sepiola atlantica
TCCTCAACATGAGCTGGTCAAATGACTTGCCGATATATTTGATCCTGTCTTACAGAGGTTTTCAGTTTATTGTATTGCTGATTCTTTCCGTTTCGCTTCATTTATTCGCGATTTGGAATGTTAGTCGCACACACACTTTTTATGCTCATTTGACGTTCCCATCCTATTCACTAATGTACCCCTGAATGAAACCATTGAAATATGTGCTGACATGCTTTATTCTAGCACATTAACCCCTCCCGCTTTTCAAGAAAGCACTTTTCTGGAACTCATGCGGCTGACCACTAATTTGGTCAGTTTTAGTTTTAACAATATAATGTATCAACAGATTGATTGGTGTGCGATGGGTAGTCCTTTGAGAGCTATCCTAGCGAATATTTTCCTTGTTTTTCAGGAATCCTTGCTGTTTTCCCGGGTCACTAGACCATTTCGTTATTGGCGTTACGTGGGCGATATTTTTACCATTTTTTGGTCCCGTAACGAGGCAAGTGATGTTTCCCTGAAATGTAATACGCTCCACCCATCACTACAGTTCACCATGGAAGAGGAGCAGAATGACTCGTTACCATTTCTGGACGTTTTAGTTGAAAGGACGAGGAACAAATTCACTACAACGACATATAGGAAACCGACGTTTACGGGCCTGCATATTAGTTGGGATTCTCTTGTTCCCATGAGTATAAAGATCAGTTTAGTCAAAACACTTTTTCACCGCGAACTGATGGGTTGCACTACTAGAAAACTTGCGGCTGAACTTAGAAAGATAATTGATATTATTACTAACAATGATTTCCCTCAGGGTCTCATTTCCATATGTATTGATCGAAAACGTTGCGAAATATACTGGCAACATTTTATTTGGTACACACAAATGTCTCGTTTATTTGAAAATTTATTTTGATTTGTTCTATCAGTAAAGCTTTTTCGGATAAAATTTCATCGGTTTGATCTGGTAGTTTTTATGCAGTACAGCCCCGTGTAGTGTTTGGCACCAGAACAGCTTTCCCAGCCTTTTAGAAAGATGTACTTCCAACACTACAGAAACGTTTGAGTATATATAAATTCAAATGCCAGTGTGAAGCTGACTATGTTGGTTGTACTCCTCAGCGCTTTGAAATCAGAGTGGCCCAGCATATCCCTGCATGTTTTCGCAGATCATGTGTCGTAAATAGGATTATATCGACGGATACATCCGGGTTATTACAAAGAACATCCGAGCGTTTACAGAGCACATCCGGGTGCTCACAAGTCCACGAGCCATCTATTTGGCAACACTTGTATGATAATAAAAAGTGCGGTGAGGCGTACTCCGATGGATGTTTTCGCATTGTACACAAGGCCCGTTCCAAACACTATCTCAAGGTGTTGGAGGCAGTGAGTGTTACAATGCGAAAACCATCGCTCTGTAGGCAAAAATAATTGTCTCAAAAGTTGGACTTATTAAGAGACTTCTAAATCGGAAAAAAGGGGGGAAAATTTTAAAAAATGGTTTGCCTATTATTTCTATATACTCCTTTTTGGTTTATAATGGCGATATTCAATCTCCCTGTTTTTTTTTTTGGAGGGGGGGGTTCTCTCCACGTTACTCTTTTCCCCGTTTTAAGCGATATTCGCCGACGTTTCCCTTGACAATGTGTCGGTTGAAAGGTACCTGGGACTTTAGTCTGTTAATTTTAGTCGATCTTTTTATTCTTTTTAAAACTTTTAAATCGAACCTCAGCAGACGATTGAATATATTACTTTTAATTGTCTCACTTTTTAAACTGTTTTCTTGTGATTTTGTTCTCAACACGCTATGACTCCGTTCACTATTTAAAACATTGATAAAATTATCTACCACAAAAATGTGTTTATATATATATATATATATATATATATATATATATATATATATATATATATATATATATATATGTATATGACACAATATGTTTCAAGTCAGCGAGTGTTAAAATCTTGTCGACTATCCTCAATCGAATTTTAAAAGCCATGTTTGGAATATTCGAGAATAACGCGCTGCCATAATTATTTTCCATTTATTTTATTTAGAAAGTTATGAAAAATATTAGATAAAATGTCTCATGAAAAAATATAGTAATAGTCATAGTAATAGTACTATTAATAATAATAGTAGTAGTAGTAATACTAATAATAATTATAATGATGATAATGATTATAATAATAATACAAATAATAATAATAATCATGATAATAATAAAAATAATTATGATAATCATCATAATAATTATAATATTAAATCTTAAGCCAGGATATCCAAATGGAATTCTGGAATGGAAAACTGTGCACTGCTGGAGATGAGAAGACGAACACTGGAGACGACAGAGGGCATGGAACTGGCCAAACGAAGGGGTGTGCTATATATATCTGGGAGGTCAGGAAGCAGACCTCATCAAATCTACAGAAATGAAAGAAAATATTGGAAAATAATGTTTGCGAAGGGCAAGAACACTCTTAGAAATGCAATTATATAACAGAAGTAAATGGAATAAACAACTGAGCAGTATAACTAATAATATACTCTGACAATTCATGAGTTGAACAAAAGAACAACAGAGTCATTTCGACTAGAAGACTTGAACATTTATGAAAATGCACAACATACGTCACCAAAAAGACGATACACACGAACTCTATATTAACATTAACGAAAAGGGTAGTGGACTGGTACGTATAGAAGACTGAGTGGAAGACACAAAAAAGCTGGAAAAATACATAACCCAGAACACGTAAAGGCGAATCCCCGATACAAACATAAACCAGAGACAGTACTTGAACACGAAAACACACAAAATCATGTAGTATATGAACATGCAAACATGTAAATTCACGCTAGCAAGGTGACCGGATGTGATAATAATCGACACGAAGGAAACATCCTGCTAAATCGTGAACTGTGCCGTTTCGAGCAGACCACATGCAGAAAAAGAAGTGAATACATGGAATCTGTAAGAGAACAGAAATGTATATGGAGCATGCAGAAAGTAATAATAATACCAATAATCGTAGGAGTACTAGGAACGGCCTCAAATATACCTGGAGAAGAAACTGAGAGAAATTAGAATCAAACGGATTACTGAGGCCATACAAAGCACTGCAATACTACGAAATAGGTGCGATCTTAAGGACAATTTTTGAATGCGGAAAACAACCCGCATAAGCAACAAATGGTAACCAGTCACATGAATTACAACAGGAAGAAAACAAAATGACACGAAGTACACCACGTCACAAACCCAAGAACAGACACATTGTAACCTGTCCCCCTCCCTCACCAAAATAATTGAACCGGCCTCGGCTTACCCCACACAAAATAGTCGTAAAGGGTCATGGAACATAGTAAGACCGAGGAGTGAGAGCACACACTAATCAGACTTCCACTGGAAGAGTGCGGAGACTGCTGGGACGTCGGGAAGGGTTATTGCCACTTAAATCACAGAGAAGACCAATGGTCGTTGCGAGCGAAAAATCAGTGGAAAGCGGCTATTGCGATCCCGCACAAAGTGGTGAAGAATACTTGAACTCTGGGGTGGCTTGTTGTCACTCAAACTCCAGGGAATACCACAGGTTCTTGTCGATGAGCAATCACTGACGATAATTGTGTGAGAACACCTAGTGAGTACAAATAATAATAATACAATATAGTAAATAGATATAACACGGATATGATTTTGTGTGGAAAGCAGTGCATTGGGATCTATGCACACGACTGCATTTCGATTACGTGGACAATTGGTACAGACATACACCAGAACAGTACTGGAAAAGAAACACACAACCTCCTCTGGGAAGTCGATGTGTAAACAGATACAATAATACAATTGAGGAGACCGGATGTCATAATTATCGGCAAAATGGAAACATTCTGCCAAATTGTAGAGTTTGCTGTACCAGCTAACCACAGCCAATAGACAGAAAAGCAACTCACAGAACGAAAACCAGCACATGAAACCAAACAACAGAAAATGCAATAAATGTAATCCCCCCTCCAAAACACATATATACAAGTGATGGAACTAGCCTCGGCTTATACCACACACAATAGTCGTAAACAGCTGAAGAGAAACGAAAGACCAAGGAGGGAGAGCACTAACCAGACCTCCACAGGAGCAATGCAAAGAGGAGTTGGACATTGGGGAAGGTTTTGCCATCCACATTCCAAAGGAGACCAAAAGTCATTGCTAGCAAGAAATCGATGGTAAACGTATGTTGTCATACCGCAAACTCGCTTGAAATAGTTATCAAAAGACGTGGAAAGTATTGGAAATATGGGAAGAGTTTTTGTCAACTCTACTCCAGGGAACACTACCGGTGTATTATCAGAGAGCAATCACAGATGATGACTGAATGAGAACTGTTAGTGCGCACACATGATAATAATAATAATAATAATAATAATAATAATAATAATAATAATAATAATAATAATAATAATAATAATAATAACAATACTAACAATAAGAACGACAAGAACACCAACACCAATAACAACACCACCACCATTACCACCACCAGCACCACCAGCACCAGAACCACCAGCACCAACAGCAACAACAACAACAACAATAATAATAATAATAATAATAACTATTATTATTATTATTATTATTATAATTATTATTATTATTCCACGTTCGGAATAAATTATATGATGTAAATTCCAGGGCAGTACCTATAACTCGATATGCTCCTGGTATGCTTGACTGGAAAGTAGATAGAGTAAAATATTGAGACACCAAAACACAGAATAATATATGACTTTATGAATCTTTAGCAAAGAAAAAAGTGTATATCTACCTAGAAAGGAAAACAGTCCACGTTTACGTATCATGTCATTAATATATAAAAAGGTTGCTTATCAAAATAGGCTTCTGAAATTAATGAGATTCTTATTCGGGAATTGAAAAGAAAGGAACAAATAGAACTGAAGTTAAAAAGAGACAATTTTTCCGAGAGAGAGTTTAAATTTATTTGGAAAAAAAACTACAGAGTGTGTTTTTAAAAAAATCTGATGTTAGATTCGTTGGTCAGAGATTATCTAAAAAGATCTACATACAAAAACGTTAATCGCATCTAAGAACAATCCACTTGCACTAAGTCAATCAAACATTACATTGACAAAACTGCAAAACCACTGATGTGCAGATTGTGTAATGAAAGAGAAGACATATTAGTGCTTATTGAATCTGAATGCTCTATACTATCACAACATCAGTATAATAAATGGAGACACGACAAAGTCACTTACGTACTACACCGGAATATATGCAACTCTATCAATGGAACCATAATGAAAAGGTGTATGACCATAAGCAATAAGTGGTACAAGAGAAAGATAGTGTCACACTTCTTTTGGACATGAGCATACAAACTGATATAGTCTTTTGAACATTCACAATCCGTGTAATCTTTCTAAATAAAATTAAGTAACCTTGCTTAACCATTGATGTAGCCTGCCTTTCAGTACCTGAGTGCAGGAAAAAGAACAGGACACAATAACGGATATCAAGATCTAAAATATTAATTAGCTAGCCTATGGAAATGTAAGAAAAGTCAAGGTGATGCCTGTTATAAACGCTTGTAACTATAACGAAAAGCCACCATAAATGACATAAACATATTGACGAGGCAATTTTAATTTCAAATTCTGCAAAATGGTTGCCTGTTAGAAAAGGTGAAACTGTTAAGGTACAGCTTGAATGTCGAACGGCAAGGTAATTGGCCGAATGTTTCTGAGCAGAAATCTTACTAAAAACATCTACAAGTTGGGACTACTAAAAATAATAATTGTAATTATCATAATTATAATAATAAAAACCACTTTGAGGGCTGGCAACGATATTGGTTTCTATAGGATGTATTTACCAAAATCCTATAGAAACCAATATCGTTGCCAGCGGGAAATCGTTAGCAATTATTGTAACGCAATGTTATGTTCAACGGTTATCGAAAGAGGTGAACAGCACTTGGAATCCGGGGCAACTAGTTATCAATTAGACTTCAAGGAGATTCACCGTTTATTATGATTGAGCAATCATTGGTGATGATCTATTTGATAACTCCAAGTGATTTTATAATAATAACAATGATATAATAATGAGACGAAAGGTGATCGTGTGTTTTTCACTTTTATGTTTGAGAATGGTGTAATACATTCGAGTCAATCGCCAAGCCTATATCTAAAAATAATGTGTCTCGTTGTAACGGCTCTTATTTTATTACATATAGAAGATTATGTGGAAACCAATAAAAAAACACTGAATTAATAGCCGATATTACACCCGACTACAACTTAATCAGTGTTGATGTACTCCTACTCTTTTTTCTTTTCTAGGTCGATACATGTGTGTGTCTGAATGATAAAGAATGAATCAGTCAATCAGCTCAGGAAAACATTGAGCTTAACACGTTTGAGCTGCCTATTCAGTAATGGCGGTTTATTTTCATTCGATTTGATAAATCGAATAAAAAATATACTGAAACATCTACATGGACAAAAGAGGATAATTAATGGCATTGACCTTAGGAACTAATTTTTAATATTTATTTTTTATTTGTTAAATGAGAATCCTGAGATATCTTATATTGCATAACATCACTGCGAGTTCTTAAGAATGAAATTCCTTTAGTAAATGTATGGATACGTAAATCTTAAATAAAGTTAATTAATTGCTCATCTAAAACGCCCGCCCCCGACACAAAATTCTAAACTCCTTTCAGTATCATCTGAATCACTTAAATAAAGAATTTAGAAGTATAAGTGATTATAAGTCTTTATAAATTGTCTATAGGGGTACTCAAATAAATAAATTCATATATACAATAAATAAATATATGTATATATATATATATATATATATATATATATATATATATATATGATATAATATATCAAAATGTATATGAAGAAACTGTATATATATATATATATATATATATATATATATATATATATAAATAGATCGATTAAGTTTAAATGTAACTACGAGAAAGTCTTAAATAAACATTAAATCTACGGCGTCCTGTATAACTTATTCCACAATAAAACCACAAATCTCTCAGTGGATAAATGAAATCAAAAATCATATCCACTAGATTCCCTATAGTATTAATTTCTCTGGAACATCAGCATAAGGATATGTGAAATTACCCGCTGTGCTCCAAATCCTTTAAGTTACTGCAAATCAAAAATATTTATGTGATTAAATTTCGGATTAACATTAAAATGAAGGAATTACAATTTTTCAAATATTTTCTTAAATATGTTAAGAGGCATGCAATAAACATTTTTTTAAATTCCGAATCACCTTCAAAAAGTTGTAATACATTTCTAACACATTCTAAAACACATCCTAAAAATGTTACCTTTTTCAAATGTTTATATATTGTACTAAAACGTGGGTGCGAGAACTAATCATAATTACGTCAACAGTCAAGTATCACTTCTAAGAGTATGTCAAACCAGTCTCTGATTTTATGAGC
>OY744536.1:62448217-62455717 GCA_963556195.1 Sepiola atlantica
AATACTATTATAGCTTACATTTGACAAGAAATACGTGCATTATATATTCTGAAATAATTGAGGGCATTTGAAACAATAGTTATATCATATTACAAAAGAATAAAACACATAAGCATTTTTATGTATATATGTATATATACAAATATATACAAATATATGTTTATATATATACGTATATGAATATATATGTTTATATATATGTATATGAATATATATGTATATATATATGTATATATATATGTTTGTATATATATATATATATATATATATGTTTGTATATATATATATATGTGTGTGTGTATATATATGTGTGTGTATATGCATATACACACATATATATATATATATATATATATATATATATATATATATATATGTGTGTGTTTATAGAAAGTTAAGTATGGTCATATCTTATATATTTATGTACGATATACATTCAAGATGTAATTAACCAATTTCATTCATTTTGGAACACAGCTGCCGTGTTAAACGGCTTGTAATACAACCATTATTTCTTTTTTTAAATGTGTTTTATTCAAACAGACGCAAAGCCTACTTGAAACTCGTCGTGAAAGTTCAGAAAGAAATTGTAAAGTATATGTATTATACATGAGTAATTGCATTATACATATTGCTATAATTTCCGATTCTTTTGATATAATTCACGTGTTTTTACAAATTTAAACATTAATTCACAAGACTTAATCGTGTAAGGTGTTTTGATGAAAATTGTTATATATCATTACAGCATAAAGCTTCGTATTATTGTATGTTTATTTACTCCACGTTAAAAAGCAAAAATAGGTTGTAAAACTGTTCTGTACAGAAAAAAATACTCTGCAATTCTACCGGTATATATATATACATATATATATATATATATATATATATATATATATATATATATATATATATATGTGTGTGTAATAAACAATAATAGATAGTACCCATGGGCTAACTTACATTTCCCCCATATCCGCTCCGCCCTATTTCTTCAAACAACCTCCCTCGCATAACTCGAATCTCCAAACCCAAATCTCATCTAATACCACTAGCAATCTCAATGCAACTATAGCACCACCCTTCAAGATACACACATATATTGGGGCGTCCTCTTTCCCCATTATGACCCGGATCTCTAACCATATCTATTCCTTTAAAAATAGCAACGATAATAGCACAGGCACTTCACTTTCCAATTTAATTAGAAACCTCAATCTTAAAAATACTCTCTATTCACTTCACTGGTCAATACTTAAAAAGTCCAAATCATACACCCCGGGAGCATCCCATTGCCAACTTTGTACTTTGGAAACCTTTATGATAGCTACTGCTACTAAATCTAAAAACATTATTAACTCTAAGAATGAACTTATCTCCAGTTGCAGGCATAAACGTAAATTCAAGTATAGCAACCATAGTAATCCCCCAAACACCCCTCCCCCATTTGATTAAATACCCTCCCATCATCTCGGATCTTCCCTCCCTACATCTCGAATCTCCTTTCAGATTGTTTTAATTCCTGTTGTACTATAATCTCTGCATATATCCCCCTCATCCCTTTAGCCTTCTCTTAACTTAAAAAATTACCCATACACTCCATTAGCTTCACAATTCCCTCAACTTTAATACCTTTCTCCCACTAACCCCTAAATCATTCTACTTAACCTCCTTAACCGTATAATTTTTATATGACTTCCATTTCTTTCCCCTTTAACTTCTTTTAATACATTCTTCCGCTTCCCATCAACACTTCCAAACTTCTATCTTTCCCTCTCAACCTGATAACTAACCCACCATTTTCTTACTATACCCTAGCCCTTTTTTCACTTGTTGATTCGCCTTATCTACTATTAATCCCCTTAGCACACTCCAATATCGAACTCCTTACCGTTCTCTCTGTGCACTCTAATTATTTTTCCCCTCCTGTTTTTACTTTTAAATAATTCTTCTCACTCTTTTAATAGCCTCGATTATTCCCCCCTAGTTTACCTCGCCCTTCGCTCACTTCTCTCAGACCATGCTCAACCCCTAACCCGCCCTCACTCTACATCTTTTAACCCCCATAATATTTACTTTTAACTGCGATCTCCATTCTCACTCTGGTTTAATCTATTGTCACTACTTTAACCTTGTATGTCTCTTGCTTCTTTCTGCCATCATTAACCTAATTTATAATTTATTAATCAACCTCCATATACATTTTTTTGAAATTTTTTTTGTCTTCAAAGTTTAATTCTCCCACTTCCATAAAGCACTAGCGTCTCGTAACAGCTTATTTTATTTCAACCCATACCTTTAACCACCTTGGGGATTCCCATTCCGGATATCCTTTCGAGGTCTAATTTACTCTTTCCTTATTCTAATACTCATTTTCGAGTTCCAATTTTATCGACTGTTTCCCTCATTCTATTATTATTTTCTTATCGGGCAACCCATAATTTTCTTTGCGAGCTTAAAACTAATACTAATTTTATTATCTCTTTTTCATTTTTTATTTTTATTTTCTTATTTTTATTTTTATCGTTTATCTTTAACTTTAATTCTATTCTTATTTTGCTTTTTTACTTTTTTAATTTTTCAATTTTTAATTTTTATTCTTACTATTTCTCTAATTCTACCCTTCAAATATATTTTGCCTCATTGTTTATAAGTAAGGTCTCCTGATAAAAAACTAAACCCCGAGCTCTGCTCATTAACACATTGTGGTATTTTAACTCTCCCTCCCAGCACTCGTTGACTTACTCCTACTCCATCCTTTCCCTTTTCTAGTTGAACCCTAATTCGCGCTAACATCCAATTTCTACTTTCATGCGACTAACCCCCCACACAATCACACTCTTATTTTAACCGCTTTCACTCTCCGCACCCCTTCTCCTTCTTCGCACCCGTTCCTCTCTCCTCCTCCACAGTCCTTACTCGTTCCCTCCCTGCCTACTGGTCGCACAAGAGTTTCTGCCTTTCCTCATTTTCAAGCCGGCTTTCTCTTCGGGCTAACTTTAAAATATTTTCGCTGCATTTTTCCCATTTTAAAGCATTTTCTTTGATATCTCTGCCCAGGAAGTATTGTTAATGGCGAATATTTTCCACCTCACTCTCTTCTTAGCCTACCTGCCTGCATCCACGAGCGTACCTCTTATTGGACATTTTACCCTTTGGATTTTCTATTTTCGCCGCACCTGAAGTTGTGGCTTCTTGGTATTTAACTTTGAATCCTCTCTCACAACCTTTCGGGCCTTTTAACGACCTACCTATCTACATCTAATTCTCTCCGCTGGACTTTTCGACACCGGACTTTTTAGCAATCGGACATTTGCTTGCATTCGGGCAGAATTTTGCCCTGTGTTTCTTCCCCTACAACTTTTATTTTATTTTTTCAAATTTTAAATCTTGACCTTTGCCAACTTATCTATCCAAGCCACTTCCTCTGATGATAAGATTTTTATCTTTGAAAAGCCTGGCTTAAGGAAAATTTAACTTGAATAAATTGTTTTTTTTGCGGAATATACCTTGCTCTGAGAAATTGAATTGAATTATGATTTGGCTTTTGCTTCTCTAATTCCTTTTCATTCTTCTTCATATATATATACATATATATATATATATATATGTATATACATGTGTGTATAGATACATATATATATATG
Organism: Sepiola atlantica; assembly: GCA_963556195.1. Classification (NCBI taxonomy): domain Eukaryota; kingdom Metazoa; phylum Mollusca; class Cephalopoda; order Sepiida; family Sepiolidae; genus Sepiola; species Sepiola atlantica. The sequence continues at coordinate 62,451,865 of OY744536.1, forward strand.
CACATATATATTTACATATATATATACATACATATACATATATTTATATATATATATACATGATGTGTGTATGTATACATACACATATACATATATATATATATATAGGTATGTATGTATATATATATATGTGTCTGTATGTATACATGTATATATATATATACATGTACACATATATACATGTATACACACACACACAAGATATATATACATACATATATATATATGTATGTATATATATGGGTCTGTATATGTATACATGTATATATATATATACATGTATACATATACCTGCACATATATACATATATATATACATACATATATATGTATATGTGTATGTATGCATACACACACACTCATATATAAATATATATATATATAAATATATATATATATATATATTTGTATATATATTTGTATATATATGTATATATATGTATATATATATATATATGTGTAGGTATTTATATATATATATATATATATATATATGTATATATATATATATATATATATATATATGTATATATATATATATATGCCAGTGAGGGTGTATATATCAATATATATGTGGGTATATATGTATATATATATATATATATATGTATATAACAAAATATACATATATATATATACATACATATGTATATACATTTATATATATATACATATATATGAGGGTACGTATATATAAATAAATATATATATATATAAATATATATTCATCTGTATATAGATATGTATCAATATATATATATTTATATGTATACATGTATATATATATATGTGTATATGTATATATATATATGTGTGTATATATATATATATACAATACACGTATATAAGACTATATGGGTATATACTAATGTATAGGTATGTGTATATAATATATATATAAATATATATATATAAAGACTTATATATGTATGCATATTTATATATATATATACACATATATATGTATCTATGCATGTATATATGATATATATGTATATATAAGTATGTATATATGTGTGTGGATATATGTATATATATATGTGTATATATGCATATATATATGTATAAATATTTGGATGTGTGTATATATATGCATATATATGTATAAATATATATATATATGTGGTTGTGTGTATGTACAAATATTTGTATATATATGTATAATATATATATATATGTATATGTATATATATATGTATATATACATATATATGCATACATATATACGTCTGTTTTATATACGTATATGTATGTGAATATGTATATTGTTATATATGTATATATGTATATATGTATGTATAAATATGTGTATATATTTATATATATGCATATTTATGTATATATATATACATATGTATATATATATATGTAAATATGTATATATATGTGTATATTTATTTAAATATATATATATATATATATATAAATATGTATCCAAATATATATGTATATATATATATATATGTAAATATATATATATATGTATATTAATATATACATGGTAATATATATGATTGTATATTACTATATATGTGTGTATATATATTTGTGTATATATATTTGTATATATATGTATATATGTATATCTATGTGTATATATATATGAATATATATATATGTATACATATATATATGTATACATATATATATATATATGTATATGTATATATATATGTATAAATATATAAATAATAGGGTGTCATTATGTGCGAACTACATAAATATATGTGTTGAATATATTTACAAATATTGAAAATAACTGTTATATTTTAAAAACTGTTCCAATAGCAACATGTATAACATCACAAAAAGTTAATTAACTTTAGCTATTTTAATGTCATTCCCTATATTTGTTGTACATTAAAGACACCTTTAAATGTTCTTTGGTATTGAGCTTTTGTATGTTTTAAAAAAAATTATTTTATCTGATTAACGTAATTTTAAATTTAATACCTATTCACATATCTGAGTGAAGGGTTGTTTTTGTATTACTACCTTAATCTTGCCTGTTTACTCATTGATTTCATGTTATAAATTATTTATTACTATTCCTTCGCAATTTTTTTTAAAAAGCAAAGGTAATTAAGTAATACTGATCTCATTACTTACAGTATCATTCATCCATTAATATGTTTTATTCCTTCATCAACCATCTATAAAATCAATGCAAAATTAACAATATCCCTTTTAAATAGTCAATATTACACCATCATCCCGGTTTAGTATAATGAAAAGCTAAGACACTTTTGATAGTATAACACATCCACATATATCATCAATACTTTTTCAATGGATTATTCATATAATTCTAATTTCTAATGAAGTATTCAATTTGTACATAGGAGTGACTATCATAAATATATAAAACGGAAACGAACAGAATATTATATCTTTGAGATATATTTCATTTAATTTTTTTGTACAATTTTTCTTACTAATATATTTTATAGAAGGAAAAATATATTTGCAAACATTTAAATGCAACTTACATAAATGTTGGATTTATACAAATACAATTTAAAAATAAAATTCAGCGTTAGGTTATTGAAATCGAGTTTTACATTTAACGGTCAAGTTAGACTGACGTGTACCTGTTGTTATGCCAGTGAAAAAGAAGTATGTGGCGAAGAAGTGATATCGTTTCTGTATTTCTGATTCTACGGCGTCAAAGTGACTTGAAACTGTTGGTATCGTTTTACCTCTTATCTTATTGCGAATCTTATGGTAAGAAATTGCAGCTCATTTAGATTTGTATAACTATAAATTGATGAACATTTTTACTTAACCGCATAAACACACAATGGCTTCATCTTTATTATTTTACATTCACTTCATTATTTCACCTATCACATTATTTCACCTAATTCACAATAGGGATGATAGGCACGGAATACTATTCAAAGTTAGTTAATATGTGAGGAATACGGTAACTGACAAAGACATGAATAATTAATTAAGAGATGAGCAGTCGATCACAAAAACAAATTGCATTTGTAAGATAGTTTACTGGAAAATATTGAGTTTTAAAATGATTGCTTTCAGATCCTGTAACGTCTTCAGCGGGTAATGCAATGTTCGCATGTCTAAACAAAATACGCATGTAAAAGCTACGCATTTTTCCCTTGCCCCACGATTCGTTTTTCATCATATTTCGCGTGTTTAGAACTTTTTATATCGGTCACATTTACACAGAAACCATTTTCTTTATTATTTCCTTTTTAAATTCTAAACGTGACATTTATTTTCACTTGATTCTTACGCTCTAACTCAGACTTTAGCCCCTATCCATCCTTGGCACCAACATTCATTTGACACGTTACCCAGACAACACTTTCTTCTAAAGCTGAACTAATAAACTCATTTCCAACCAGCACATTACTCCCCTTTCCTATAAACTGTATAGGATGTTGCTGCTAACACGCAGCCTTGCTCCTTTCACACTTTTTGATATTTCTTTTACTCACAAACCCGCTGAAGCCATCTACATACTAACACAACAACCTACAATTTATAAGATCGCCGATGGGTTGAGTAAAACCATTTTAAAATACATAGGGTACTTTAATTTTAGTTAGTGACGCCCCCACTGCGTCGCTGAATTCAACTTCTAAATAAGGGGCTTTCTATGGAATTAACTATTGAATTCTTGATGATTACCCTGTTCATACTTATTTGACTACACGAATGAAATCATTACTGTGAAATATTAATGAATAAATACATGATCATTTTTCATAAGATTTAATTCGCAAATGTCTTTATTGGAACAATGTAATACGTTCTTTTACGTGCACCTCTCTCCGATGTATTAAAAAATGGAGTATCTGCCTCAACCAGTTATTTTAGTTAATTT
>OY744536.1:62458217-62550717 GCA_963556195.1 Sepiola atlantica
TCGCTATTTGCACCAATGAAACAAAACTTGTTTTGTCGCAACTAATGGAATAAAATCAAAAAATATATATTTTGCTCTGAATTTTCATTGAGCACTCTCATAAACCCGGTTTCAACTTCCTTCGGATTCATACCCCCTGGATATTTGTAACAAGTTAATTATATATATATATATATATATATATATATATATATATATATATATATATATATATATATATATATATATTTCGGGGCAATACAAGGCTGTCACAATGCGAAAAGTGGGAATATGCCGTCGTTTGAAGAGAGGAAAATTATATACAATTTTAGTTGATTTAGTCACAACATTCACGGGTAGAAATATTGAGTTAATTTAAGTAAAACAATATTGTAAACTGATCAATAAACAGTTTTATCGCAAATCATTTTAATATATTTTTACGATTTATATTTTGCCCACCCATATAATTACTCGATATAAACATATATATTTGGTTTATGAATATATATTAGTTTTTAAAATGCATATATGTGCAATGAAACGTTCTCATATGATTATTAATGAAGAACAACATAAAAGTATCTGTTTACACTTCATTAAAACATACATACATGTATTATATCATTACGAATTCTATTTATGGCTTGTGCTGATTGCTTAGTGAATTAAACCTGGAAAATTGACAAAACGACTGCGATTGCATCTCAGCTTGATTAACTCACATGTCTTCTCTCATCGAAAGGGTGTGATACATTGACACAGTTAATATGTAAGTGTCTATCTATATATATATATATATATATATATATATATGCTCTAACACTTTTGTAGGGTACGCCTTGTACACAGTTGCCTCTAATATTGATAACTGACTTCATTCTATGAACTGAATATGACTTATCGAAATTATGTATGTCGTAGGGTTAAGTAATATATACAGCAATACACTCTTAACATATACGCAAACAGTTAAGAGACAGTGTAATAAATATTAAATCCGGAAGTTGTATTTATATGTTTGCATGATGATCAGTATTGATGACTAAACGGGATATACAATTAGTAATAAGTAATGATTCAGGTGTTTTACAATTTGACCGGAAATTTATTTACGCGAAGGAAAATGAAGAAAAAAGAAGGAAATAAAGAAAATGTTTTTAATAGTTATCATTGATGTTTCTGGATGAATTTATTTGTTAGATTTTAGCTTTAATGTGTGGCTTTATCGAATTCTCATGTAAACGAGAAGTGAAGGACAAATCATATACATAGTAACATGTGTATGTGTATATGGACACTTTTATTAAATTGGCATTCCCTTTAAAAATAAGGAGAAAAATATGCCTAAGTTTAATGTATGTTGTATGGATTGACATTGTTTACCTTAACTGTGATTGTTTATACACTGATGAAGCCTCCTCATAAAAATCAGCGATATTTTCTATCTCATAAAAAATATGTTGTGAGGTCGGCAGAAACACCTGTTTAGTGATTATATCATTTTTGAAGGTGTTCTCTGAATTACATTATGTTTAATAAAGAGCTATCGTAGTACACGATTGTGTTCACTAAAATCAGTTTATATAACAAGACATAAGAAGCTGAATTCAAGTATATATTCAAGATGAAATTATGTTAAACGCAACTACGTAGGTTAAGAAAAATAAATTATTTTTCAATAACTTTATAAAAAAACCAACGCGATTCATGATGTTTACCCATTTTTTATTTACGTTTTATTATCGCGTATATTTGATAATAAATCACTCGTTTTGATTAAATCATTGTAAATTTGGAGAGAATTTTCCTTACACATAATTACTTTACACCCTAGAAGTGAAGGTTAGACACAAGGTCGCTTTGAAATGTGGGTGAACACAGCTGTTCACAAGGAGGCACTCGGGATCGTGACACAATTAAAGTTGGCTCAAGCTAGTAGAAGTTCAGCATCAAAACAGGTACAACATTTTGCTTCTAGCATACAGTCGATCATCTATATGGAATAATGTACATCAGAAAAGTCGTCCCGATTTGCCGCAGAAACTGTAAATATCAAAAAGTTAACTAATAAATTAACTTAAATAATTAATTCATTGCCGGACAACGTCTGGTGTGCTTGCTACGAAACATATGCCCCCACAATAAGGTTTAAATAATTAAATACGGCGTGCTTTAAACATCAAGATTTGACCTAAGCATGATGATGTTAAAGAGTTCGATTTGCCAACCATTTATCAGTTTTCATGTCTAAGCTTCTGGGGCGAAGTGTAAGGCGATGACTTTAAAGGTGACATTGGTCGAACGTGGCCGACGGCAGAAATACTGCAATAGCAAACAGAAAGCAGTCTTTGAAAGTTAAGCCTTGTCACAAAGCGTGCAGTGATCTGGGTTTGGCGAGCAAGGGTTGTGGCAAAAGTTTTATGAACAATCTCCAAATATTTGATAGAAGGTCATTAATTCTTTGACCTTGTCTGTGAAAATCGGTCAAATCTAGAAGAGAAACAATCGACACGACAGGAATTTATTGATGTGCAGGCGTACTTAAAGAATTATTCAGATTTGGCAAATATTTCGATGTGTGAGGATGTCTGTCCTTTGAGAAGATCGATAGTGGTGCACTCTCGCACTCTCGCGTATATTAATGAAGTTCACGAACACAACACTAACATACGCACACGTAAACACATGATATAGAAAGAAATATGAATGTATATATAAAGTGGTAGTTCCTGTCAGCTTGTGTATTTTTAATTCGACGTACTCCTCCAATTTTTTAGAAAAACAACCCGAATAACTATATATATATATATACCTATCTCTCTCACTCTCTTTCTCTCTCCGTACCCCTCTCTCCCTCTCTCTCTCTCTCTCTCTCTCTCTATATATATATATATATATATATATATATATATATATATATATATATATATGTATACATATATATGTGTGTATGTGTGTATGTGTATGTGAAAACAAAGACAAACTGAAAACAGAAATAAATACAGGGGAAACACAAGAAACAAGATATTTGACCTGGTTCGTTCATGTCAACGAACGTCTTCAGAAAAAGTGAAGATTTTTAAATGTTTATTTCGATAGCAGCACAAACGTATGAAAAAGACAAACCACACAGCGAGATGTGATTCGTACATACGAGAAATTTAAACAAGTATGAAAGATAGTTTAGGCAAGGAGGCGATATTTTCTCTTTCTCTATTTTTTGGCACCTACAAGCTAGTATTATGATGTTATAGGCATGTGAAAGGTAAAGACATGTGAAGACACTAACAGAAAAACGTTAGACATAGAGACAAGGGAGGGGAAGAAGTGAAACATATTGTAATTTTTAGCCAGGCAGGCACTATTGTTGGAAGATATATATATATATATATATATATATTCCTAAGGAACATTTTTTTTTAAATTATCGATAATTACTTCAAACACCCGCATAGATACAGCACTATTTAAAATCTTAAAAAATCTATTAAAATCTTCTACTCCACAATGCACAATATAGCGCAACCTATCATCCCCTCTGATGACAAAAACAAAACAAAATATGTCCAACAACAATAACCTATCATACCCCTACTTATAATTGGAACTGCCAGAAATCCATAGAATACCCGTTAAATAGTAATTGCATAGAAAGTGATGCTATATAAGCATGTACTGTAAAACAATTTCCCCAAAATGCCATTATACGAACTAACTCCAGCATGCAAACTCTCCTCTCACCCTATAGCCCTCCCCATGCCCAACTCCTTGTACTAAACAACACCCTAAATAGCATCCTTTGCACTAACCAACAACCTTCGCTAAGTAACAATAACCTTGATCTTACTCCTCAAACTCTATTATCTTCCCCACCTGACACTTCCAACTTAATTTTGCCCAGAGCTTGAGCATACAACCCATAACTATTCTCGATACTACAAATAAATACTATATAAATAACTCAAATACTATACCACCGCATACAAAATAGACACTTTATTAGGGATATTTGCTTCCTTATCAAGACCCGAATCTCAAACTATATCTACACCTTCAAACACAATACCAACAATGCCGCTTGAACCTCTCTATCCAATCTAATAAAAATCATTAACCGTAAACACTATCCTTACTGCTTTAATTGGTCAATATTTAAAATAAGTCAAAATCCGTCACTCTAGGATCAGTTTTCTGCCAACTATGTACATTAGAAAAAATTATTATAGTTATAGCAGCTAAAAGCCAACATATTATTAACTCTTAAAACGAACTCATCTCAAATTGCAGGCACAAGCGAAAATTGACATACATCGATTTCATTACTCCCTCAGACACCCCTCTTCACACGAATAACCTCTCCTCTAACAGCAGACTAAGTATTAAATCTTATAATTTGTTAGCTTTGTCACTCTTCACGTTATCAACTTTACAATTAATCATCCCACTAACATACTGTATCCTACCCTGTTCACCTAATAACTTTATTAAACCATTCTACTTAACATACATTGAGAACTAACATTACTCTTCTCCACTAATCTGTAAGCTTCCTCTAATCCAACACTTTAAATCCTATATCCTTTTTCAAGTACTAGCAACCCCCTCTACATACTTATACATTGCCTCTCTTATCTCCTTTTGCCTACAACTCATCGCCTCTGTAGGCGCAGCGCTCTACCGACAATCGTTTTCCCCATAGAGTTTATAACTCTCACCTTTAAACTGCGTTCCCCGATTACTTTTATAATGTCCAATTTGCCTCACCCATACTTACATCTATATGCAATTTCAATACTCCATGTTATCACTTCCATTGCCTAATTAACCCAGTCACAACCCATAACCCTTATACGAGACTTTCCTTTATGCATACATATTGACATCGCTACTAATACTTAAATTAGCAATATATTTAACTATCTTATTTAGTCACGCCTTTAATATTAAAGTAACTGAGAAATCTATAAATTGTTTAAACATTAAACTCTTAAATAACATGAATGTCCGAATAAGTACATCTTAAACACGTAAAGTCTAGATGTCCAATCGTCTGAACCCTAATTCCCAATGTGATGCCCTTTTTATTGTCGGAATTATATATATCTTTCCAACAAAATCCGTTAAACTACGGATATACTCCCCTCTAACTGTTTACTCATTGGCCAGAAACGCTATTGTATTAGCCTATTCAACCCACACTTCAACTCCCAACTGAAGCCAGTCCGGACCTTGTAAATACACTGGAAGTAATTACATTATAAAGTTGCTGACAAGCGATGAGCTGTATCTAAACAAGTCATTCCCCGACCGTATCCTCTAGCATCAGTCTCATCCGTTTAATCTTCTCCTCCCACATCTCTCTAACGTTTTACAGGCCTCGTCTTCGACCCGAAAATTCTCTAAAAATGTACTTATCGCAAATTGCAGGCACAAATGAAATTTAAATACATCAAGTTCATTACTCCCTTTGACATCCTTCTGTCTAGCCAACAACCCCCTCTAACATTAAACTTATTCTTACATTTCATAATTTGTTAACTTTGTAACTCCTCACCTTTCCAACTAATCATCCCAATAACATAGCGTATCCTCCCCTGTGCATTTAATATCTTTAGTAACCCGTAATATTTCATATAAATTGAGAACTAGCATTACTCTTCCCGACTGCACTAATCCTTAATCTCCTTTACTTTAACACTCAAATTATCGTTCACTTTTTCAATTATTACCTAACCCGTCCTACTTACTTATCTATTGCCTATCTCATTTCCCTTTGCATAGAATCAATCGACTTTGTGGACGCAGCACTCTACCGAAAATCTTTTTCTAATAGATTCCATAACTCTCACCTTTAAACTCTGCTCCCGATTACTTCTATAATGGCTGATTATCCACTCTCTCGGGCTCTTTCTCTCTCGCGCTCTCTCCCTCTTTCTCTCTCTCTCTCTCTCTCTTTTGTATATATATATATATATATATATATATATATATATATATATATATATATATATATATATACTGAAACTACACTGGTATTGACACTTAGATAAGTAAAGCTGACTTTCATAAAAGTTGCCCTCTTATTTTATTAGTTGCTCTTTATACACCCCCTCCTGCGTATTCAATAGGAATGAGCTCTGTGCCACACCTTCGAGAATAAAACTGAGGTGGTTGTTTGTCAACTACCACGAATTCAGCAATCCCCGACTCTGGCTCTTAATCTGGCCTAATTGAAACCCTCTAGATATGTTTGCACAGTTAACTCGTCAGTTCGTTAGATTGATCGATGCAGTGTGTTGTTTAGAACAAAAGTATAATTTAGTTTGAAACTTCCAGAAAAACCTTTGACAGGTTCAAATTTATTGCCGTACAAAAGTGCATTTCCTCATTTTCAAAGAATCGTTTGCCTTTTGATTCTCGTTTCTTTTTTATCTTTTATCACACCCACACGCGCGTGCGCAACACACACATATTACACACACACACACACACACACATATATATATATATATATATATATATATATATATATATGTGTGTGTGTGTGTTTATAAATGTATGTATGTGTATATATTTCATATGTTTTACTATATTACCCGATGATAATCCATACCTAAAATAAGTTCCAGAGAATCCGTAACGTAAACAATGATTATATCGGTAGTTTACTAAAACGAAAACAAGCTTCCTTTTCGTAAGAATTTTTAAATTGAAGTGGTGTTGAATATATATATATATATATATATATATATATATATATATATATATATATATATATATATATATATATAAGTATAAGAGAGAGGTTGAGAGAGAGAAAAAAAGAAAGGTCGCCGGAAGTCTTCATCTAAATTCTAACACTGCGGTAGGGTCGATGACAATATGGTAATGTCAGAGCTGTCGGGCTAAATTGCTTCAGGTAAATATCCAAAGAAGAAACGCCATCAGAATCATTTGCCTTTTAGTCGTTTCAACTTGAAAGTCTGTGTCAAGCAAGACCCGTCAGGCGCCGAACTGCAATTACATAGAGAAGGTATGACTTAGTGCGTAACCGACTTGCGGTTGTTTGTTCTGAGCCACACCTTCGCATGCTACGGCTAGACCCTGCCTAGCTGGTGGTAAAAAGCTGCAATATGGTAGATATAACAGATAACTATAGCTAACGATAGTGACAGATAAAACACCCTTGAGCTAGGATTGTTGTGGGTTGTGTGAAGAGATCCAATTTGCTTAATAACAACAACACTAATAACACAAAATCACAATAAGCAGCAGTTACAAAATATGGAGGCAACTGCTTAATTCAAGTACTAATCTACTGAAATGTAGAGGTGGGTAGATCCCTCATGGTCCCACTTGATATTAAAGAAGCAACTCACACTTAAGTTGAAAAAGATAATATTTAAATTACTATGCCATTTTAGTTTTCTCTTACTTCATATATGGCCATATGTCTTTGCAAGAGAAATGACTTAGAGACATCGACGCCGGTAGCCGTTAGTAAACGGACACCACCATCGCTTGCATAAATACACGTTTATTTCTTTTAATCGAAACGTTGTATTTAGTTTATTTCAGATGGAAGCTCGCCTTTATTTTCACAGCGTAAGTTCTTTCCAAAGTATATGTAAGAACAATCTCTTTGCAAATATATTTGAGCGTCTCCGGCTTTGGTGGCTTTTCTTGTTCGCCCTTTTTTATTCTCCTGATTTGCACACTTTCTTTTACGACTTATTAATGACCTTTCGGCTTCTAAATACAACCTCGCCCTCTTCGTCCTCTTTCGCCTTCCTGTAATTCTGATCTACGATCCGATAAAATTATTCTTCCAGCGTATTTCTGCGCTCTTTTTTTTTTCTGCCATCATCAATCACTTTTTTCCTTCTTTTCTTCCATTTCTTTTCAGTTCCCCTTTTTGTTTTATCTCTTATTTTCAACATCTGTTTTATTGTTCTTTTTTTGCGATCTGGTTCTCAATTATTCATGGAACGAACCTGATTCAACCGACTAATGGCTTTTTTCTCGAGAAAAAATCGGTGCGTGGAGGAGGCGTGTAGGGAGTATTATCATAGATTCCGCATGGAAATTCGACGTTTGATATACCTTTATACGGATTCCGACAACGGTTACTTCCTTCCTTTTATCGAATTCAAAAATGGTGGTTGCCTCAGTCAGCGTAGATGTGATATACCGGTACAAAATCTCCGGTCAAGCGCACGTCAGATCTTCTTGGACTTGTTAAGGCGACAACTCGAACTTGACGACTTTTTTTCTGTACACTCTTGAAAATATTTCGATATAAAGAATCGTTACTTTAATTTATTGTAGTATTCTTGTTCTTATTTATATAATAATGCGTCTCCTCTTCTGATGTTTTGTATCTTTGCTTGCAATTGGTTTTCTGTTCCTGTGTCTGAAATTTTCGCCATTTCTCTACTGATACTAATACTATATCTGATGTACCGAAAAGGTCAACTTGAGAAAAAGTGAAAACATTGAAGTTCGTCGATTTCAAAAGGAATTCGATCACGCCTGCTACCTTGAAAATAGCCCAAAACAACTCACATATAATGAAATGGGTTCATAATTAACTGTAATATCATATATATTAAGAAAACTAAGTTTTCCACATCACTCTTCAATGAATTTTAGCAACACAATATAGAGTTAGATGTACACACCCTAGCGAAAAAAGTAATAAAACAAATAACATAATACGCATAACTATATTGTCATCATATGCATATGTTGAACTGACATTTGTTTGAATGTTAACAAAGCCATTCTCATAATTATCAGTTTAGGAAATTCTTTATCGTGATCATGTCGGTCGTTGGTGTTGATATTCATCAATTTACAGCTTTTTCAATTCGCATCATTGAATCGAATTCTAAACGTCAACCGCCACACCCCCCACACACACACCCACACTTAAGAAACCTGTATTTGTTTGTTTTCGTTCGGGATCAATTCTCTGCAGGTGTTCACCTATCCAAGATTCTTCTGTTTTAGAAGAGAAGGATGTGAGATTAATTAACCCCACCGATTGTCTACACTATTGTAGCATGCAGTCTGATGACGTCATAATTTTAATTGCATGCACGCCACAACGCTATGATACTACTTCTAGTAGGTTATGCCTTTCAGATAACCGAGTAGATCGTTAGTGTTGATACTTATATATTTCAAATTCATTTAGGTGTTGCTTTTTGTCTGGATCTATTCTGCCTTCTTCTACTTCGCCATATGACATTTTTCTGTCTTATTAGAACAGAATAATCTCAGATTCGTAGTGTTCGGTGACACCATATTAGCATGTGAACATTATTTATCTAGTTTACTCAAATAGTTACCCTTTGTTTATTGCTTTCATAAAATACACGTTATGTCTTGAGTTTTATATATTGCCCACCTGTGTGTATATTGAGACGTCTTACGCGTCATGAGAGTTTAGTTATCGGAATTTTACATGTTACGGTCGATGACCACTTAGTTGACGAACGAACTTACAAGTTGTCTGTATATCGGAATCGAAAATTCACGTGCGAGAAACCCGAAACCACCATGTTTTGTTCGTGACCAAAAACGAAATATGCCGTACAACATGGTCGTTGCTGACTACACTCGATAAGAAGAGTATAATCGTTGCGATTTGATCCTAAATGTGTACCCTGCATTGCATCTTTGGATTATGTTGGTAAGTGTAATCATAGAATCACAACAACTATTGAACATATTTTTCATTATCCCTACCAGTCGATCGTTTTTAAATTTCATTTGAATTCTTCATTCCCCAATTGTTTTCACTATTAATGTTACAATTATTTAGTGTATTTTCGACATTGTTTATCATTGTATTACCAATGTCTAAGAGAGTATGTTTTATTGGCTAATATAGTCGATCCATGTTATGCCTATATTTTTGCTGGTTCTTCCTTCGCATGTAAACAGGGCTATTCTGCTGGTTTACGTACTGTACGTAATTCGCATGTTTTCTCGCTTTCAGATATTTTTTTATGCTCATCGTGCATGGATTTGCGACTTTTAAGAGAGTGATAGATATGTGTTGTACGATTTATCAATATCTCATCGTTGATATAAATAAATTCAGTTTGTAGTTGTTAAGAATCGTTCGCTTTTTTTTGTATTTGTTGGAGTAATATTGTTAGTCAATTGCTGTATGTTTCGCTTATTAATCTGCTTACATGAAAACCTTGAATGTTGCTTTATATATATAAAGTAGTAAACGAAATTATTTTTCACGATGCAGATTATATCATTTACTTAGAGAGTATCACCTTAAATTACCAAATATTAATTACAATTATCATCTGAACTTTAAAAGCTCGGATCAGATCTATAATTGTGATGTTTGTCTCTCTTTTACTTTTAATTAATAGCTTGAAATGATATAGTCTAATACCATTTTAGGTAAAATGTGAATATCGTGGTTGGGTTAAACCCGATGAAATGCATTTCCCCAGAAATGTCGAATACTCTCAGATTACCTCGCTTTCGTTTATTATATAATTACGTTCTTTGTGTAGTTTTGCCATTTGCTGTTTCTCGATTACATGTTTAACATATACAAGTAATTCCTATAATTTATCTAATACAACGCATGCTCCAAAGACCCAGTAGCACGCTAATTTCTAAATAAAGTATTAACTGTTACATTCCTCAAACAAAATTTTGCGATTATTCTACGAGGAAAACTGGTTCACTTTCGCTATTTGTAAATAAGCCAATCAGCGACTAGCTTACATGGGCATGATACACATTTCATCCCGACCGCGTCGTGCATTGCCCGAAGTAATGAAATTAGAAATACCCCTTCAAAATGTCCTCCAATAAATAAATAATTTTATTAATAACATTTAATACACACTTCACAAAATAATACATTTTACGCGCATTCAAATTAAATCCATCGACAAAAAAACACACTTTGCTTTCCCATTTAAGCCGCTGAAATTGTACATAAACGATTTACCCCAAAATAATAATTCGATAAACGAACGATCTATTAAAAATAAATAAAAGTACTTACTGGTAGATTACTGTTGAATGGGTATTCAACAGTAATCTACCAGTAAGTACTTTTATTTATTTTTACAATAATGATCGATTGTCGCATATCATTAAATATTACTGCAATGTTTTCCCCGTAATTATACTTTCTGTAAGAGTAAATCAGCGTAAAGAAATATTCCTATTTTAATAATCCTTCCTTAACATTGTGCACGAACGAGGAGGGTAAACAAGTGTAACAAACTAACAGATAACATTTGTTATGTAAAGTTTTCATTTTGAGCCATTTTATGTTTTAATGTACTTATTTACTTTCTTCTCCACAGGAGCAAGGTCAGACACAAGGTTGGTTAAAAACAGTGCTTCTACATTTTTGAACCCGTTGAAAAACAAAACAGATAAAGAACAACCAGTGCTTTTATACAATTTGAGCAGGCATCGCAAGATTTGGGCCGAACAAAACCAGAGACTATGCTTAGTTTACAGTTAGGGTAATAGAAAATGCTGAGATTAAAACTTGAATGAACAAATATTGTAGACACCTTTAGGAAACTGGGACAATTTGGATTTTTATTCCAGATGTGACCTATTTGCGTTCTGTCTGCTGTTTAATTCTTGATTTTATATTACTTTCGAGGTGTGGTGGGAAACGGACCCTTCTTGTTATATATATATATATATATATATATATATATATATATATATATATATATATATATATATATATATATATATATATATATACGTTAGTCTTATCACTTTATCCTGAATGACGCACGTACATCGATCTATTTTGCTTTAGGTAATTTCTTTAAAATTGACGATCTCATAATTTAAGAAAACAATATTTTAAACTGATTGTATTTCGAAGGAACCATACGGCAGACACTTCCATTTATATTAAAACAATGTCAGTGGCTGTGAAGAAAATAACTTAACAGCCAACAATACACTTAACATTAATTGACGTTTTCTACTGTTTCTCATAATAATGTCTCCTCATGTAAATTGCGATTTTTTCTGCGTCTTTTTCCCTTTTTATGGTTTGTTATCTGTAATTTTACGATACTTTCATGATAATAAAAAATAACATTTCCTGTAAACGAGAGTAGAGAGAAAAATAAGATGAATTTTAGAAAGTTTAACATATTTTATGACCCGGACATGATTTAAAAACGTAATAAAAATGAATTAAGTAGATCATAGTGGAGCATTGAAAAATGTTTAACTTGATTTCCTCAAAGAGGTATTCATAAGTACGACGCGAAAGTTAATATATTTATAATACATTCTATTCAAAGTATCAGACGCGATTGTTTTCCAAAGAATAATGTAATGATAGGAAGGAAGGTTTACTGATTACTCTAAAAAACATAGTATACTCAAAATCTTTGTTGTCTTTAATTGATAAAAAGCAATTCACTCTTCTAGAAATGAGGAAGGGAATTTAGTTCCTTGCCATACACCATAAGAAATAGTCCCTCTCAAAATACGGCTACAGCCACAAGCACACACTTTTGTAATTTTGTAACAATAGTGTTTACAATAGTACAAAAACAGAAACTTACGAGTGCCAAGAAGAGAAAGAGATAGACAAAGAAATGGGGAAAACAGGGGGGGACAAAGGAGGTACAAATAGAGCGAGAAAGAGAGCAACGCAGTAAAAAGCTTCGTTGGTCTTATGACGCATGCGCAGACTACGTATAAGTAGAGGTAATTCCTTGGGGGAATTTATCATGACGAATGAAAATATACTACACACAATTAATAGACCCGATTAAATCGAGTTATTTGTAAGGAAAAAGGAGGAGGTTATGCCTGGTAACATGATATCATGACAACAGACTATTTAGTACAATACCCCTTTAGAAAAAAAGAGAATGTAAGCCTGGGAGAATGGTATCGTGAGGTACGAACGTATATTATAAACCCCCTCCCCCGGAAAGTCGATGTAATGCCTGGCAGGAATGTTTCATAACGAATGAAAACATACTACACACAATTAATAGACCTGATTAAATCGAGTTATTTTGTAAGGAAAAAAAGGAGGTAATGCCTGGCAGCATCATTTAAT
Organism: Sepiola atlantica; assembly: GCA_963556195.1. Taxonomy (NCBI): domain Eukaryota; kingdom Metazoa; phylum Mollusca; class Cephalopoda; order Sepiida; family Sepiolidae; genus Sepiola; species Sepiola atlantica. The sequence continues at coordinate 62,471,305 of OY744536.1, forward strand.
GAATAAATAATATTTAGTACACTACCCCTCAAGAAAACGGAGAAGGTAAGCCTGGGAGAATGATATTGTGAGAATTGGCAGTAATCATCATGACGAAATAAAATATACTACACACAATTAATAGACCCGAATTAATCGTATTCCATTGGGAGTATAGCTTAGTTGGTAGAGCGATGGACTCAACATACAGTTTGACTTGAGACATCTGGGATGCGAGTTCAAATCAGGCCGTCGTCGTTAAATCTGTTTATTTTTTGAGTGTGTATTATTTAGGTGTTAAGATGCACTCTAATGTATGTTTTACCTTTAAATAAATCATCTACCACGTACAGACTAATATTCTGATATCCTGACATCGTGACAAAGAATGCCCTCCTTATATTATAAGTAGATGAGTCCATTCATCTCTCATTAGATGATGTCTGTTTTTCGGTCGGTTAGTTTTTCATGTTTGAAATAAAACTTTATTTGAAATTACAAGCTTAACAGTTAGATCTTCCAGAGAAATAAAATGATAATTTTTATATTCCTTTAATTCTAGAAATATTTGATGACTTTAACACCGGTAATGTGTATCATAGAGATGATTCTATGTATAATATGTGGACGTGAGAGCTAGAGAAAATGAACGGGTGAAAAGCACCGGATTATTAGTAGAAAGTGATCTGCGTCATGATTCGCACACGTTTCATAGATTCGCAAGCAAAGCTGCAGCTCAGTACTCATTGAATAACATACCGACCGTTACATATAAGCTGGAAAATTGTGACGGAGATAAGGAAGAAGTGGCTGGCAGGAAGGAACACATCTGGCGGTTTGACTGTGTTCACACAAGTATATCCGTTGAGAAACTACCAAATATATGCGGTATAATCCAAGAAAAGCAATGCAGCCTATGCAAGCAGATATATGCGTCGGAGTGGTTATAATGTAGAAAGCGTTGAAAATGAATATTCGCTACTTATCATACAAGCGTCGGGGGATTCACTACTCACCACCAAAACTTAAAAGAAATCGCCTTACGAAAGAAGCAAACTCCTACAAAGTCAAACTCTCAGTCGAGCCGAGGTTTCTCTTGTTCTTCTTAGGCTCATTTTTACAACGCAAAAAACAACAGGTGGCACGACTACAGTCAACAGGAACTCCTCACGTCAGGAAGACCAGGTCCCTCAAACTGTGCACGTCTTTGGGCGTGTTTCCAGCGACGGGTACTTATATTTAAAAAGGGGCTCACCCTGAATTATGATGGCTATATTTAGTCCTTCTCTGATGTTCTCGAGGTCTGAGAAAAATCTATACGCTTGGCACAAGAAAATCTACGCTTCACACCCCCGGGAAACCAACACAGTGGATGTATGGAACTTCTACGGCTGTACCACACTTAATATCCTACACTAAACTAACCTTATTGTAACTCACTGGACTCTTATCTATAAGACGCCAGTGAGAGAGAAACCACCTGTTCCGTCTTCCATATTAAGGACAAACAAGGAGAGAACTGGAGTTCAAGCGTCTCTGGAATGACACTGTGGACGCTGCGTGTACTAGGCAGACCCCAGTTGGGGGCTGTCGTAGTTCTCAATTTGTGTTCTACCAGAGAGCTGTATTCGACAAAATCTTCTCCAAGACATACTCTTTCATTTTAAGATCGATAAACTATAGACAATTATATGACGTTTATCTACTTTGCGTTCTAAATGTATCACATTAATTTTGAACACTAAACATACTATCGCAGTAATCGTAGAACAGGTTGTTTCCATCGACACATGTTAGTATATTCTTTCGTATTTACTTTGTGTAGTGAAAACTTGACCCATCTGAGTCATTCTTAATCTCAGTATATATTGAGCTTAGTGTAACTTAAAAGAGATTTTAACAGCAATATTTGAATGGATTCTATTATGCAAGTACAAAGATAACGCAACGTGATTTGAATAGGTATTTATTTCCGGATATTAAACTTTTGGGAAGATTATGCCAAAGACGTGAGTTCTGCGGCCTTGTTTGACCTCTACTGACCTCTTCGGGTCAGGAAAATGAATACATTTGGCAAGGGTCTTTTGCCGAGGCGGACAGTCAAGAGAAAATAATCGCTCAGCTGGTTTCGGTCAAAGGCTGCCAGAACGAATGGTCATGACTGAGCAGAGCGGAACATTAGTTCTGCCACGAGTCCATGAGATCGCTGCCATTATCGGAAAAGGAGAGATATACCAGCAGAAAGGACCCCTCGCGTGTAATCATCGTCTGACATAAGTAAATTAAGTTATCAAGTACCGGGCAATAGCTGAGCGTGTATGTGGAGGGCGGGCGTAAGAAATGATTGATTATTTAGGGCCGATGTTCATTTCCATTTGCAGGTTGACGCTGACACTCAAAGAAATTGATGACAATGAGGTCATCTCATATTACTATGTTCTAATATAGACTTAACCATCTTTTAATATAAAAGACTGGTCATATATATGTATATATATATATATATATATACATATATATAAAATATTTGTTGTTGTTTATTATCTATGTACGTATACGTTTCGTCCCTTTTCAATCGGGACTCATCAGCATAGAGATATGACTATTCACTACCGGTCGTACGATTCGAAACCCTGGATAACAAGTATTTTTCAACTTGCATCCAACGCCTTAAACCGCGCGCCCACCAGTTGAATAGCCGATAAACAATGATAATTTAACACATATAAAAGCGGCTTGATGTCGAAGCACTCTACTTCTATTAAAGAAGGAGTGATGCATATAAAGCAAGTGACGTCATGCTGTGTTAGTACTACCATTAAGAGGGCTCTACTTGTTTTACGAGGAGCGACAAATATAAAATATTTGTTGTTGTTTATTATCTATGTACGTATACGTTTCGTCCCTTTTCAATCGGGACTCATCAGCATAGAGATATGACTATTCACTACCGGTCGTACGATTCGAAACCCTGGATAACAAGTATTTTTCAACTTGCATCCAACGCCTTAAACCGCGCGCCCACCAGTTGAATAGCCGATAAACAATGATAATTTAACACATATAAAAGCGGCTTGATGTCGAAGCACTCTACTTCTATTAAAGAAGGAGTGATGCATATAAAGCAAGTGACGTCATGCTGTGTTAGTACTACCATTAAGAGGGCTCTACTTGTTTTACGAGGAGCGACAAATATAAATATAAATATATATATATATATATATATATATATATATTAATGTATATATATATAGGGAGAGAGAGTGTGTTAAAAGAGAGACGCAGTGTGTATGAGAGCCAAAAAAAACTAAATCATTATTATAATTCAGGACTTAACATATTTATATGTGTTATATCTTAATGTGTTCAATAAAGAATTGGGTATATCCCTTAAACCTAGGCTTTAAAAAAATCATCAGAGGGATGAGACATTCTGTGAATTAAACACAACACTATTCAAATATTTCTTGAAAAATTAAAGAAAATAATTTAGAAGAAAAAAATGTTTAATTCAGAGAGATCGTTTTAGGAAACTTTTTTCAGAGTAAATTTGTCACACTAAAAAATATGGTTTTCTTGAATAACACTTGAAATTGTGTTTTTTATTAGTTCGGCATTCAAGTTCAGCGGTAAAATAATATTACAAAGGATAAAGAAATGAAAAACAAGGGCAACAATATCGGTGTATATCGACGATGAGAAAATATACAGGTAAACATTAGGTGTTCAAAAGTTCAGCATGCCGCTTACTTTTTCGCATGTTAGTGATAAAAGTGATTAATTCATGGTTCTTTTTGGATGGCTTAGAGGCGTTCGTAAGGTAGGCGATTACAAATCGAGACGAGGCAGTTATTTTAACTGCCTCGTCGCGAATAAAAATTACAAAAGAAATGCAAAAGTCCAACGGTATCAGTTAATGGAGAAGCACCTTATAACATTTTAGATAATTGAATTAGCCGAATATGTTTAAGGTACTCAACCAGAATTTGTAATTATATTTCTATAACATAATAGTATTACTGTAACGTAATACGTAATTCTAAAATTATGTATTTTCAGTCAGAAAAGTAGTGTTTATAACTGGATAACTATTATATAATTCGATTAAGCTATTAAAGAGGAGTTAGATAATTGTCATTTCTAACAAGTTCCGAATCGTGTCTTTCTTGTTTGTTGTTTTAATCATCTACTTATAATAAAAGTATGATTATATTTATGGGACGAAACTGAAAAAACAAAAATGAGAATTGGTTTATATATTTATTGATGATTCATATATGTTTCTAGACCTTTTGAATATATATGTTATGAACTAATTGATAAAGTCTCTGAATATAAACGAAACGTTGAGGAATATATAAACAATTTATTGTTGTTTTTAATATTTTCATAATTATTATTTTTCTGGTTCTTACTTATTTTTGCTGGGGATGTGGTATCCTACTAATACAAACACCTCAGCTGTGAGCCCGTTTTAAGATTCGAACCGTCCTTTTAAATGCAATTATGTGTATCTCTCGTGCACTTGGTTCACCGGGTATATTCGCCAGGTTTTTTTAAAATTCTGTTTTCATTACTCCGGTTTCTGCTATAATTACTGGAATGATGGATATCTTCCTGAGGTTCCAGTTTATTTTCACGTCGTAATCCTTTTCTTTCAGCTCTGTTTAAGCCAACATCAACTACAGTTGCTACTTTCTCCCGTTGGCCCCATACCACTATGTCAGGTTTAACACCTCCGTTTTCTAGATATGTATCTGTAGGAGTTGCATAGTCTTAGTGGATGGTGTATGACTTATTTCTAACTGTGGTATAGTATTCAAGGACTTGCTTTTACATTGGATATTAAACATTTTCCAGATAGTCCAGTGAAGCTATTTCCATATTCCGTTGTGTCGCATCGTATAATAGCCCTCCTCTACCAGATACTTACAACTGGATGTCAGGCGGCTCAGACTCTCCATTTCTGTGTGACCTACACGTGCCGTTGTTGAGCGCACTAATCTTTTTTAAAGGCATTGTTCATTAAGCCTAGATATTGGACAGCTATTATCATTCCTTCCTCATAATAAGAGGGTGATCCTCTTTTCAGTCGATTTACAAAGCCTTCCTTCATTATATATTCCTGGGATAGTTCATCCAGAAAATATTTAGCACAGTGTTAGTTGGCTCATTCTTCCAGTATATACAGGGGGATTAGAAAGTAACTCCCTGTACTTGTAAGGGATAATTGTAAGTTATTACAGGAATATAATTCTTACAAGAAATGAATGAGGGGAGTAAGAGTTGTGAATTATTCGTTATTTTTGCTTTTAGTCCTCATATTCCAAGAGCGATGTTTTTGAAAATGGGTAAACATGTTGTTTTCGGGCTCAGTTGCTGTTTTCAATACGAACTGTCAACCTATCTATTATATCGATCCTACTCTCCCAGTGGGTGTTTAGCTTTGGTAAGTGTTGACTCATTATTAAAAGAATACAGATAAAATATTGCTCGTGAAATCAGTCAAATCGGTTTCAAGCCAGCTTCAGTAGCTGGTGGCGATTGCTGCCACTAATGTCGAATTGTGAATAAAACCCCATGCAATACAGTTACTTATCCTAATCAGTTCTTGTCGAAATTATATTTCAGTAAAAAAGTACTAGCACTTAATAATAAGGAGTTACTTTCAATCAACCTGTAAAAGTTATTTTATACACGTTAAAAGATATTCGACTCTGAAAACAGTGAGTTCCATATTACCGCGCATTCACCAACCACAGCACATTGTACGATAGAAAATGGCGCACTAAAGCCCGCGATAAAAGACTATATCTGATATCTAAAAAAAACGTACAACTAGAATTTAAGTTATTGACAATTTTCATAAGCAAATTACACACCTTAGCAATTATTGTCTAATGATTGTTATGTGTCCGTCTATGCGCGCCTATCAGTTAGTAAATATATATATATATATATATATATATATATATATATATATATATATATATATTAGGGTAGGTCGATTTTACACTTTTTTTTAAATATTAAAAAAAGGCACGTAGCGAAAGTTGTATATAGCCCTATTAAATACTCATGCAAAAAATTAGATCAAAAACTTCAGCGGTTTTTTTAGCGTTTGGTATCAAAGATCGTAGCCAAGAATATACTGAAAATTCCTCGTTTTTGCAAGATTTGCTTGAATACTGGTGTGAAAACCAAATAAATTGTGCATTTAAAATCAGGGAATGTCCATTTATTTTATAAAAATTATATTAATTAAAGAAATCTTCAAATTGAAAATTTGCCCCCCCCCTCATTTTCAGTATCTGCTTTTGTAAACTACCTTTTAACGTTATGAATTAAACAGTAATATTTGAATACCTAAAAAAATGATTTTTTTCTGTTATAAGTGAAAATATAACAAGCAAAGAAATAAGGAAAAACCTAACACTATTTTAATGGAGCTTAATATTGAGAGTCAAATTGCTCCATATAAGACCCCTTAGACAAAAATGATGGTCTCAATTTCTGACTCAAAACTTTGGCTGTAATGTGTTGATGCCTTGCTTCAAAACCATATACAGTTTGTGAAGCTTCTGTTATTAACTTAACTGCCCGTTCCACGCCCTGAGAATGCCAAAAATGCAGTATAATTTTAAATCTATTAATTGTGTCCAATGTGTGGCATTAAAATTAATAGGTGGTATTCTTTTTAATCTTTTTCTGGTTGACTCCTCACTCCTGAAAGAACAAATTAATTAATTGAATTATTAAAAAATTCCAATCTGTACGGCTTTAATAATTATGGTGAAATTAGATAAAATCTTTAAAAATCATTCTATAAATTGGAATAAATAATTGAGTCAGAGATATATGAATAAATATTACTTACCTAATGGCCAAAATTCTTTTTAAAGCTTCTTCTCTTACTTCAATCTCCTCAGATTTAACCATGGAATATAGAAAGTTTTCAGGCAGTAAACAAAATGTATTACCTTGTATATTTCTAAATGTGATATCTTGGATTTCCTGAGGCTGCTCCTTAATCCTCTGGATCATATTAAAAATGTGCACTTGCTGATTGTGGAATTTACTATTTCTTTTAATTTCAAACTAAGAAGTGGCATACACATTTACAATAAAATTTACTACATAGTGTAGTTTTGTTGTGTGCCTTTGTGGGTATGCACCACGAGTCCATAAACACATGAGCCTGATGGCCAAAGTTAACCATCTTGCTTGGTTTAAAGGACCAATTTTCCAGGAGGTATATCTAGAGTCAACCTTACCTCTAGAAATACCTACTGTGTATTCATAAAGGAGTCTTTGGTCAGAACTAAGATCATGTATTTCATCAATTTTAAAAATTGACTCTAGAGGATTGCTAATAGTGGAAAATGATATTTGGGGTAAATCATGGCAATCATTTGAGCATAATTTCCCCAGAGGGCCACTGAATGTTGTAGGGCCCTTTGCGCAACCATCTATGTTTTTAAAAAGGGCTCTGAAAGGTAGTTCATTATGATGCAAAGAGCAACCAATTGTGTGAAGATTTTTAAAAAGTTTTTTTTCTAAAATTGCAACCATTCCACCTTCGCAACCTGTGTTGGTATTAGTGTTGTCAACAAGTATAGCCTTGATACTGTTCTCACTGTGGAATTCATGCAAAACATCCACCACTTGATCTGCATTAACAGCACATGTTGCACCACTATTAGGAAGAACTCTGTGACAGATATTTACTTTCACATGGTGTTTCTTTTGTAAAAGTTAAATGGTGTTCTGGTCCCTTAGTTTTTTTCATAATTCTCTGTCTATTTTCATCCACAATTTCCTTATACATCAATGTGTCCTTATCCATTCTCCCATCAACTCCAATACATATAATATTTTAGGTGGGGTAAAAAACCCTGGCTGAAATAGTTTTATTTGTCTACCTCCAACAAGGTAAGATGTGACACAAGGTCATGAAAGTGGGATTAGATAAGCCTGCGCTATAGAGGTGAGCACTCTGGCCATTAAAAAATTGACTGGGCAGCCCCGTCGGCATTCCCCCATTCCCCTGTAGGGGCGTCTCAGACAGTTAGCAATAAACATACTCCTCCCCAAAGAGGGAAGGCAAAGCCTGGGAGGGTGCACCTCCTTGAATTGCACAGGACGGACAAGCCACAATAGACGTGCGTAAATCCAGACCCAAAGGCCCGGACGATACCGATTTATTTGGTGGGGTAAAAACCCCTGGCTGAACTAGATTTTATTTATCTACCTCCAACAAGGTAAGATTGACACAAGGTCAGGAAAGTGGGATGAGAAAGCCAGTGCTCGAGAGGTGAGCACTCTGGCAATTTAAAAATTGCCTGGGCAGCTCTGTCGGCATTCCCCGGTAGGGCCGCCTCAGACAGTAAGCAATAAACTTACTCCTCCCCAAAGAGGGAAGGCAAAACCTGGGAGGTGCACCTCCTAGAACTGCACAGGACGGACAAGCCCCAATAGACAGGCGTGAATCCAGACCCAAAGACCCGGACGATACCGGTTTATTTGGTGGGGTAAAAAACCCTGGCTGAACAAGTTTTTATTTATCTAACTCCCACAAGGTAAGGTGTGACAAAAGGTCGGGAAAATGGGATTAGATAAGCCAGCGCTCGACAATTCAATATATAGTTGTGATAACAGAATCAACACGTGAATTCAAATTCGCTCGTTGAATTTTCAACCGGTGAATACCATAAAAAATATCCAATAAATAAAACGCCTATGTAAATAAATAATTATTTATATATAAAATTAAATATTATAGTGTTTTATTCCTTTTTAATTTGAATATGTACATTTAATTTCTTAAGAAAAGGAATAATAAACTTTAAAATATTTATTATTAAGTAATGTATTACTTTTTTTTGTAAAAACCCGTGTTTAATTTAAGGCGACACATCTGCCGGTGAAATCTAGGCTGTGAGAAAAAATCTCGATTTATTTGATCTTAAAGTTGCAATGCTCAAATAAATACAAAGTTTTGAAGAAAAATATTTCTTGTGGTAACTTTTGACATTATTTGGCAACTTTCTTCGAGTGCGATAATTTACAGTTTCAAAATCGACCTCCCCTAATATATATATATATATATATATATATATATATATATATATATATATATATATATATATATACAAAAGAATTCCGCCTGTTAAAATACTTATAACTATAAATCAATGCTACTTTAATTTTATAATGATTTTATTAAAAATTGTTATTTGATTAAGTACATCTCATTTGATGTGTATGAAATCTTTTAATCCGATTAATCTTTTGTCATGTATAAATATATTTAAATAGTATAATATCCCTACATTAAAGGAGAAAATATAATTCCCCGAACTGACCAGTTTTGCACGAATAGATACAATTCTACTAAACGTTTGGTCAAACATCGGTATTCAGATTGTGATCAAAATCCATGACATATTTTTTTTATTTTGAAAATGGCAAAAATTAGAGCTACAGTTAAACAGAAATTCAATGAATGTTGCGTAATTCGTCTCTAATATTAAGGTATTGAAACAAAGGCCAATGCAAATGTTTACACTTTTGAAATGGGAGGCTGTGCCTCTATTATACAACCTATAAAGCCTATAAAGCCTATGAAGTGTTTCAAGGAGACAATAATTTGATGTACCTTTATTTACTGATGTATAATATTCATTGCTTAAATGTCACCAGAATCTAAGGTAGCTGGTATATATATATATATATATATATATATATATATATATATATATATATATATATATATATATATATATATATACCCACAAAAACACTCTCTTTCTCTCTCTCTCTCTCTCTCTCTCTATATATATATATATATATGTATATATATATATATATATATATATATATATATATATATATATATATATATATATAATAAAGTGAAGTCTACTTAACCCGTCCGCATTAACGCATAATATGATAATAATCAAAACGCTAATTAGCTTAAGACCTCATGCATTTTCCAGTATTGATTTACTCCTCTCCAGGAGTTAGGCACAAGGCCAGTTTTTTTTATCTTACTCCCACAAGTAAGATGTGACCCAAGGTCGGGTCGGGAAAGTTGGGTTTAAAAATTGCCTGGGCAGCCCCGTCGGCATTCCCCGGTAGGGGCGCCTCAGGCAGTAAGCAATAAACTTACTCCTCCCCAAAGAGGGGAGGCGAAGCTTGGGAGGGTGGACCTCCTAGAACTGCACAGGACAGACCCATAGACCGGCGTAAATCAAGCCCCGAAGGCCAAGACAATACCAGTCTATGTAGTTCTTTCCAGTAATCAGTAATTTATTTCCTCTTCCTTCAATATTTATGGTATTTCGACTGGATAAAATAACTCTAAAAAATAAAGACCCCAAAAAGAAGTTGACTAGCATTTTAACTCGAAACTAGTTATCAAGTACAACTTCTAGTACTTGTGATTAATTTACCATGGCATGACAATTAAATGAACACCGATTATTACTAAATACTTAACGAACGCTTCACATTCGCATACATGAAAAACAATGAATGCTCGCTAAGACTTTCAACGTCTGAGTCGGTAAGACCTTTCCGATTATTTATTTTCTTCTGTTACTACTTACATGTAGTATTCAGAATTGATACTCTGTTGTTTATTCATGTATTTTTATTCATGGTTATATTTAAATTGTCCCCGCACAACGCTGGTACATGTTCGGAATATTCGCGAAATAAAAGAATATGCGATTCGATGTTCAACACAGGGACGGTAGCTGTACAAAAGAATCGAACTTTTACGAACGAAAGTGTACCTACACAATTAGATAAGCGTGCACTAAAATAAAAATAAACAATGCCCCGCCGCTTCTGTTTTAAAATTACGTCATTTCCGGAAGAATGAGTATATAGATTTCCAAATTTATTTCAAGTATTTAAGACATAGATTACAATTTTATTTCGGCATAAAGATACAAATTAAGACTAATTAATGAAGGGACTCCAAAATGTGTCTGAAAAATAAACAAAATAAGCGAACAAACTAAAACAGTCGTCTTAGAAGCATGCTATCATGACAACCACAGTTTGCGTACGCGCTTTTGTAGTACGAAATAATGAGTCTGCAGTTTTCTAAATTAATACATAGAAGTATTCATGTAAGTATCTCCCTTGAAACAAACAGTATAAGTATACTTTAAATACGCGATCGTTTCTGAATAAAATGTATTTAATTAACTGTATTAATAATTGTTATTAATATTTGGAGGACCCTTTTACGGTTCAATTTTTTAAAGAAGGCTTTGGGTAAAAAACAATTTTAGAGACATATTTTAAGGAAAACAGTTTTAAGTTATATTCAAATGTTTGAGAGAGTGAGATCAATGTTATATGATAAACAAATAAGATAAAGAGTACTAAATCATAAGTTCACAAAAGAGATTTGTTGTATATGTTTAAAATGGAAGTCTACGTAGATAGGAAAACATAAAATAAGTGTTCGATAATTCCAGGGTTGTGAAGTATCCGAGGGTCTTAATAACTGTAATCTAACTTTCTCATCCAATTACATAAATTACATTTCATTAGAAGCACTTAAATAGAGTAAATATTCATTTGTGTTCATAAATATTTCGTTAGAGAAAGATGTATGAAGTATTAAAGTGGTTTGGTTAATACATTTGTTGACAACTAGCAAAAGACATTGTGTGTGTGTCGCTTTAGTGTGCGTATGCGTAAGACAGTGACATAGTTAATGCATTTTGTATGTGTGTGCGTTGATGTCAGTGTGGCTATGTTTGTGTGGGCGTTTCGAAAATACATTATCATCTTTCCCAAAGCCCGACAGGGGTGAGGGGGCTGGTGAAATGTTGGTGTAAGCTTTATCTTGGACTTAGGCTGAACATTGTTGTTGAAGGTAAACTCGGGGTGTATATGCATTCCGAGTGAATAAAAACGACACATGTTTACAATTAAGAAAATTCAGAGAAATTAAGCTGATTGACTTAAAATCGTGTTATTTGTGTTTATTAGGTAAAGCGATTGCGTGTATCGACCCGAGTTCGCAGAGACGGATGTAAGCATTTTCATTTTGGGCACCGGAGGGTAAACTTCGTCTCTACACATATTACTATCGAAGAACATATAAATACATATGCGCATTTGACAATATTAGTTACAAATGTATATTTCTGAATATTAATTTCAAAACAAATTACTTATTTAAATTCGAAAAAAGCGCATGTTCGGGTCAGTTTTCATACGACCCGCGACAGGCAGATATTCATATAGACATAAAGATAACATGCTATTTATTAATGTATATATTTATTTATTTATTATTTAATCGATAATAAGTAGGTAAGATTTGCCCTAATTATTTCTTACATTTACAAAGATTCTCAGCGAAAGACAGACATGAATCCTAACATCGTGACAGTTATTATCATCTTTATAGTAGATTGACAAAGTAAACAAAAAAATATAAATGAAAATAAAGAGTTAGCTGGATACTCTAATATCGTTTTAAAAATTAAATCAGTATTTCCAATTTCCCGGACAACGCCCGGATACGAGTCCTGCTAGTATGCATATAAAGTGAGAGAGAAAGAAAAACGGAAAAGTTAAGAAACCCCCAAAAATAAAAGACAAACTCACATCAGACAACCATCTCTGATTTAGACTCACAAACAGATGTTTATAAAAGAGACGAAACAGTCAGCTATTGATGGTTTACTGATGTGATTATTTTCATTCGTCTGTTGTAGTTTGCTTCTTTATTTTTCTGATATATTCAATCTCATACGTATGCGTGTGTGTAACGGTGTGCGTTAAAAATTGATGTCAGATTTCATAGACAATAATAATAATAATAATAATATTAATAATAATTATAACAATAACAATAATAATTTTAATAAAAATAATAATAATAATACTTCCACTACTACTACTACTACTACTACTACTACTACTACTACTAATAATAATAATGATGATAATGAGGATGATGATGATGATGATGATGATGATGATGATGATGATGATGATGATGATTACTAGAAAAAATGTTGAAGTTTAATTTGCTATATTCAATGTGATATTTCGGTAAAATCTATATGTTTATGAAAACCTTTAAGGATTGATGTTAATGTTGAAAATCCAATACATCAGAAATGTGAGATAACACAAAGATACATTAGAAGAAAAAGACATGAATGGTGATCACTAAAGACAAATGTCGCGCGACAGAGAGAGCAAGCGAAAGAAGAGAAACACATAGATAGAATTTAGAACATTCCAAACTGAGTGGTGTATTTTATTTGCCATCTTGCTGACGGAAATAATGAGTCATCAAACAAGTTTTTGGAAATGTGTATGACTCCACGTGTATGTATTTATATAAAAACTCATTTTTTCCGATACGACAAAAGCAACCAATTCCGATATAAAATGACGTGCCTATATGTCGTTATGAATGTGTGTGTCAAGAAATTGTGATCAAAAAGATGAATGAAATAAGACAAATCATTCATTTATAATAATCTTCTTTTAAAAAACATGATCTACTTATAAGTTAAAGGTGGCACATATCAAGTAAATTCAAAAATAAATCACCAAAGTACAAATAATTTGTCCCGCTAACATATTCATAGAATGTTAATTATAATTGGATCCAATTTAATATAGCCAAGAGGTGACATCAGGACACACAGAGTCTATATATTCATCCTTATCACAGTATCATTCACCCACATCCTTGTCGCTAGGCTTAGACATTAGTCTGATGTAACTTAAAGCCGAAATCGAATCAGTGTCACAACCTGGTAGTCATCAATGGGTGATGTGTGTATGTCGCTTGCGCTTAGGAAATCTCTTGGGGGATTCGAAGTGCAGCTCTTGGAACTGGACACGATTTAAACAGTATATATTGTTTTATTAATTATGCATCATGTCCGCAGACAAGTAAATCATTGAAGAATGATATACAATAAACATCCTTGCAATAACTTCTTTCTAGCTTCAACCTTAACCAGTCAAAGCGTCCGGGACTTCTTTTCTTTATTATAACATTCGCAACGGCTGGTAATTTCTTTCCAGTTTATATAGTAATATTAAAACTAGAAAGACACACGTTTGAAATTCAGTAAGTTTAGAAAACATCTGTCAAATACCGTTAAGATAATTTATTTCTGTTCTCTCATGACGTCATTAGTAAGCCACACACAGGCGCTGGTCGAATTTTAGATAAATACGCTTATGTGCCCACAGAAGCCTTTGGTGGTATAATAACCTGGTACTCCGCTCAAAGCCCACCACCCCCAACACAGCGGGAGACGATTGTGGGCACTGAAAATTGATAATGACAGCTAAAGTGTCATTAGGGAAGGTTTAAATCAGTCATGGCGAACGGTCAACAAAGATCACGAATCAGTATGAACAGGTTAATAAATGGGAATATTCCTCTCGGGATGAATAATGCTGCGCGGGAATCTTTCCTTTCGAAGAAACAAACTTATAGAGCAAAAAGAATTGTGGAGGTGGGAAGAGGGTACCAAGAAATCTTTCGCGTGGCAAAGATTCGAAACACTGTGCCCCTAAACCACACCATGCTACGGGAGGTTAAAATTGATGAATATCTTCGAAACACTGAACCGAACGTAGGCGGTAACTTATCATAAGCACATCTTTCCTCTGTCTTTATATATTAGATTAGTCAGTATATGGCGAATGGAACAGTTTTAAGCGGCAACGATGAAGATTAATCACTGAATAGTTACGGGGAGTTCTGTGTTTACTAAACCTTAACATTAAAGTTATATTCCAACGGAATGACCCCTTTAAGATGGAAGAACTAGACATGAAATGATATAAATAAGCGTACATCTACTCGGCTATGCACTATAAATTTTAGACGCTGCTTGTCTTTCTCTAATCTACTGTTATTGTCAAGATGAGTGCTCGATTCAGCTTCCAGCTCTGCTTTCTGAAAACCTCCATCAGTATCAACCACTATAAATAATTGCCTTTTCTTCTTCATATGTGCACTGAAAACGAAACGGAACAACAACGAACACAGTTTATTTTTAGCTATGATGAAATAAAATACCGCGGGGAGTTTTCCAGGTAAGTTCAACATGCCCGTACTTAAGTCCGATATTAATAAATTATTGTCATTCACCCCGCTTAATTAATCACATTTTGACCATTCAAACAGTCGTTTTAAAATCTCTTAAAAGCTGTTGTTCATCTTTTTATCATCGTACATTATTCGAACCTTGATAACCGATGACCTAAAACATACAGAAAATAAGTATTGTAACCCGAACATCATATTTAACAGAGGAAATAAGAAAATACTTCACCGATTATTAAGAATATAAACTACGGTTTACTTAACAAAAGAAACAATGTGAGTCGAGTAATTTAGCGATCGCTTGATTAAGAGAGCATAGCCCGCGAGGTGTGAGATACAATTAGACATTGACATACTTTCCTTTGGATCTTATGTCTGTACTATATACAGTGTTTCAATATAACATGGTGTTTTATTAAATACATTTAGATTACAGTACGAGGTTGAAATTCTTAGTAGTACAAGGTGTACAGAACGAAGGAATGAGATATTCGGTCACACCAGTTATAACTTACCGATGTGCATATCACGGTGTTGTGATTTTATAAAGACTCAACATCGAAGTGGTGCATATGTTTCTATTCGGCCATAGGAGGTGAACTAATCTCCAATTTAGAATTTATTTTAATTTTTGTTCCAATTAAAATACACCGATGGTTGCATAATTTTAAAAAATAGGTTGAGCTGATAACGTACGTACGAATATGAAATTTACTTTGCGTGTTATTATATAGATAACACATTAGATGCACATCTGAAGTTAAATAGATTCAACAATCAAATAGTACACAACTTATAAGTCAAGATAATACATTAAAGAATAATGTATCCCTTAGTTTTAATCGACACTGTCAGGTTCTTCGTCAAGGGAGTGTTGCTTCCTATATCGGCCATTTAAATTTGAAAGACAGGATAAACGCATATTACAGGATACACCCTATTGGTGTAAAACGTTTGATTACGATGTTTTGAGTGTTTACTTTGTATTTTTTAATATATCTACATGTTGCCACATCAATTCTGAATTAAATGTTTAATATGTGATAACAATACTCCACACAAACTACAGTCACATGATATATACATACGAAAAATAATACATTTGAATATGTTTATTCATCACTACTATATAACTATCAAAACTGCCTTCACTTATCTAAATGTACTTAATAACACATCATACTATTTTGAAACACAGTATATATATATATATATATATATATATATATATATATATATATATACTACAGACGAATGATCAAAAGGAAGCTATGCTAATGATTGAAAAAAAAAACAATGAGGTATTTATCCACTAACTATAAATCGATAACATAGTTATCTATCTATCTATCTATCTATCTATCTATCTATCTATCTCTCTCTCTCTCTCTCTCTCTCTCTCTCTCTCTCTATATATATATATATATATAGAGAGAGAGAGAGAGAGAGAGAGGCATTATCATAATTGTAATTAGTATTAGTATTATTATGATTTGAGCACCACTATCATTATTATTATTATTATTATTATTATTATTATTATTATTATTATTATTATTATTATTATTATTATTATTATTATTATTATTATTACTACTACTACCACTACTACCGCTGTCGTTGCTAGGATGTGTATTATAAATTATGCCACCTTCTCATGTGTACCTTTATTTCACCAACATTTATTTATCATAAGTGTATTGTATACTCACCCCATTATTACAATTATAAATACTACTATTATTATTTACATTACGATTTTTATTAGTATTATTTGGATTATTTAGATTGTTTTCATTATTTTTACTATTATTATCATATAATTATCATTGTTATTATTATTGCTGTTATTGTTGTTGTTATTATTATTAGTATTATTATCATTATTATTATTATATCATAATTATTATTAGTGTATCTATACCCACATTTAATTATATAAGTAAACCTTAGTAAATCTTTAGTAACTTTTATTTAATTTTACTTTATTGTCTTATTGTTATAATCCTTATTATTTATTTCTATCAAAATTAACAATATAGTAGTAAGTTCAACATGGGATGAAAAGTGATGAAAAACAAAAACAAATAATTAATAAAGGAAATTACAAAAAATGAAAATAAATAACTTCACATTAATCAACTCATCTGGAATCAAGGCAAAGATAAACAACTGCTTCTTTCTTCCCACTTTCGTATATAGCGTAATAGTGAAGCGCATAAGTAAATATTAACACATATCCTAACATTAAATTGATGTTTAAATATGACATAATAATTTGATTTTCTTTTCTGTTGTTTTCTTAATTCACAACATGGGTTACCATTGTATTTAGTTTTGAACGGTTTCAAAGCTGGCCACATGACCTGCCATTCTTAAATTCTTAATTCCGTTTTATTTTATTTTATTTTATTTTCATCCAACTCATTCTTTTCAATAAAACCGAATAGAAGGATCATATTTGTATCCCACGTGATAAGATCTCAGATGTAATAGCTGTTGATCAATAACATCGACATGCCAGTGTAAATGTATGTAAAGATAAAAGTAATACGATATATATATATATATATTTTATATTGAGAACTCTCTATAAACCCGGTGACATTCTTTGAATTATTATCTTGTGTATATATAAATATATATATATATATATCTATATATATATATATATATAAATAAATAAATATATATATATATATATATATATATTTATAACTATGTAAAATATGAACACCATGAACCGCTTATACAGATTACTTTCATGTGTGTAAAAATGAAAATAACTGATACAAATTAAATATATATATATATATATATATATATATATATATATATATATATATATATATATATATATATACAACTCAAGAGACGGTGCGGCCACAAAATGCAGTACAATGCATTTAAATAGGGTAATCCCGCTATCACAGCTAAAGTATGATATGCAATTGCTTCAGAAAAACAATAACATAAAATAACTTGGATTCTACAAGGGTCTTGGATAAGACGTAAATTACTAGAGCACTGGCATTGTGGTCGTGGTTTCGAGCCCCTGTCTAAGTCGCACCGTGCTGATGATCAGTTAAACTCTGAAACGCGTACTTGGATTACTGTTATGTGTTTAAAATTAAAAATGAATAATAAAAATATGAAATCGAAATAATAATATACATTCCAAGAGAAGTAAAACTTTTATTTAAATATGGTGAAATCCCTACACCGCTAAGGTAGCGATATGTAATTGAATGACCGTTACATTGTTTATAACTTTTCCAGCTAGTAAAAAGATATACAGACGAGGCAAGTTCGTAGAGAAACTGGATAACTGCTTGCTTGCTTACTCTCTCTTGTTTGTCACCCTCTCTTCATTCATCACTCAATCCTCTTTAGGACGCCAGATTTTCTTGTATTATTGTATTTAAATTATAATGATACTTTCACCCGTGGACAAACGTTTCTTATTTAGTGTTAAATACTTCTTAACTGACCACCCTTTCTTAATTGTAAGTTTCTATTATCACCTGATAAACATACTACTGCTTAGACAAATAGATTTATTATTTCTTTTTAATTTCTTCGCATTCTGAATCAGAAGATAAATAATTTTGTATTAACATCATCAAAATGTTAATATACATGAATTCAAATGAATGCATGCTAATAGGTATTTATTTATATGAATAAAAGCGGAATGTTATATATCGTGTTCACAAGAAAACTATTAAGGAAAAAAAAATACAATATATTCTTGATATTAGTATATATGTATATTAGTATATATATAAAAGGCCATTTCAAGTAGAGTTCGAAGTGTTCATAAAGACTTTTTATAATCAAAATAATAAAATGACTATAAGAATAACTATTACGATAAAATCTCATAGCACCAACTATTAAGCAAGACCACCAACGCACTTGTTGACAACAGCTATGAAAGTAAGACAAAATCAGGAAAGTGCAATAAAATAATTACATGGTTCAAGAAAAAATCTCCGTTGTAAAGATCTTTTCAGATAAAAATATATTCACTGTCGATTCTATTGTAAATCGCAGAAAATGCAATTTATCGCAAAGGCATCAATAACAAAACATTATGCTCAAGTTATGACTTTTGGTGTTGTGGCATTCGATGGAAAGAAAATTTCTATAAAATTGTTCAACATTCTTGAAAATCGGTGTTAATACTTATTACAAAACTCTAGAATAGCCAGTATTGCTAAGAGTTCATTGATACTACTCAGATAGTAATTATGCAGAGAAACATGATGGTCCTCCAGCCTACACAGCTAGTAAAATACAATATTTTTGGAAACCAACTTTAGACATTTTTGGTAATCTTGTTTATGGCCCAGATCTAAACCTTCTTGATAATGGTGTTTGACAGCGTTTTAGAATAGTTTACCAATAGAACATTACACATACATTTTAACTGGAAAGAATATTTCTAATATTTTATGGCACAGAAAATAAACACATTTTCTATTATATCAAAGTGTTAGTGATAAATTATCAGGATTTATAATAAAATAATTAGTCATACACTGTCTTTAAATCCACGCCTAACACATTGTAAATACGTCCCCAAATATATGTGTGTGTGTGTGCTTATTTAACATGTAGGTGATATAGCCCGTGTTACCTTAGTGTTAAATATTTTCAAACAATAAATTAAAAGAAAAGCTTATTCAAAGCACACATTTGATTTGAATAATAATGGATACTTAAATTAATTTTTAATAAAACCGAACAATAACTATAAACAATTGTCTAAAATGTGCGTGACCAATGGCTTAGAAGTAATATTTTATATCATGGAGTAATTTTTATAAAATGAAGTAGTTTTTCTAAGAAGTATTACTCATACAAGCATTCCACCCCTGCGACATAATATTTCGTGTTTCTATTATAAGTGTTCTACATTATATCACAATGACACGTTGATCAGGGGGATCTGATGTTTCGCTAGTGCGAACCATAGTGTTAGAAATACCTGTACCCAAATAAATTGACAGGTATCATAAGTTTTTATGAAGTAAACAAAAACTTACGTACACAAAAGGTAAATATTGGACGCCATTTGTTAAAGTTTACGTTAAAAGAAATCTTTTAAAGGATGGTTTGTTATTTATATTCTCGCAACGGGAAAACGATTCTGGATGTTTGTGTATTATTTAATATCTGGTAAATTACATTTAGGAAGTTTTGTTTGATTCAATTCAGCCGAATGAACATATGAACCGTTTCGGCTGCAGAGGTATCTTTTCTTTTAATGTTTTGCCCTAAATGATTTGACTTTATTTAATAGTGAAACTTTTATTAATTTTTCTTGGAAAATAACATTTTATGTCAATCTGGATATTGTTGTTAAGTTTCAGGCAAAAAAAAACAAAAAAACTCCTCTCTGCTTCCTTCTATCACTTTGGACAACCTGTCGCTCTGGCACACTGCCGACTTCCCAAACATTGACTCCTCTTATCATGCAGCCTCCTTCCCACAAAGCCTCTCCCCCGGAAGCACTTCCGTTTCTGCCGGAAGTACTTCCGTTCTCGCCGGAAGTACTTCCTTCCCATGAAATGCATTACTCCCTCTCTTTCTTTTCCCTCTTTGTGCTCGGATCCCCACGAGGTAAGTCGTACGTTTGTCATTCAAATACACAACATCACCCCCTGATCTCTGATCACATTTCATAATCAGAAGACCACACTGGAGGTCGCCGGCTTCGCTGTGATCTCCGTAGTGACCCTTCACGCACACCTCCATTCAGATCGGTCGCTGTTAGCCTCTCTCGCAACTCCGTCTCATGCCTCTCCACAGGTCTTAGGTCCAGAACCTGTCTCGGCATGCCATCGACAGACACATTACTGTCCGAATTCCTGGCTGTAACTGTTCCTCGCGCCCATTGTGTCGTACATCGCGCACCAGGCGGCTTTACCCACACTTCATCTTCAAGATTGAGCTGGTCGCTTCACATGGGCTTTCTGCGAACGCTCTTTTCAAACGGATTTTTATAATTTCCACATTCTGTTGTTTGTCTTCGCTAAGCTCGAGATATAGGGCAAGGGCGTCTCCTTCCAAAAATAACGGCAAAAAAGATGCTAGGTCCGTAACGTTTTTCAGTTTCGCGACCAGCTCAATCTTCCTTATCCACTGACAAACGTCGGTACTTCCGTCGAACGACTTCACCATCGTGGTTACACCCGCGTCTGTCATTTTTCCGCTTCTCTTTCCGGGGATGTAGCTTGTTGTTAAGTTTCAGGCAAAAAAAAAAAAAAAAACTCCTCTCTGCTTCCTTCTATCACTTTGGACAACCTGTCGCTCTGGCACACTGTCGACTTCCTAAACATTGACTCCTCTTATCAGGCAGCCTCCTTCCCACAAAGCCTCTCCCCCGGAAGCACTTCCGTTTCTGCCGGAAGTACTTCCGTTCTCGCCGGAAGTACTTCCTTCCCATAAAATGCATTACTCCCTCTCTTTCTTTTCCCTCTTTGTGCCCGGATCCCCACGAGGTAAGTCGTACGTTTGTCATTCAAATACACAACAGATATGACTGATATATACGTATTATTTAGTTCCCTAGAACCTCCTACTTGATATTCAATGTCAGAGAACACACATACGACAAGAATAGACATCTCATATTTAATATCCGTAGAAACAACACATTGAATCAATATACGGAAAACATTCACAAAAAGGGGATTTGATTTTTCATGAATTCGTATGTCATAGTCTCTTAAATAGACTTTTATTCTGGAATGAGAACGACACATTAGATAAATTTAAAAATGTTTTTGTAATTCTGTTTCACTACATAAGACAGTTAAGCAAAATAAGTCATGTGTGCTAAAACAGTATGAGTATTTAGATAATATGGTTTTCCCGTCATTTTATTTATATTGAGACGACTTATCTAGATATATTCCATTATTCAAATGTGCTTAAGTCTATATCGTTCGCTTCTGTCCGTTTATCAATTTAGCTTCTATTATTATACTAAATGTGGATGAGATATTTCTGAATGAGTTATTTTTGCAAAAGTGATTTGCTAATTTTTATAATTAATTGTACTAAATAATATACTGAAAAAGTCGCTCATCTTTTCTGTTATTATTATAATGAGTCTATAACGCTTATACCTTTGAATCATGATGTGATCATTTTAGGGAACGCACCCCTCTTAATAGCGTATTGCTGTACGCATGACTAACGCGTGTGTTACTTTGCTGGCATCATAAAAATGTATTTATTTTCATAAAAGAATAATACAGAACACTAAATATAGTGTATATAATAATGGTAAGATTAAATACACGAAGAAGAATAAAAACGAACCAAAAAGTATATGCGAAGAATAAAAGGAAAGAAGAGTATAATATAGAAAAAAAGATACCTATGATTTTTAATATCCGTACAGAATGTCTCAAATAATATGTCACACTTTATATTTATGGGAATGAAATAAAAAAATAATAAATAGTAATAGTAGTTTTTACTCAACATGTCACAAGTTCGTCTTTATATATATATATATATATATATATATATATATAACATTAATGAAAAAAGTGTCCATCGTGTGTAAAATTATGTTAAAATCTATTCAAATGCAACCAATTTTACATAAGAAAAATTCACAAATACGATTTAATGATGTGAAATTGTATAATGCTTTAATTTCTTAAATTATTTCCAAAATCATTCCATCTTATCGACACGCATATTTTTTCTATACGATCAACCATTTGACTCCTCCCCAGTCTAGCATATCTAATATTAGTTATATGCATACACCAGGAAGACTCATGTATACTACACACTGTTGATACACATACTTTTCCATTATTTCGGGGCGTGTGTATGGTATTCACTTATTTTGTTATTTAACGTTTCCTCTCTTCTACTAAGTTGGCGTTTCATGTTTTCCTGGCTTTTGACTATTTTAGCTTTTACATATCTAGTTCTAATCACATTAGTTTGTGCTGCTGTTATTAATGATTACATTTCAACGTCAGGATGGATTTTCCGTATTCATGCCCATATGTTTTCGTTAATGTTTCGCTTGTATCATTCTTATGAATCGTCTGTGTTGCTGTTATTCTTCCCACTTGATTTCTCGTCTTTTTTTCTCGTGGCCTTGTTCCCTGCAATGCTCACATTGACGGTGTATCTTGCTGTAGTGATTAACCTTTCTAAGTTCTGAGTTATGCATTTTTCTGATTCTTTTTTTGTATGTTTTGACACGCAGTCTTTTATAGTTACGAGTCTTCGTCCGTTGTTTTTTGTTTTTTACTTAGTGTCTGTCAGTATCATTCTTCAGGTGTAGTGCATTGTGTATGGTAATTAGTTGCTTAGTCTTATGTTCAAGATGTATTGGAGATGCCTATTAATAGCCGCGTATAACTTACTCATGACATATCTCAGGAGTATATTTTTTATAGAATTCATGCTATATAATTTAATTTCAAGGATTTTCTTATTCTTCTCAGGTATTTTTTTCAAATCCTTTGCATTTCTGTTAGTTGATGGTGTCTGCTTCGAGAACCTGAACATATTTTTAATAACATGTTCGCGCAGTGTCCACAGCCCAAACGTTTGGATGTTGATATGTAGCAATGCGCACTTTTCTATTCAGATTTATAAGAGTGCGCACGTTTCTGGTGTAATCACTATTCACGACTAGTTGTGTGCTATCAGCGATAGCGATTGCCAAATTACTCGATTGACCTTATATGTTTTATTTTAGTTAGCCGTATGTTTTACCCTGAATACTCGTTGGAGTATTTCTTTATTATTTCCTCTGCTAAAACTGATTTTTAGCGAGAGGAGGCACAGTTTATGAAAAAGTTCTTGCAATTTCAGTTCCCTTAGTTTCATGTTGTTTTCTATCCATTTTTTGTTTTACTTCTGTTGTGGTTGCCATGTGGCTTGTCAGTGTTTGCAGTTTGTGTCTGTTTGTTTACGCATCCTAAATTTTTCCCGAAAGATTTCAACTGCCAAACAGTAACATTGCCGTCCGTGTATGTATTCAGTCTTCCGTTTGATTCCATTTTCTCATAGTTTTTTTCCAGGTTTTCCGATACTGTTCCTAGGGCTCCTACGAATCGTGGTAGCATATAGACTGTTGGTTCTCTGTTTTAAAAGTTCCATGGTTCTTCTCATCTACTATCTTCCAATTTAGTATTTTATGGCTGTACATTTTATCATGTCTGTCTGCTTCAAGAACGCCTAAATATATGTAGGTATCATGTTCAGCAAAGGCCCTCATCTCCTCCTGGTTGGACAGTTAAATGCCTTCCGCTGTCTCCAGTTTTCCTCTTTACATCTACAGCATTGCACACTTTTCCATTCTGAACTCCATTTTAATGCCCTGACCGAATATTCTGGTTATGTTTATCCGTTTTCCTTGTTCCGTTTGTGATTTGACAAATAGTTTCAATTCGTAAGTTTACATGAGCTAGTTTATTATTTGTTCTGTATCTGTAAACTTCTATCCGATATTTCATTTCCTATGTATGTACTTGACTTGGATAATGACTATGACAAACAATCGTAGTAATAAGAACTCTCCTCGAAAAATACCGCTCAGTATTCTTATCTCAGACAGATGTTGTCCATTGCTTTATTAATAATATTAATACTTTAGTCCGATATATCATACATTCTTAAGCATTCAATTATCCACGCTTGAGGGATTCTGGCGTAGGCTTTCTTGTAGTCAATGAAGTTCATGGATATGTTTTTGTTCCTGCTTTTTATTTCCGTCAAGATCTTTTGATCTATGTATAACAGGTCGTGTGCCCTTTTTTTCTTTTCTGCATCTTTTTTTTGTTCCTGGGGAAGTACTCAACGAATTTCACGGGAGTGGTAGATCTGTTTGCTCAGTTGCCCCGTTAGGATCTTCCACATGATTGGTCAAAAGTGTATTGGTCTGTAGTTGCTTGGGATCGTTCCCTTTTTGATGTTTTGTTGTTAACGTGGTGTATTATTTTTTCCTCCGTTCTGGTAGACTTATTTTGTGGACACATTTTCTCAATATTTTACGTCAGTCTTAAATGTTGTGTAAACCAGTATGCATGTATTCCATCGTTGCTTGGCGCTTTCCAGTTTGCCACTTTGCTAAGGGTTATCTTGAGTGTGTCATAATGTATTTCTGTTTCTGTTCCTTTATCAGTTTCCCTAAGTTGCTATTTCATGTTGTAAAACCATTTGTCATTTCTCTTGTTGTCGTGAGGTTCCCTTTATCTGGCTTTAGAAGTGTTTGTTTCTGTCTGGTTCAGTTGTCCTGTTTTTGTTCTTCCCTTGTTTATCTTTTGATAAAACTGTATTTCGTTGTTTTTAAATGTCCTGCTTTGTTTGCACTGTTCCGATTTCTGTCGGTACTGTCTCAGTCTTCTTTCTTGTTCCGACATTTTTTTTGTTTTAATTCTTTATGTTTCTTAATTAGTATTATAATCTCTCATAGTTTGGATGTTCTCTTTAACGATATTTACTCCTGTAACTTTTTTTCAACGTTTGGGGATCTGGGTGTCTAGTCTTTTGTTTTCATCTAGACTTTGCTAATTCATTTATGTAGACAGTTTATGTTTATATGCTTAGCTTCATGCTAAGTGGTTTTGCTTGTGTTTATATTAAATTTTTGACTATGTTATGTGTTTAGATGTATTAAATTGTTGACGTATGTTATAGTATATGTTTAGATGTATTACATTGTTGACGCATGTTATAGTATATGTTTAGATGTATTAAATTGTTGGCGTATGTCATAGTATATGTTTAGATGCATGAGGAAGTCTGTTAAGTTACTAATTTTAATTTCTACAAATCTTCGTTTCGTAGGGATGGAAATGTTTTGATCCTCATTCATAAATCATGTGATATTTTCAACTTCTCTTGCTTTATATTGAGCGGTGTAATTGTTACTGTTTTAGCAAGTCATCTACCTGTTGGTTTTTACTAACGAGTGTTTCTTGAGCCGTTAAATCATCAACGGTCTGTTAGATTTCCATTATTTTAGCTCGAAGAACCACCGTATTGTAAGGATATGTCTTAATTGATCTGCAATTCTTTGTTCAGTTGCCTCGTTGTCACTAGACAGTCCCCATAGATTGTGTATTCGTTCCCTGAAGTCATTTATTGTGTTTGCTTCTGTTGTAGCATTATATTACCTATGTATTCTTCTTTTATGGTCAATTTCTTTCTAGGACCCTTTGATTTCTTGTTCTGTTTATTCATGCTTTCTTGTGATTGGTCAATGTTATTCTCATACTTGGAATAAGAGTGGTCACTTACCGGTGTTAAGTCTGTAATTTTTTTCTTAAAATTAGAGAAGCCAACATTAGCAGGATCCGCATTTGATCACTAATGATGCCAACAAAAAAAAACACCTGCCGATCATAACACTAATAATTTATTCTGTTTAATTGTATTCATATAAATTTATCATAATTTTGTGTTTGTAGCAAAATCAGGTCCATGCTTATTTTACCTGTGATCCTTTCACAGGGATCTTAGGGTTTATCTCTCATTTTTTGATGCACTATAACACACACATAAACGGACAATAACAATTATAAATAAAATGGTGTATTACGTTGATACTTAATATAAGTTTTCAGCTCCTCTCTTCTAAAAAAAACGATATATTCCCTTTCTTATTTCCATAATTACTTGAAGTAGTTAGTCACTGTTTTTTATGTGTTTAATTCTTTTTTCTTAGTATTACATTTATTTCAATTGGTCAAATGAAAATAGAAAAAGAAAAAATATAAAATAACATATTTTAAAGTCGCTCTTTTTTAAAAGTACATTCTATTTTTTTTTCTGATGAAAATCTTTCTGGAATGAAATTCACACAAGTTCGAGTTATTAGTTTAAAGTGTTAACATCTTATCATTACGAACATTGTGTTTAAACTGGCTGAATCCTTATGTTGAATGGTTCACGGCTATTTTAAGAAACGATAACGTTTTACCTTTTTTCTATCACGTGTTTATTTTATTATTATTATTTGTATTCACTAAGAATTCTCACACAGGACATCATCAGTAATTGTTCACCGACAACAACCGGCGGTATTCCCTGGAGTCTGAGAGACGACAAGTCTATTATCATTATTTACTCACTTGGAGTTCTCACACAGGTCGACAGTGATTACTCACCGACAACCGGTGGTATTCCCTGCAGTCTGAGTGACAACAAGTTTCCCCAGATTTCCAGAATTACCCACCTCTTTTCGATAGCCATCGCAAATAAATTTGCAGTATCACAACAGTCGTTTACCATTGATTTCTCGCTAGTAAGAACAATTGGTCTTCTCTGGTATTTGGGTGGCAATAAGCTTCCTAAGGTCCCAGCAGTCTCTGCACTTCCAGTGGAGGTCTGGTTTGTGCTGTCCCTCCTCGGTCTTCTCATCCTCCTTGACCCTATGGAAATAGTTTATGATGTATCAGCGTAGGCTAGTACCATTTTTTTTTTTTAATATTTAATTACATTTTTTTTTCTTTCTTAAAAATTTTGATTCTAATTTTCTTTCTTTTTCTTTAATTATTCTTTTTTTTTTGGGGGGGGGGAGCTGATTATTTTTATTTATTTATTTTTTGGGAGGAGCTGATGGTGTTTTTTGCTATTCCTGTTCATTGGTTCATTTTTGTGTCGTTTCAGTTGATGCCGCTGTAATTTATTAAGGTGGGAGCTTATGAAGCGATGTTTCTTGCATTTTCTGTGACTTTGTGATGTGCTCTTTCAGTGGGTTTGTTTTCTTCCTGTAGTAGATTCCGTGTGACCCTTCGTAGTTTATGAGGGTTAGTTTCCGCATTCAATTATTTTTCTGAAGATTGTAGCTGTTTTGATCATTGCTGCCCTTTGTATAGTTCTAATGATCGCTTTGATTCCAATTTCTCCCAGTCTTTTTTCCAGTTTTTTTTGGAATTTTCCTAGTGCTCCTACGATTATTGATATTATACTGACTTTCTTCATGCTCCATATTCCTTTCAGTTATCTGGCTAGTTCCGTGTATTTGCTTCGTTTTTCCGTTTATTTGATTTTCACTCTCTGGTCTGCTGGAATGGCCAAGTCTACGATTTTGCAAGATTTTCCACTCTTGTTAATTATCGTAACATCCGGTCTCCTTGCTTGTATGAGTTAGTCTGTTTGTATATACATATCCCAAATGATTTTGTATTTTTCGTTTTCCAGTATTGTTTCTGGTTTATATTTGTACCATTTGTCTGCGTATTCGAAATTCAATTGTTAGCACAGTTCCAGGTGTACTGCTTACTCCACACAGTCATGTCTGTTCTTATATTATTTTGGGCTAGTTTGCTACATTCACTTATTATATTATTTACTGTTTCGCCTCTTTGTCCACACAGTCTGCATTTACGTTTTCCTAGGTTTATCTATTTTAGCTAAAATGTAGTTTGTCCTAATTGCATTGTTCTGGACAGCCATCAGTAAATATTCCGTTTATCTGTTCACATGTCCTTTTCTTAGCCATGCCAAGCAATTTTCGTTGGTTTATTCTCATGTCAGTTTCTGAAGTGTCCGTGTAGTTTTTTTCTTCCCACTTTTCTTTTCTTGTCGTTTTGTTTCTGGTTTCGATGTTTCCTGAGTTGTTCGTCTTTCACACAATCTTCTATACTTACCAGTCCTCTTCTCCCTTCGTTTCTTTTCATGTAGAGCCTGTCTGTATTGTCTTTTGGGTGTAGTGCATTGCCCATGATAATTCATGTTCTAGTCCTCAAGTTCAGGTGCCTGAGTTCCTCTTTGGTCCAGCCTGTGAATGGTCCAGAGTATATTCTAAGTGCTACTGCACAGGTGTTTATTCCTGTTACTTGATTCCTGCTATATAATTTCGTTTCTAGAAGTGTTCTTGTTCTTCGTAAATATTCTTTCCCAATCTTCTCTTTCATTTCTGTAGATTTGATGGTGTCTGCTTCCAGAACTCCAGGATATCATAGCTAGCCTGTTCGCCTAGTGCCGTCATTTCCTCTTTGTTGGGAAGTTCCATGCCCTCTGTTGTCTCCAGTGTTCCTTTTTTATTTCTAGTAGTGTACACTTTTCCATTCCGAATTTCATTTGGATGTCCTGGCTGAAGATTCTGGTCATATTTATCAGCTTTTCCAGTTCCTTTTTGCGTTTTGCAAATTGTTTCAGGTCATCCATGTACATCAAATGGTTTACTCTTAGTTCTGTGCCTATAAACTTGTATCAGGTACCACATTTTCTTATTATGTAGTAAAGCGGCATCATAGCTGTTATAAACTGTAGTGGTGATAGGGAGTCTCCTTGGAAGATGCCTCTCTGTATCTTAATCTCAGTCAGCTGTTGTCCCCCGGCTGTCAGTTCCAGTCTCCATGTTTGCATTGCTTTTTTAATAAGATTAATCATCCTTTCGGGTATTTTGTATATTTTCAAACATTCAATTATCCATACTTGGGCGATTCTGTCGTAAGCTTTTTTATAGTCAATCCATGCCATGGATATGTTCTTTTTGTGTTTTTACCTCCTTCAGGATCTTTTGATCGATGTATAGGAAGTCATGCGTCCCTCTTTTCCCTTTTACGACATCCTTTTTGTTCTTCCGAGAGTAGCCCACGTTTGTTTAGGGACTGGTAGATTTGTTCTCTGAGTTGTGCCGTCATGATTTTCCACATTGTTGGTAAACAAGTAAGTGGTCTGTAGTTGCTTGGGGTCGTTCCTTTTTTAGCATTTTTTTCTATAAGCGTTGTCCTTCCTTTGGTTATCAACACTGGTGTGTCTGTTTTGTGGATACATCCTCTCAGTTTCTGCGCCAGTCTTTCATGTAGGGTCATGAATTTTTTAAACCAATATGCATGTATTCGATCATGGCATGGTGCTTTCCAGTTTGCCATGTTCCTTAGGGTGTTCTTAATGGTTTCTTTAGTAATCTCTGTTTCTGTTCCTTCTTCTATTTCATATAGTTCATTTTTCATGTTTTTCAACATGGCATTTTTGTTGTAAGTTTTACGATGTTCCCATATCTTGCTCCAGAAGTGTTTTGTCTCTGTCGGGTCAAGTTGTTCTGATGTTATTCGTTCTCCGTTTACGTTTTATTTTCAAACTGGCTTTCATTGTATTCAAAGGTCATGTTGTGTTTTTGATGTTCTGATTTGTATCTATATCGTCTCAGTCTTCCATATATTGCTGCTATCTTTTGTTTTAATTCTTCATGTTTCTTATTATTTCTGCTCTTCCATCCTTTCCTATTTTCTTTCCGAGGTGGTGTTATCTGGGTTACCAGTCTGATTTCCCATCCAGGTTTTGTCGGTCCTCCCTTTTTGGCCAGGCATTTTTATTTCCTTAGTTTCATACTTACTAATTTTGCCCCCGCATATATCAAGTGTTTGATGTATGTGATAGTGTCGGCTTAGATGTACGCGAGTACCTTGTTTACTGTCTCTGTTTCAACTTTTAACTTCTTCCAATCTTCATTCCTTAGAGATGGGAGATTTTTCTTGTTCTCCGACATGTATCGTTGGATGTTTTCCACTGCTCTGGCTTCTTAGTCGGTGAGTTCTACTTCGGTGAGTTTTGTGATTTCGTGGACTTCGACCTCTTCCATTACTGGGTGTTATTATTATTATTATTATTATTATTATTATTATTATTATTAGTAGTAGTAGTAGTAGTAGTAGTAGTAGTAGTAGTAGTAGTAGTACTAGTAGTAGTAGTAGTATACAGTAGGGGTTCTAACAAAGTTAATCATAAGTTTTCCCCAGAATCTGAATGGCAACAGGCCTACCTAGATATCCAGTACTCTTATACTCTTTCGATGGCCATTGTATATGAATTTGCATTATGGCAACATTCGCCTGCCATTAATTACTCGCTGGTAACGACCATTGTTATTCTCTGCGATTTTGGAAACAAACATCTCTCCAAGGACCCAGTACTATCAACATTCTTCCCGTAGCGATCTGGTTAGTGCTGTTCCTGTTAGGCTTGTCTATCTTCCTTGACCCGCTACAACTATTTTGTGTGGTATCAGTAGAAGATACTGCCGTAGTTTTTTTTTTTTGGGGGGGGAGGGGAGCAGCATATCATATGTATTACAGTTTCAGTTCCCTTAAATTCACGTGGTGGTGTTCTTTGTATTGTTGTGTTTTATTTGTATTGGAACTTTAATTTCACTGGTTTGCTTCATCAGTGTTTAGCTGTTTCAATCATTGCCGTTTGTTGTGTCCCCTTAGTATTAATTGTTATTCACATTTCTCTAAATAATAAAATAATAATAATAAAATCCATATCATTGTTTTTGTTCTTGCTATCCCTCTACTTTTACTAATAATTCTCTCTTTTTCTTCTTCTTCCTCGTTTACGACTTACATATGTAATTAGTCGGTCAGATTTTTGTTTACAACTTCGTCTCGTCCCTAAAGAGCCACAAAATCGTCTTGCATCGACACGCAACACAAAATTTGGTCGTCACATGGGAATCCCTTAAATGCCTACGGCTAATTAAAAGTAAATGTCTATCCACTTTGACAGAAACTAGGGGTCTGGGACTCACCAGTCGCGGCTCCAGTTAACCTCCTTTCGTACATTACCGAACTTGGACCATAAAGTCTGAAATACTAATGAGAATATATGAACACACACACACACACACACACACATATATATATATATATATATATATATATATATATATATATATATATATATACATATATATATATATACCTAGTATGGTAAACAACCACAATATACAACACTAATTTATATAAGGTTTTATAGTTCTGCTGTCATGGAAATCGAATAGTTCAATAACACAGGATACTGATCTTGATATAATAATCTATGAGACATCATGAAATGTACCGAAATATTCCGGTCGGAAGATGTAGTTTTATTTTTCATTTGTACTAAACTAATTTCATTTTAAAATAATCTAATGATGACAGACTCGTTGAAATAAATATTCTGCCGATTACAAAAATCGTTTAATTATTTTATTACTATATATATATATATATATATATATATATATATATATATATATATATATATATATGTATATATATATATATATATAAACCAATAAGTGCTTTTAACATACCATGCGTTCAGAATCAAGCGATACAAAATATCTATATATTTATATAATTTTATATTCACTTTCACATAAACAATATGTGTTTCTCGCGACTACGTTACTTACAGATTTTTAAAAAATTACTATTAAACGATTGTTCATTTAAATCACCCACGTAATATGATTAAATACGAACAACAAATTCAAAAGACAAGTTAACGTCGTAAAATTAGGCGACGGTAAATATTCATTACGGCATAACAAAAAGAGAGAGAAGGGGAGAGGGAGAGAGAGAAGGACTACTAAGTACTGTTTGCTCCCATTTTGCCTAGGTGTGTAGCCAGTTTCTGTTACCAACACTCACTCTCTCGGTAAGCATGTTTGCTAATTTGGTACTTGCGGCTCTAAGCGTCTCATTAAATACCAACCATTATCTTCGTTTGTCATCAATAGCAATTTACCTTATAAATCAGTATTGAACTTTTACTAGCAGGTTTTATTTCTTGGGGCATATTTTTATTCATGCAAAATAAATTGGGTTGTAAGTTTTTTAAACATCATTTATTCCTGTTCGGGACTTTTTACATATAGCTATTTTTCGCGAATGTTCTTCAGCTGTTTACGTTCTTAACAAACAAAAAGTTGTTTTTCAAATCTTTGTTACGTGAGTATTTTTAATACGCACACCATTAATAAAACCAAACAAACGCTGAAAAAAATATCTCAACACAGCTTTCAACATTTTTAGCTGGTTGTATTAGTCGTCTTCTGTTTGGGGGTAACTTATTTCAAATTATCATGTCTTAATTAAACCAACAAAAATTGAGACATTTATGTAATCATCTTTATTAATAATGAGATAAAAGCATTTGATTGTAAATTCGTTTGTAGGAGTATATTCCTTTTTTTAAGAACAAAAAAATATATTAAGTAATTTTCAAACAGCAAAATATATGTTTCGATCATACATTCTTTCCATTGAATTACAGATTTAAGTTGCGCTCTTTGGGCCTCTTTGGTTTAAATTTCTGTAACCTGAAACTAGTGCAAGATAATATTATATTCATTGGTTTTTATACATCTGAGCATAGTGAGGCCAGGCTTACTTTTGCTAGGTAAGGGTGATAAAAGCAGCAGTCTGAATGTATATTTGCTTTTAATTGTTAGTAACTGTACTTAAAATATAGCCCCACTAATTAATAGGCAATGTCTTTTAACAGCGAATACTAATTTTCACGAACTTACCCGGTAAGTATTGTTTAAATAGCGCTGTGTTCTTCAATTATTGTAAAACATCCTATCCAGTGGATGTTAACAGAAATAGCATGTTTAGAACGTTGGACATACACCTGCTTTCGGAAAGATGACTGGTTTTGGCAGCGAAATGAAAGCCTTCTTAGGTACATTTGTGTCACTAAACTTAAAATAATGTAATAATAAAACATGACTGCTATATTATGTTATGCTAGTGTAGTTAAAATAGTGTATGCGTTACTTATATACTGTTGATTTTAAACTCAATATATCATTTGAACATTAACAGGCTGTACCAGAAAAAAAAGTATCAACACAAATTATGAGTATTCTCGGATTTCAATTTTTTGTCACTTCAATTAAAATATTATGGTATCGGTTCAGTCTTGATAGACCCTCGATAGCCTGTGTAAGGGTCGCTGAACTACTAATTTTGAAGCAAGGATGTGCACTAACAACATGACCTCTCCTAAATAGGCACTGCTTGATTCCACTGGCAAGAAGAAGTAAGTCGAGAATGACTGAAACCAATTCCTAGGTAAGTGGAGAGCATATACAGAAGTTGGTATTCCGAAATGGTCAACCAGTTAGTACTGACCAGGATCAACGTCGCTTAATTTCGGTCATCGTACGGGGACCGGCGTGTCAATGTGATTATGCCGTATATTCCACTTAAAATATTATAACATAAATGTATAGGAAGTCACTTTCGATAGCAACAATATATTATAACGCTGTGTGTCTACGTTTGCCTCCACCCGAAAGGATGGTTTCGGCAGTACTCTTAAATGACATTATCATTTTCTTATTTTGTGTTAGTGTACTTAAAATACTGTGAGAACAAATTACATGCAGTAACTTTTAAAAACAATAACTTTTTTCCTAGGGCTTCACAAATATCTCTAAAATATTTATTCATAATATTAAATAAACAAAAATCGCTTACAGCAGTGTTCGAGATGTATGCAGATTACGTATGTATATTTTCTAATATGCTTTTGTGAAATGCATGCAGAAAAAATCGGGGCAATGTCAATCAGGAAGTCAGAGTGACACGGTTTTGAACTTCCACTTCATTCCCTTACACTCAGCGCGATATTGTTTACATATTTAGCATCGATGTAGAACAGCAATGTTAGTTTATAGATTGTTTCATATCTAAAATGTATTGAAGAATTTTTATTAGCATGACACCACTTTGATGGATTCCTTTGTACGTGAGCTATTTTAAAGATGCGTACTCAATCTGTTTAAAACGACAGATCAAAGTAATCAAGGAGAGTAATATTTTATTATAACTATTGAAAACAAGCTTACTTAATATCTATTTATAGGAATTTCGTAACGAATGTGTTGATTTATTTTCTATATTCCATTTGAAATATGAAAGAATAAGAACGTTCACTTTTCTACAATGTACTTAATATCAAACGAAAAAAAATTACACGAGTAGTTTGACTTTATAAGTATTTCGTGATTAATTATAAAAAAGTATCAGAGATTATTCTAGAAATATCTGCCATCTTTAATTGTCCGTACACATTTGATATTTTCACCTGAAATATGTACGGGTTTTCTTCTGGTTGGAATAAAAACAACTAGCAAAATTATGCTATGTTTAGTCGGATATTTGTAAAAGTATATATGAAAACTTTACATATACCTCACTGTCTTTTCAAAAAAGAGGGAATGCTTTGGATTAGGGTGTCATGGAAATATAACAGATATGACGTTACGGTTGGGAAAGGAGGATGGAATACCCGCGAGGATGATATCATGACGAATGAATATATAATTCACTGCCAAGCAAATAGCAATGTAGCCTAGTAGAATGATCTCATGTAAACGAAAAAGGATAGTACACTACCACAAAAAAGTAAAAGGTAGGACACGGGAGTATGGTATCATGACAACATAAATACTACATTACTAATTGATGTAAACATTGAAAGACAATATATCAATCTGAAACAAAATAGTATGTGGAATTGAACATCACACGATAATTAAAGCTTCGTCTTCAGACAGATATATACTAAATCTTCATATTATATAGAAGTAATAGTATAGTTCCAGCTTTAGACAGATAGGTGTCAACACTCTACTAGTAATAGTTATGACTTTAGATAAACGCACCTTCGTTTACGCAATATACATATATGTCATCATTCCATCTGCACTTTCCCAAGTAAATAATGTGATGCTATTACTCAGTTGCTTTTTTTTCAATGCTGTATCTGAAGTAAAAAAGTAGGCACAAAAACACAAGCATGTTTCTCTACAATTGTAAAGTGTTATTTAAAAAATGTTATAAAATTATCACTTCGTTTGTTTGTAATTGACTTCGTGATTATGTCGTTGATATATTTAAATATGTATGTAAAAAATGTGCGAATGCTAAATATGTACCTATTACGGGCCCGGTGCAAATGCTAAATATGTACCTATCACGTGCCCGGTGCGCATGCTATATACGCACCTATCGCCGCCTTGGTGCGCGTGCTATATACGTATTGATCGCCAACCCGGAGCGCGTGCTAAATATATACCTATCACCGCCCTGGTGCGCATTCTATATATGTACTTATTGCCGCCCCTTTGCACATGCTATATACGTACCTATCGCCACCCATATGCACTATTATACACGTACCTATTCACACCCCGGTGCACATACTATAAATATACTTATCGCCGCCCCGGTGCACATAATATATTGTACCTATCGCTGCCCCTGTGTGCATACTATATACTTACCTATCTCTGCAAGGGTGCACATACTATATATGTACATATCCCCAGCCGAGTTGGCATACCTTATAACTCATATTATTGCGCCCCTGTCATGTAAAAAAAAACAAAATAGTGTGTGCTCCTGTTTTGCCACTATCCTACGAAAATAACTCATATTAATGTTCCCCTGTCGTATCAAAGTCCAAAAATCAAGTTCATTTATGTAGTCTCACTATCATAAATAAGAACTCATACTAATGAGCCCTGTTTAAGTTCAAGAAAAAAAAATTCCCGACCCCTCAAAAAAATGTTACCCTTCAGCCAAACACCACAAAAAAGATTTTACTCTCCCACAAACGAAAGAAATATTTTAGGTTCAAAAATTAAAAAAAATTGGACCCATCACCCCAAATAATTTCTCCCGACCCCCCCCCCCCCCATTTTTTACTCTCCACCCCAACCGCCCAAAACATGTTTTACTCTCCCAAACCCACAGAAATATTTGAAGTGAGAAAAAAAAATTTGGACCCCCCCCAAAAAAAATTTCGCAGCCACGCCCCCCAACTTTTCCCATCCACCACCACCGCCCCAAAAATGTGTTTTACTCACCCCCAACCCTGAGAAATATTTTAAGTTAAAAAAAAATTTGGTCTGACCCCCTAAAAAATTTGGCCCCACTCCACAAAAAATGTTTACAATCCACCCCCAAACTTCCCCAAAAACGTTTACCCTCAACCCCCACCCAGCCCTCAAAAGTTTGACTCTCCCCCAACCCTGAGAAATATTTTAAGTTAAAAATGAAAGAAAAAATTTGGCCCGACTCCTAAAAAGTTTGGCCCGACCCCTAAAATTTTCCTCGACTCCTCAATCTCTCTACCCACCCCAATTTTGTTTTTACTCTCCCTCAATCCTGAGAAATATTTTAAGTTCAAAATAAAAATAAAATTTGGCCCGACCCGTAAAAAGTTTGGCCCGACTCCTACAAGTTTCCCTCCCCACTCCCCCTCCTCCCATCTCTCCAACCCCATTGATTTGTTTACTATCCCCCAACCCTGAGAAATATTTTAAGTTAAAAAAAAAGAATTTCGTCCGACCCCCTAAAATGTTAGGCCTGACTCCTAAAAGTTTCCCATCCCCCTCCCACATATCTTCAACCTCACTGATTTGTTTTTAAGAAATATTTTAAGTTCAAAAAAAAAAAAATTTGGCCCGACCCCTAAAAATATTGGCCTGCCTCCTAAAATTTGCCCGACCCCCTAATCTCTTCAGCCCCCCCCCAACTTTTTTTTTACTCTGCCCTTACCCTGAGAAATATTTGAAGTTAAAAAAAGACATTTGACCGACCCCTAAATAGTTAAGCCCGACCCCTAAAATTTTCCCCGACCCCTCAATCTCTTCAGCACCACCCCCAACTTTTTTACTCTCCCCCTACCCTGATAAATATTGGAAGTTAAAAAAAAAAGAAATGGCTCGATCCCCTAATAAATTTGGCCTGCCCCCTAAAAATTTCCCCGACCCCCCAATTACTCCAGCCCCCGTCCAACTTTTTTTTACTCTTCCCCAACCCTGAGAAATATTTTAAGTTCAAAATAAAAATAAAATTTGGCCCGACCCCCTAAAAAGTTTTGCCCGACTCCCCCATCTCTCCAACCCCACTGATTTTTTTTTACTCTCCCCCAACCCTGAGAAATATTTTAAGTCCAAAAATAAATAAAAAATGTGGCATAACCATTAAATAGTTCGGCCCGACCCCTACAATGTTCCATGACCCCGTAATCTCTCCAGGCCACCCCCTACTTTGTTGTTACTCTCCCCCAACCCTGAGAAATATTTTAAGTTAAAAAAAAATTAGGCGTAACCCCTAAAAAGTTTGGCCTGACCCCTAAAATTTTCCCCGACCCCCAATCTCTCGACCCCTAAAAAGTTTGGCCCGACCCCTAAAATGGTCCCCAACTCCTTCATCTCTCCATCCTACCTCCCAAGTGGTGTATTACTCTCCCCTTACCCTGAGAATTACTTTAAGTTAAAAAAATAACAATTTCACCCGACCCCTAAAATTGTCCCCTTCCCTCTTCCCCCATCTGTCTAACCCCATCTTTCGAATTTGTTTAACTCTGCCCAACCCTGAGAAATATTTTCAGTTAAACTCCTTTTTTTTAAAATTTGGCACGACACCCTAAAAAGTTTTGCCTGACCCCTAAAAATTCCCCCGAACACCCAATCTCTCCAGAGTCCCCCTCCAAATTTGTTTACTCTCCCCCAACCCTGAGAAATATTTTAAGTAAAAAAAAAGAAGAAATTTGACCCGACCCCTGAAAAGTTCGGCCCGACTCCTAAAAGTTTAACCGACCCCTTAATCTATCCAGCCCAGCCATCCCAATGTGTATTTTATTCTCCTCAACCCTGAGAAATATTTTAAGTTCAAAATAAAAAAGAAAACATTTGGCCCGACCCCTAAATAGTTCGGCCCGACTCCTAAAATTATCCCCGACCCCTTAATCTCTCCAGCCCACCCCCAAATGTTGTATTACTCTCCCCCGACCCTGAGAAATATTTTAAGTTAAAAAAAAATTAAAGAAATTGGCGTAACCCCTAAAAAGTTCGGCCCGACTCCTAACATTTTCCTCGATCCCCAATCTATCGACCCCTTAAAAGTTTGGCCCGGCCCCTAAAGTTTTCCCCGACCTCCTCTCCCCATCTCTCCGACCCCACTCAATGTTTTTTTCTCTCACCTAACCCATTAGAAATATTTTAAGTTCCCCCCCCAAAAAAAAATAAGAATTTGGTCTGATCCCTTAAAAGTTTGCCCCGACCCCTAAAATTTTCCCCGACCCCTTAATCTCTCCAGCCTACCCCGAACTTTTCTATTACTCTCCCCCAACCCTGAGAAATATTTTAAGTTAAAAAAAAAAATTTTGGCCCGACCCGTAAAATTTTCCCCATTTCCCCCTCTCCCCATCTTTCTAACTCCACCTTCCGAATTTGTTTTACTCTGCCGAACCCTGAGAACTATTTTAAGTCAAAAGACAATGTAAAAAATTTGGCCTGACCCCCTAAAAAGTGTTGCCTGACCTCTAAAAATTTCCCCGAACACCCAATCTCTCCAGTCCCCCCAACTTTTTTTTACTCTCCCCCTACCCTGAGAAATATTTTAAGTTAAAAAAAAGAAGAAATTTGACTCGACCACTGAAAAGTTCGGCCCGACCCCTAAAATTTCCCCCTACCCCTTAATCTATCCAGCCCACCCACCCCAATTTTTAATTTACTCTCCCCTACCCTGAGAAATATTTTAAGTTCAAAATAAAAAAGTACAAAATTTGGCCCGACCCCTAAATAGTTCGGCCCGACCCCTAAAATTTTCCCAGACCTCCTCCCCCATCTGTCCAAGCCCACTGAATTAGTTTTTACTCTCCCCCAACCCTAAGAAATATTTTAAGTTCAAAAAATGTTTTTTTTAATTGCCTGACCCTTAAAAATTCGGCCCGATTCCTAAAATGTTCCCCGACCCCCTTAATCTCTCTAGCCCACCCCAACTTTTGTATTACTCTCCCCCAACCCTGAGTAATATTTTAAGTTAGAAAAAAAAAATTTGACCCGACCCCCTTAAAAGTTTGGCCCGACCCCTAAAAAGTTCCCTACCCCTCCCTCCATCTCTCTAACCCTACCCTCCGAATTTTTTTTTACTCTTCCGAACCCTGATAAATATTTTAAGTTAAAACAAAAATTGTCCCGACCCTCTAAAAAGTTTGGGCCGACCCCTACAATTGTCAACGACCCGCCAATCCGGAGCACTAATAAAATCACTTTGATGATCCCACCTCCTTTTCATCTGCAAAATACTCCGAAGAGAAACGTAGATGGCGTTAAGATATTATTCAAACTTATCACTACAGTAGGTCTATCTCGGATATTGAGCACTTTTCTCCCGGATACCGCCGAGTATTTAGAAAATCAAGAAGGCCGCTAGAGCACTACTGAAATCACTGTTACCGATTCCCCTCCTATTCATCTGCAAAATAGTCCAAAAGGGGAACGAAGATGACGTTAAAATATTGTCCAAACCTATCACTACACTTGCTTTATCTAGGATATTGACCACTTTTTCTCCCGGACAACGCCGAATACTTTGAAAGTCAAGGAGGCTTATAGAGCACTACTAAACTCACTATTACCGATTCCTCCTCCTTACCGATTCCTCCTCCTTTTCTTACGGACAACGCCGAGTACTTTTACAATCAAGGAAGCCTCCTGAGCACAACTAAAATCATTTTTGCCGGTTGCCAACCGGACAGAATTTAGGGGAAGACCGGGTACATCCAGCAAGGGATTATGGGACATGTTAAGTGAGTAAGACATTGTATAAAGTTATTACATAAATACATTGGATAATTTCTAAATTAAAAATAAATAACATTGAAAAAGCTGGGAAAAACCAGACCCGCTGCCGAAAACTGGCCCTGTTGATCTTCAGCAAAAAATGTTTTTTGTTGTCATTTTGAGATATTATAATCCCAGGTGTTGTCCGGTCCTAAAGATGTGAACTAGTTTACAGTTTGCCGAGTAGTTGTTGAGGAGTATCTGGACATACAGACAGAAAAACAGACAGACTAACAAACAAGCATACAGACAACGATCCTTTATATAGGAGAAGATTAAGAGATGATTTATATCGTTTTGAGGATAGACAAATAGTGAGCATAGTTAAATTTATTGCGAAGATATGAACGTTGTTAAAATACATCTTTACTTTCACGCGCATAACTGAATATGAATTAGTAAAAGTCAAATAAAAAATCACACAAATTGCGTTGAGATAATTTGCCTGATTGTAGTGAATCAGGCAAATCATCTAAACACAATTTGTGATTTATGTTAAGCAAATGAAACAAATATTACCTTTAATCAATTAATTAAATATAATCTATGTTAAGCATGTTTTGAAGAGAGATGACAATCTGAGTAATACGCATTTCTTTTTTCGCCGAGGTGAACACGTTTGCCATGTGGCTTTTAAATACCAAAACATTCTGTGTATACCTATACAACATATCGAGAAATCATATAGAATGAATAAGGTGTTCCTGCTATAATAATTGTCAGGTAGTTCCATACAATACTGTCATATATATAGATACATATATATAGGATCAAATATAAACCAAAAGTAAAACTTTTAGTAGATGGATTTTTAGCATCGGCAAACTTTATATTTTCGAATTTTCACTGCCACTCCCTGAATCCATTTTTATACAACTTTTCTATCCCATTCCTTCCCGCTTCAGATTAATCCTACTCTCAATAACCTATCTCTTAACCATGCCTATATCTCTCGCCTATACCCTCAATCCCCCTTTCACTTTAACCTCCTCCCCCCCCCATCCAACCCTTTTCTTTTTTCTTTCTTTTTTCTTTTTCCCCAGCTCCTACAGCGGCTATTTAAACTAATCCGAACATTACTACCCCCGCGTTTTTTAACTCCTTCTCCTCCAACCTCAAATTTAGCATTTTTGTTTAATTTGGATTTAGATTTTCTTTGGACTAGATGTCATTTGCCTTTTTTTATGGTCCGGGAAGTTATCAATAATGGCCAGCTTTTCTTTTTTCAATTCCTTTTAAGTGCGTTTGGATTTACTTATATTTTAACACTTTCTCCACACTGCTCCTACGCAAAAGTTTTTTTCGCTTTCTACAATTCATTGGAGATCTTTTCAACAGAAATTTACCACCCGGACAAACCACATATCTTTTTTACGGAACTTTTCTTTTCTTTCACTGTATTTGTTTAATAATATTTTTCATATATTTTTCAAATATTTGAACTTTGTTTTTTCGAAAGCCAACTTATCTATCTTTATTTCTCCTCTGATGATAAGATCTCGATCTTTGAAAAGCCTTTGCTCAAGGAAAGAATAATAAGCACTAGTTTATTCCTGAATACACCTTGCATTGAACAATTGAAATTTGAAATAAATTTTGACAATCGTCGCATATTTATCACTCTTTTTTCTTCTATCTCTAGATACACACACATATATATATATATATATATATATATATATATATATATATATATATATATATATATATATGTGTGTGTGTGTGTGTGTGTATGCATACCTGTTGTGTTCTATAACATTACATTATACTTAACTTACATTTAATTAATTTGTTAAACTGAACGCTACACTGTTTAATCTCCATACTTATAAACTATATTCGAGGCATGATATCTCTATTCTATTACTGATTTGTAAGGACTATTTGCTCTTGATTCTATTGGATTCGATTACTTTACTACTCAATACTACATTAAATCAGAATGTAAACTATTGACATTGTTATAATTATTTATAAGCATTTTCTAAAACTATTCTTTGGTGTATTTCTGATTAATGCATAGCTTAAATATATTTTGGTATGAAAATTCTCAGTGTAATACATACGAATAATTTTCAATTTAATATGATTTCTCTTTTGAAGAGAAGAGTACATATGTAATAAGCAATGAATTAAAGGGTGTGTTATTATATGTGTTGCTTGAACACTTGCTAACGTAATATATTTGTAAATTATCCAATTTTAGTTCATCAACACTTCAATTTTACACACACACACTTATATATCCCCTATATATATATATATATATTATATATATATATATATATATATATATATATATATATATATATATATATATATATATATATATGCACGATCAATGACTTAAAACATTTGAATTGTACCAAGAAATAGAACATCAAGTTCAACATGGCGTACGATCGCTTCCAAAACAGTTCGGAAATACAGAGCATTATCTTAAGTAATTGTCTAACATTCTTATGACGAGCAAAGGCAATCAACATAAGTCCGAATCAACCTATGGAAAGGAGGAAATAGGGATTCATTTACTCGTGAAAA
The DNA here is from genome assembly GCA_963556195.1 of Sepiola atlantica. NCBI lineage: Eukaryota > Metazoa > Mollusca > Cephalopoda > Sepiida > Sepiolidae > Sepiola > Sepiola atlantica. Next base: position 62,514,369 of record OY744536.1, read on the forward strand.
GACATCTCCCTTACGGGGTTAAAAAGGTTTGATAGTCATTTGGCGGAAAGGTCGATTGCAGTAAGCACCAGGGGCAGCATGACCATCCACGCAACAATGACTCCCTACTTTATTTGGTGGAGGGAATGTGTGTTCATTCATCATGATATTATCCTCTGTCAGGGGTGGAGTGCAGTGTATGTTCGTTCAACATAATAGTAGCTAAGGAAGAACGATAACTCATGTTTATAATAAACATATTTTTTTTAACTAGACAATTATGAAATTATCGTTCTTCCTTTGATAGCATATTCATTTTTGTTTACAAAGATAGCGACTACATTTATACAGTACATTTTCATTGAGGCGTTTCACGTGGACAATGAAACTTGCCATGGTTTTTAATGATATTTAAATAAATAACTGCAAAAGTGTGTTTATTTAATTCGCTGTAGAATATTTTCATTTGTCATGATACATCCCTCCCAGACATTACCTTATCTTCAGTGTGTTAGGACGTACAGTATACATTCGTTCCTCACGATACAATTTCTTCAAGATTACTATTTGTATGTGTGAGGGGTAGTGTATCATCTTTTCTTTAGTCATGGTATCATCCTTCCAGACATAACGCTTTTATTTTTTGGGTGGGGGCGGTCGGTGTATGTAGTTCGTTCATCAGCCTCTCATTTGTATATTTATTAATTTTTAAGTTTCTAATGAATTGTTATTTTTTTATCTGTTAATAATTAAATGCATGCGTTTATTTTTTTAAATACATTTGTTGTTGTTGTTGTTGCTGTTCTAATTTACTTCCTCCCACGAAAGAAAAGTTAGGCACAATGCCAATATTAAACGTGGGAATAATCCAGCTCTCCACAATTAGTCTTCTGAATAGGAAACACATTACAATTGCATCGATCTAGAAAGATGTATCCTTCACTGACAGAGAACATAAAAAAACTAAGTGCAGATTCAATACAGATACTACATTGTGCTCCTAGCCAAAAGGTTAAAAAGTTAACATGGTGGTAGTGATGATGATAATTCTAATGCTGATGTTGATGCTGATGCTGCTTATGATGATGATCATCAAGAATAAAAAATGTTGTTATAGAAAAGAAATACACCTCACATCATCTTTATTAATAAGAAAAAAAGTATATTTCTTTAATATTCTTTATGTATTTTCTGTCTTTTATAATAAAGATGAAAAGAACAAAGTACCCATTTTGTATTAGTCAGTAAGATAAAATCGTTTTATTTGACGAATCAACGTTCCACCTTTTAGTTTATTTATTTTATTATATAACCAGTTTTAATGGGGGATTCATTGTCATTGTTATACTAAAAACAAATTTATCGACGTTGAATATGTTTTGGTGTTTTTCTGTAAACAACATTTCTCCCGGCATTAAATATATATCAAATAACAGTACGACAATCATTTTTTTTTAATTCCCTCTAAATTACACAAATGTTGAATGAAAATTATTTATTAAGTTTTTTTCAAGAATACTATAGAGTAAGTAATTGTCGCCCGGAAGGCAGGAAGTTTTTTATAGTATATATATATATATATATATATATATATATATATATATATATAGTCGATAGCAGTTTGCGGTTTTATTTACGTGAAAGCTCAATGCAATTGCGTTGTATATTTCCGTCATCCACATAATACTGTTACGCTGTATCACATATCTTTAGTATCACTAGACTAGCAAGTGCCTGAAGCTGTTATTGAAACTTGACCGTCTAGACGTGGTTCAGTGCTCTGAGCCGTATTGGTTGTCATTCAACGCTAGCTGAGATTAAGCGAGCTCTTAATGATGACGTTGTGAATTGCCTGAGACCACCATTTGTTTAGACAAAGTGCAACGCAATACAAGCTGATTGCTGTTGGCGATATTACTTACCGGAAGATACACGTTAGACGGGGGATGTATAATTCATCCAAATACAAAGTGTTTCGCTGTTGCATAGTTCTTCAGAACGGATTGTGGCACATGCTTATCAAGAACGTTTTAGTTCAAATTCGAAGGATTGGTATATTGACAAAATCCAAGAATATGCAAGTCGTTTTCTTTTTAAATAATCCATGTCCTTAAAGAATCAATAAATCATAAATCATGAATTTTAACTTGGTTCACGAAATTGTACTAACAATGTGCCATCTTAGAAAAACGGTAACTACTATATTGACTTTGTTGGAATTTTGAGTAGTTGATTTGGTAGCATAGCCACATTTTACAATCTCCATCGTCGCTATTACAAACCTGGTCATTTCTTATTAAGAAAATGAATAGACGAGGTCAACATCGATTATATGTCCTCGGTAGCGTCGATCAATTAATTTCCGAGTGAGTGAAATAATTAATGGGTCATATAATATGTAAAACTACTTAAAACCAAACAATAACAAGTCATACAAGCGGTCTAATTCACGTTTGCGAGGTCGATTCTATAACAATAAAATGTAGTAAACAACACAATTTTTAATCAGATGATTAATTATTTTAGATGATTCAGAAAGATAAATTTGGTATAGTTCTGACTAATAGAAATAACAATTTCCTCCGTTTCAATTAGAAAAAGCAATCGGGTTTCAATTATGATAAACATCAATTAATATAATAGCCAGAACTCTACGAATTAATATACACTGTTCAGTTCAAACGATGAATTACAGTTTCTCTCTTAGATTATAATAGAAATAACACTTTGTATTATTTAAAATGAAGCTAAAACTACCGCTGTTTTTAAATATAGACTAAGTTTTAGTCGGACACGAAGCATTGACAACACATTTGTTTACTGATGTACGCACATATATTTCGTTTATGTAAGACTAATATGGGCGTGCATCTTATGTAGCCGTCATGAGTTTACTACGACGGTGCAAACTGCTGAAGCAACTCCGGATAAAATAAGTTCGTAATATCACTGACAATTTTCTAACTCAAATGCTGTTTAACATCTATTAAAAATGTGAACCCCCCTACTTTTATAATTTATCTCATTTGGACTACCAAATTGATTTTGTTTTACGAGAGCAGTTTAAGGGGCTCACGATCTTGATTTTGTAGTCAAAATGAAATGAATTATCATTTATATTTATATTTCTGCTCCATATTTTTGTTGAATACTCTCATCAACCCGATTCAACTCCTCTGGATGTATACCCTGTGGATCTATACAATACTCGGATTATATATATATATATATATATATATATATATATATATATATATATATATATATGAATGCTAAAGTTTCCTAATGTATCTTAACTATATTACATCATTCTATGATACAACATACAATTTTGAAATACGATATAAACATTAATCTACAAACCACCATAAACAAATTTAGGTATTGCTAATTGTCTATTTATCTTTTACACATGTAGCCATATATATGCCATAGTTTCGTAGAACGTAAAACGGATGATGTCGCTAGCCACTGAGTACAGATAATACACTTTGATCTTATCTTAAATGTGTATGTACTTTACAAAAATATTTTTATGATCATGCATTTTTAAATAAATTAAAATTATTTGACTTATTATTGTATTATCTTTTAATTGTGGTGGGTAGTATAGTGTCAGTTCTGTTCTCATCATACCGCTATCTTAAGCATAACTACTGGCTTATCACATCCATCTTTCGAAAATGGGGCTTATGTATCATATATTGTCATGAGATAATCTTCATGAGGCCGAATTTCTTCCTTTTCGATGGAGTAGTGTACTATATATATTGTTGTCATAATATTCGCTTCCAAGTCAGTAATTTCTATTTTTTTAGCAACTGTGGTATTTTATCGTCATAATATCATATTCTCAGTCATTACATTCTCCTTTGAGCTCAGTGTAGTTAATGTTAGTTTACCATGATGTTATCTTTCCAGCTTAATCAAATTATGCTACAGTATACTGGTATTTTCATATAGAAAGGTCAAGTACATTTTTGTTTTATGAAGGTTATTGGTTTTCATTCGGTAAAATATCGAGATTGAATCTCGGTAAAATACTCGCAAATTGGAGTTGCCTTCGCAGTCTGTTTAACTTTTGATGCTTTCTCTGTGATTGCAGCTGACAAAGATCAGTGATTAAGACATTATTCTTACATCATTACAACTGTACATATTTTATGTCCTTAGTTTTTGTCAACATGCGTGGCGTATTCTCAAGATAATCTCACGTCAATTTCGAGAGGGGACGAAATATTAATCTGGGGAGACCTGTGGTGTCAATTAGTCTCTGACTCAGCCATTCTTGCAAGATGTTGGCAAATTGTATCACATTTCACGGATGATATTGGAGAGAATGATTGGCTTTTGCAATCAGTTTCTAAAGTATGGGTTGATTTTATTGCCGTGTTCAAGGCCGAAAGACAAATTACACCCTTCTGCAAATTAATTGAAACAAGGAGAAATACGTTTTGCTTCATTACTTACATGAGCATGGCAAACCCATTTTAATGCATATTGTGGACATTTTTCATGTAGGTTTTTTTAATCCGGGTTTTAATAGAGCCGATGAAATTTGAACATTCGTGAACAGTTTGGAGATCTCGGTACCACACCTTGAATATATTCTAGTGCAGTTTCTTTCACAAAGGTCGATTTTTACAAATTGACAAAAATATTTTTTATAAGTGAGTTAATCAAGCAGTCAAATATTTTTAATATATTTGTAGATATAAAATTCTCAACCAGTTTCCCATGTATATTACGGAGCGGGGTCTTGCTGACAACATCCTGATCCGTTTGGAAATTGCTTACTAATTTCTGGAACTACTTTCGTTTGAGAACTTCGATATATTCTGTACTTAGCATCCCGTTTTCTGAAACATTAAAATCACGAACACAATTGTAGGTGAAATGACCCCGAAACATACTTTTTCCGAGCTTATTTCGTTGGTCGTCGACAACATATTTGTCTGAGCATTAAACATAACTGTCCTTCCTATTATTCATTTCAATTCTTGTAATTAAAACCGCATTTGCTCTGTGTATCCATCATTGCCTTTAGCATTTCAGAAGATTATAGTCATCACTCCCACATCAATTGTGAATATGGCATCAATTATATTTCGAGGGTTTTTTAAAACTTCTCTTTGACCATGTATATTCTATCTCTAGGCGTTGTCTAGGTTTTCCTTCCCCAACTTTCTAACCTTTTTTACTCAACGAGGTGTTTTTTCCCATTGAAAAACGAATAACGATCGACAAGCCAACATCTACAAGATTTGCGATTTATCTGCTTATTTTTTGGTGTGTGTTAATACAATCTCATACTCATTGTACGTCTTTTAACAGTTATGTCTTGATTACATTCAGAAAAGATGATTTGCCGAAGACCAAAAAATGATGCAATCGAAATAAGGCAATAATCTTAAAAGTCATTTCATGGCAAACGAATTTTACACGAAAATATTCTTAATGTGTTTAACAACTGCAATACGTCAACTAAACGCGATTAATCAGTTCAGAACGCAGGGAAGTGTCCGCAACATCGATGAAATGGATATGTATATTACAAATAACGCCTCTAACCGCGAAAGATAAACTTCCCTCTTATAAATTTGTTATAATATTTGTTGATTATAGTTTATATATATCACCTTAAAATTCTCGAAGCGGTCACCATCAACCTACGTAAACTGTCTCTGTGCAAGCAGAAGGAGTATACCCACAGTTTGGAACTGATGGGTACATATTTTATTTTTTTCCACTCATTCAACCATTCATTGTTTTAATTCACTTTTCAAACATTCTATTTTAGTCGACGTGAGATCTTGAAAATGTGTCGACTCGAAAGACGTTTCGATTTCACCACTATTTTTTCTCCTACATTCAATTGTTTTTATATTTTAACCGCTTTACTTAAGTAAGGAAGGAATAATTTATTTTCTATATCTCGCTTTATAAGTATAGGCCTCTCCGTACTTGGTAATTATGGCTACCTCGCCATTATTATTAAAATCAATTTTAAAATGTTGTACCTATATAACATTATTTAAAATATAATATATATATAAATATATATATATATATATATATATATATAGAATTATAAAAAGAAAAAACTATACACACATTAAGGTTGTACACGTTATTACTTATTTCGACCCCTTAATTAGGTCTCCTCAGATGTATAAACAACCACGTCAAAAAACCAAATAATGAGAGAAATTGATCATCGTCTTAAAAAGATAAATTCCCTTTTTTGATTGGTCTATGTAAAAAAGGAGGTAAATGTTTAAATAATCGAGGAGGGGTGACAGAAGTAAAAGATTAATTTGACTATTTTTTTTATATATGCAGAAATATAAAAATATAAAAATATATATCAAAGAATTCGTTTTTACTATTTAAAAAAATAAATCATCTCATTTAAAATTTCGAATGTGAGCTTTATGGGTTAAAATATATGATGAAAGATTCGAGCGTTCACGATTAAAAACTACGTTTAATTATTTACGATTAAAAATTAAAAGACGAAAATGTAGGACGAAGATTACGGTTTAGATTAGAACATATTAAAAATTTAATTTGTATAACGTCAAGATTCGAAATGATTTACACTACGGAATTAAAGTTTAGCGACATTTAAAAACATTTTAAATGTCGTTAAACTTTAAATAGTCAAATTAATCTTTTACTTCTGTCACCCCTCCTCGATTATTTTAACATTTACCTCCTTTTTTACATAGACCAATCAAAAAAGTGAATTTATCTTTTCAAGACGATGATCAATTTCTCTCATTATTTGGTTTTTTGACGTGGTTGTTTATACATCTGAGGAGACCTAATTAAGGGGTCGAAATAAGTTATAATGTGTACAACCTTAATGTGTGTATAGTTTTTTCTTTTTATAATTCTGTTTTGCTCTGTTTAAATTACATTGAGCTCTGTTATTCAGATTCTCAACACAAAATTGAAATCTACACACTATATATATATATATATATATATATATATATATATATATATATATATATATATATATATATATATATATTGTTGTGTGTGACCTACTTACCCTTTAATAATAACAAAATGGTAGCAACCGGCTAACATAAATACCGGCATTGCCGGGAGAACATTGGGAGGCACTTTTAGGCTTTACGTGTTGAGTGAGTTTATTGCGTCAAGTTTTCTTAAATCTGTTGTTGCCTGCTGTTGTTGATTATTGTTATCGTTTTATTGCTTTCACGTTGACTGTTATTGTTAAACTGTTTTCCCTTTTACGACGTTTTTTTTCTGCCACGTTTTTTTTCTTTTTTTTCTCTGACACTTTTTTTGTTTGAATGTCTCTAGTTATTAACTAGATGGCGTCCAAAACGACTGAAAATTCGGAATGGTGCTAACCACCAAAAATGTCTATAAATGTCAATGATTTCGTGGAAGAAGCAAAAAAATACGAACACATGGTTACTGAACAAGGAATTACCGTGGATGTACCCATGGTGGCAGATATTAAAAAAAGAACAGTAACCATGTTTGTTGTCGAAACATTTTTTTTAAAATCCATCAGGGTCTCTCCTGAATTAATATGCAAGTTATTGGCAACTGCGGGTTTCAAACCGCAAAGGTTAATCAAGTGTAAGGGATTTAACACTTGGAATGCTTTGTTTCCTAACGAAGAAATTTGTGCTAATCTCTCACTTAATCAAATTACCACGCAGGACTATGTTTTACGAACCGAGTACATGGGTAGAAGACGTTCTTCAATTTCTATCTTCAATGTGCATTTTTATGCAAAAGGCAGACAAATTGGTGCCTTTTTTCTAAGATTTGGCGAAATCACAGACGTCAATTTTGACGAATTTCCAGGTACATGGAACTTCGAAATACTTATCGACAAGAAAGCTTATGAAAGCATCCCCTACTATTTACCAGTTGGAGAGGAAAAACTACCTATTATATTGGCCGGACGAAGACCTGTTTGTTGGTTTTGTGAGTAACTACGTCATTTAACTTTTGATTGCGCACAGAAAAAATCCACTCAGAAAACGACGCCCCCGATTATCAGACAATCCAAAGCTGGCCCTTACCTCGATCCTCCAGCTACAATTGGTTTACCTATTACATCTACATCTGATGACTCCGAAGACGAATTCCCTGCTCTACCTTCTGCAGAAAAAGACGAGGGATGGATTATTGTTCCGGGGGAAAAAAACCCGGGTCGGGTATCTCTCGAAGAAATTAGAGAAAATAAAAGCTTAAAAACGACCCGGGAAAAGACAGTTACATTAAGGCCAAAGAGCTTACATCTTAATTAGATAAGAATGTAGAAAAAAGAGAAAAAAGAAGGAAACAATTCAGCCACTTCAGATAAAATATCTACCCCTAATCCAAGTCCCCAGCTGATCACAAAACCAATAGTTTCTAAAAATTCTAATTCTCCCAAAGTAATGCCCCCCCCCAATCACTGGCCCAATTTTAGACAAACAGTACAAGCTTATCTATCTAAGTCCGATTAAATCGTCTATAAAAATCACTTCTCCTAAACCTTCTCCCTTTATCTCCTGATTGTATACCCCCAAAAATACCCCACCTGCTTCACCCACAAAACACCCTCCCCTTCGCCTTTTCCAGCATCCCCTATGGGGCCTAGCTCCCCTTCCCCCTCCCCAATGGATGACATGCCTCCCCTCCATCTATTACACAGAAGAGGCAGAGGAGCCCTTCTGTGTAAAGGAAAACTAAAAAAACCGCATTCCTTTCTGGGGAGGATATCTGCAAAGTGACATGGACCCAAATACAAACAGTGAAGCGTTACAACCTCTCCAATATAAATGAGCTCCTTAAATTCAATGAAGTCAGAGGTATGACCATTGAAGACCCTGCTAATTTCCCCAACGCCCCTAGAGTCCTTACAGTTGTAAGGAAGAAACCAGAAGCGAAGGCTCTATGGAAGATGCTGTTAGAGGCGAACAACACTTTCAATTTCACCGTTCCAATAGCCATCTTTAAAGATGAAGGTCTAGTCGTTTTAAGGAAAGATTGTTTTGGGAGGGTTCCCATAAGGTTACACCCCGCCCTGTATAGGATAGCGAAACAAACCTATCCTTGTAATTTTGGCGGCATCTCTCATGATGGTCAAATTAATGATCAGATGGGCAATCAATCTTTTGGGAGTGCTGTCGGCATCCTGACCACTGCTATGTTCGTTTCTGGAACTACACTCTAAGGCACCCTCATGGCTCTCCTTCTAGCGAGTTTGAATGTTTGGGGCGTGAGGGCCGACGCTCGTAAATTTCGACTCGCTACAGACCTTCAGCGCCTCGGAGTGGATATATGTTGTGTTCAGGAAACCAACTTGATTTCTGGAGACTATTTAGGTGCGCTGACTAAGGGTTTTCACGCTTATTAAGCGTACTTTAATTCTTCTGCTAGGAGGGTTTCCTGGCTGGTAAGCAAGTCTTTAGATGCGTAGTGTGACCCTAGCTTCATGGATCCGGAAGGGAGACTTTGCGTTCTGGATATTACCATAAAAGAGAAGGTTTATGCGCCCAATAACCATTCTGAGCTCGGTTCTTTCTTTCGGCGAATAAAGCAGTTCTTGAATTCTACTTCTCGGACGGTCATTCTAGCGGGAGACTGGACGGGGTCCTGGACCCCGATTTAGATTGTAATCGACCAAGGGCTACTTACACCGATCGGGATGTTAGGTTATTTCGGGATTTCCTCAATAAGTTCGATCTTATCGATAAGTACCGGAATGAATGGCCCTGTGATAGGGTATTGACTTGGACAAATAGGCGCGGCTCCGATTCGGTACAACTTTCGAGTTATATCGATCGGTTCTTAATTAGGAGAGTCGATGTAGGATTAGTTGAATGTCCAAGTTTTCATAATATAGTTTACTCAGACCATAGACTTGTTCGGGACCGGGTAAACTTTGATAGACCTAAGCCTAGTTTAGCTAGGTACTGGAAGCTCAACACTGCGTTGTTCGATGTGAAGGGCTACCAGGAACAGCTATTACTAACCTTACAGCGTGAATTGACGGGGCTGTAATTGGGAATAGGAAGTGGATTCATTTTAAGAAGGTTATAAGGTCCTTTACTGCCGATTTTAGCAGACGACTCAATCTATCAACTCGGGCAGCTAAAGTGGCACTAGCGTCTAGATTATATCGGGCGGTGGAGGTGGGGGATATATCTAGTGTTACTATAATTAAGGCCAAGCTGGCTTCTTTGGCTATCCAAGAACACCAGGCTTTAGTGATTAGGGCTAGGTTACAAAGAGTGCCTAACGAGGCGACAAACATGGCTGCTGAACTGCGTGCAAAGGAGCATCTACATGCATTTGATCGACATATCGTTCGTGTCTCATTGCCGGATGGGACTGGTGACCACAAACGAAGGTATTCTGGAGGCTTTACGTTCTAATTTCCAGGATCTTTTTACTCGAGAACCCGGTTTGTCATTAGCACAATTCGACCCCTATTTAGCCGACTTTTCTTGTCTTGAGGCGACCAAAGGTGCTAGGTGCGAAGGTTGCATCACAGAGGAAGAAGTCCGAAAAGCCTTAGGGCGGGTCGGCCCTAACAGGTCTCCGGGGATTGATGGTTTGCCCTACGAGGTGTATTTGAGGATATCGCACATTTTTGTACCCTTGCTCACAGTTTTGCTTAACTCGTGGTTTAGCAACGGGTCTATTCCCCAGTACTTGACCATGGGTTTGGTGAAATTGTTACGCAAAAGCAAAAATGGTGGGGATGTGTTAGATCATTTTCGGCCCTTAACGATGCTTAATGCGGAGTTAATGATTTTGGCCGAGATCTTCGCCAATCGTCAGCAACTTGTTTTGCCTGGTATAATTAGCCCCGAACAGACTTGTTCTGTGAAGGGCCGAACCATTCAGGATTACTTGCACTCGATACGCTTGATCATAGATAAAGTCGACACTGAAGACGCGCTAATCAATTTAGATCAGTCCAAAGCATTTGATAGGATGGACCATCGGTACCTGGAGGCTGTTTTGTCTGCGGACGGTTTTGGCTTGCAATTCCGCTCCTGGATTCCCCTCTGGCATGCGAACCCCGGTGTTAGGGTTGAAGTGAATGGACTGAGGTCTGGTGCCTTCAGATTGTCCAGATCTCTTTGTCAGGGGTGCCCTGTTTCACCGATGCTTTATGTGCTGGTTTTGGAACTTTTCCTTAACAGGCTAAAGGTGAATCCCGTCCTGCGTGGAATTACTTTGGCAGGTGCTTTCACCATGTTGAAGTACTCCGCCTATACCGACGACTTGACTGTGCTTGTAACGAGCAATGCCGAGATTAGTGTCGTCGACAGAGAAATCAGAATGTATGAAACGGTGACAGGGGCCAAAATCAACTGCGATAAGTCTATTGGCTTGCGCATTGGTGCTTGGAAGGGTGTTTCCTTGCAGGGTCCCTTTGGCTGGACAGATGGGCCGTGCAAGCTACTCGGCGTCTGGTTTTGTCCTAATCTTCAGCTGGAGAAAACTTGGTCGGAAGTCCTGAAAGGGATTAGGACAGCAGCTGGTCTGTGGTCCCGCAGAAATCTTTCGTTAAAAAGGAGAGCGGAGGTGTGTGCTTCTCACATTTATCCGATCATCCTATATCGTCTTTCAGTGCTCCCACTCCCGTCGGATACGCTGCTGGAGATGCAGCGGGCTCTGTTCAAGTTTTTGTGGCTTGGTAAGGCCCCTACGATCCGTCGCGAGATTTGTTACATTCATCATTGTGAGGGTGGTCTGTGTATGCCTAGCATCGAAATTTGATGCCACACTCTTAAGCTGGTTTATCTAGACCGAATAAGTACACAATCTGAGGGTAACGGTGTCTTTTGGAAGGAAGACCCCGAGAAAGCCTTTCCGGCTTTGAGAAGTGTGCACTTGGATGAGGGGGAGGCACACAGGTTACCCCGAAACGAGTGCTCCTTCTATCGCGAATGTAGACATGCGTTGAAGTTCCTTTCAAGGGTGACAGAAAGCCTCTCTGACACCCTGCTGTTGTCTCGAAACGCTTTATATCGGGTAATAGTGAGGGGGACTGTCCGAAATGATAGGCCTGAGGGCTCGCTTTGACGAGGGGGGAGCTCTATCAATCTGGCCTTGAGGGCCTGGGTCAAGGTGCCTTGACAATGACGAGGCATCACTGACCTGGCTGACGATTTGGAATTCACTCTGGGTAGGTAAGAGGCTTCATTCAGCACGCTTGAGTAATTATCCGACTTGTGTCAGATGCGGCGATGAGGACGAGACAATAAGTCACGTCTTCGTTTTTTGCCGCATTGTCGTGCCGCTGATTAAGCTTGTTGCAGGCTACATGGTTCGTATTCTTAACGTATCGTCTTTTTATTAATGTGTGCAGCAACTGGGCTCCGACAATCAATAGGCAAAAACGGTTTACGTTGTTGAGCTTACTAGCGAGTATGAGAGTTACGATTTGGAAGACTAGGTGCAAGACAGTCTACGGAGCTGAGACCTTCACTTCTCTCGACCTTAGTGCGATTTTCAAAAATGTCCTGAAGGCTCGCACTAGGGCCGAGGGGGTGAAACTCTCTTCGGCAGATTTTGGTGAAATATGGGTGACAGGAGCACGACTGTGTAGAGGGGCTGGCGCTAGATTTGAGTGGTATCTGGACGTGCCTTAGGCAGAGAATATTGGGTTCAGTAAACGAACTATGCTTTAATTTTAAGTTGGATTTTGACTTATTTTAAGTTAGTTTCTGTTTAATTTTCTATTAATGTTAAAGTTCAACAATTTAGCTAGTGTATGATTGATTCCATTACATGCCTCCATTAATTTTGTGCTCATCTCACTCCCCTTTTTATTTTCTGCCTCACTCCCCTTCCCTCTCTAATTAGGTGACTGAGTGCCAGATTTGCAGGTTACCCTTCGATATTTTCGAAGGAGGCGGTCAGAATAAAACGTTGGGGCTTGCATCAACCACCTTTTTCGAGTTTTCGATTTCGACCGGCAAATCGGCATCTCTGCCACATTTCAATAACGGGGGGGGGGGCTTTTACTAACCTTTATTTCTTTTACATTGTATATATCATATTTTTAATTTTTAGTCCCCCCCCCCCCGTTGCATATTTCTTATATGGGTTTTAAGCAGGATTTCATGGTATGAATTCTTATGGTGAGTAGCGATGGATGTATAGTATGAATGCGGTATTATGGTAAATGATGGTCATGATTGAAACTAGCTAAGTTGAGTGTTTTTAAGTTAGAGATGACCGATCCTTTGCCCACCCGTTTTTTGGCCTTGTGCCATATTTTGTGTACAAGTTTACGCAAATAAATATTGAGGCACATTTAGGCACTAGCACTGCCAACACTGACTTGTGTATAATTTCTCTGTTCAATACAATTCATTATTATAATATCTAAACGTGTGTTTCTGTTATTTCATTGTTGGTACCCCTAAACGAGCCCACAACAACTGGCGGCGAGTGATTCGTAAAAGACTTCGTTGGAAACACCTTGGACCTTGCAACCTGTGAGTGATAAACCAGTGTCCACAACACGGTCAACCTTCGAAAAAAGATTTCTACCCGTTTGAAAAGAAAACAAAAAACCCTGTGCTTTACAATTTTCAGCGACGATATTGGATACATCGAATACATTCAATTTTGGGACGAGTCTGCCTTACAAGAAATAACCAGTTTAAACAATTACTGGACGAAAAACAAGTAAGACAGATTTTACTATTTGTGTTCTTCGTATTTCAATACGGGATTTTGCCTCGTGCAACAAATTAAATTGGAATACCATGTACTTATAAAACTGAAAGGTGAAAAAAAACCTGCATACTACACACACCTTTTTTCGTTTCTGATATAGTCAAACATATTTTGCGAACAGACTTGTCACTGTAAAATCGTATAGTCGAAATAAAAAATCTGACAAGTAAAACCAAGTTACTTTCTTGAATAACTAGTCAATATTTTAATATAGCCATTACTTGCTATTTTGCATTTTCAGTCTACACTGAAAGTCAAACGGACTAATTGAAAAAAAAAGTTCCAGATGCGAACAAAATACAAATAATTTGTTAAATTAATTACCCAATAAGCCGGATTAATAAAATCGTTTTTTTTTCTTAAGGAACTTTGAAAAAAAAGATTAGCAAGTGTCGGTCGGATTCGAGACCCGTATGACGCAGTGATGAGAAGGGGTTGAGTTTGTTATTAAACAGTAAGCATTTGAAAAGAAAAAATGGTGAAGGACTATTTGTGACTAATTCTTTTTTAAGAACGTATTTTTTTAATCATGGAAGATTTCTCGAAACAGATATTGGAGATGATTAAATTTCAATCAGAACAACAGAAGGCAAACGATGAAAAACATCTTGCTCAACAGAAGGCAAACGATGAAAAACTTCAGTCTCTACAGAAGGAATTTCAGTCGCAGCAAATAAGTTTGTTGAAATATTTTGAGGAAAATAATTTAGCACAAAAGCGAGAAGATAGAAAATCTTTAGACGAACAATTGATTGGGATAAAAAAAAATTACTATTAGAGCAACAGACTGAATCAGAGAGAAAATTTGAACAGCTGTCCCAAGCAATGATACATACGACGAATTACGACAGCGACGCGTTCAACAAAAATGCAATATGGTCAGATATAGAAACCTTTAACTATGTGCCTGAAGAGGACCTAAACTTCGAATCATGGTACCATCGATATCAGGATTTTTTCGACATTGACTGTAGCTCATGGTCGGAAAAGAAAAAGGTTCGTTTAGTTCTTCGTAGACTAGGTACGGCAGAGCATACAACATTTGTCGATTATATTCTGCCGAAGAAAACAGGCGAACTATGTTTCAATGAAACCATTAAAATTTTAATGGAACTATATTGCCCCAAAACAAGTTTGTTCCACAAAAGGTGGAAATGTATGAACCTAACGCGAAAAGAAAGCCAGGATTACTCAACGTTTGCTTCGATCGTCAATAAACATTGTGACGACTTTAAGGAATCATCCTTGACAGCGGACCATTTCAAAGTATTAATATTTGTTCACGGTCTCGTCTCGCAAAACGATGCAGAGTTAAGAAGACGTGCAATAAGCAAACTTGAAACCGAGCCAAATTTAACATTGCAACAACTGACCGAAAGCTGTCAACGACATATTTCCGAGAAAAAGGAAGCTAAAGAAAAGAGGAAGCAGCAATTTCTAATATTAAAAATGTTCGTCGTTTTTCAAAAAAATCATACTCTTCGAAGGAAAAATTCAGGAAGGATATGCCTCAAAGGTCGGATGAAAAATTGCCAAACCACCCTTGTTAGGGTTGCGGGGACCTACATTGGTACCAGAAGTGTCATGTTAAACGAAAGAATTGTGACAAATGCCATAAAATGGGACACAAATAAGTAACACTAGAAAAAAAAAGTTACATAAAAACAACTAGAATTAATGGTGGCAACCTAAACATACGAAAGTATGTTACGGTAAAAATGAACAATCAAGATATTAAACTACAGCTTAGTTCAGAGTCTAACCTATCTATTATTAATATTAATACCTGAAAAAAGATCGGCAGACCGACTATGCTACGCACATATAAATTGGCTCGATCGCTAACCAGAGAGAAAATAAACTTTGAAGTTTCAAAAGTGACACTAAAAAATAAGACTTTAAAATTACGCATGTTCGTAATGAAAGATACAGGAAATTTGTTCGGTTCTGATTGGAGTCAGCAGTTCCAGCTCTGGGATTCGCCGATAAGCGCCTATTGTCAACGAATAGAGAACTTTTCTGCTGAAGCAGAAAAATTGAAGAAGGATTTGAAAGAGTCATTCAACAAGGTGTGTTCTAATGAATTAGTATTCTGTACTAAAATGAAGGCGAGTGTTGAACTAATTGAAAATAAGAATCCCGTTTTTAAGAGAAAACGAAGTGTACCATTTGCCTCTCTTGAAAAAAATTAATAGAGAACCAAACCGGTTGGTGGAGAAAGGTATTTTAACACCAGTTGACTACTTGGAATGGACGGTCCAACCGTCTACGTGAAGAAAAAATCTGGAGAGATCAGAGTGTGTGCCGATTTCTCAACCGGTTTGAACGATGCGCTGAAAGATTATCACTATCCTCTGCCGACTCCAGAAGAGGTTTTCACAAAATTAAACGCTGGAAAACTGTTCTCAAAAATTGACTTGAGTGAAGCCTATCTGCAAATACATGTAGAGGAAGATGGCTCTAAGCTTCTCTGTATCTCGACACACAGGGGACTACTAAAGTTCAATCGTCTCTTTTGGAATTAAAGTGGCCCCGTCGATTTTTCAGCAGGTAATCGACACGATGTTGGGCGGGCTCGATGTTTCGATCGGCTACCTTGATGATATCTTAATGAAAAGTACGAACGTCGGGGAGCACCGTGAGCACGTAAACAAAGTATTCGAAAGGATAAGCGATTTTCGTTTTACACTCAAGGAGTCAAAGTGTGAATTCTTTCTAGAAGAGATCAAATACTTGGGACATGTCATTGATAAGAGGCGAAGACATCCCGACACAGAAAGATCTATAGCCATCGAGGATATGCCGAACCGAACAACGTTACCCAACTGCAAAGCTTCCTGGGTCTCGCAAACTATTACGAAAAATTCATTCCCAGTATGCACAAATTGCGAGCCCCCTTAAATAAGTTACTTAAGAAAGATATTAAATGGGAATGGTCCGCCGACGGAATTTGACAACCTAAAAACGAAGTTAACTTCAGAATTATTTCTTACTCATTTTAATCCTGAGCTAAAAACTATTGTTGCAAGTTACGCCAGCTCCTATGGCATTGGGGCGTGCATTTTGCATAAAATGCCGGATGGCTCGATGTAACCCATCACGCACGCTTCAAGAACTTTACTTCCTGCAGAGAAAAATTACTTTCAGATTGAAAAAGAAGCGTCAGGTATTGTGTTCGCAATGACCAAATTTCACAGGTATCTACACGGCCGTCATTTTATCCTACAAACAGTCCATAAGCCACTTATCACCATCTTATGATCAGAAAAAGGCTTGCCAACCTACATAGCAAACTGCCTACACAGATGGGGTATAATTCTGTTAAATTATGACTTTGAGATGGATTTTTTACCGTCAAAAAGACTAGGACACGCAGATGGTTTATCGCGGCTAATCCCAAAGTACACGGAACCGCTCGAGGATACAGTTATAGCATCCCTTCGGTCTGAATATGACTATAGTAAAGTAATGTGTAACACAATAAAAGAGCTGCCAGTCACACTTGCCGATATACAAAAAGAGGCAAGAGATTATAATAATATTATCGAAATTAAAAATAAATTACAAACAGACGATGAGCAAACGGCAGAAGGTTTTTCAGTCTGTTGAGACACATTATTATACCGGGAGGGAGTAGTAATCCTAGCTACGCTAAAAAATATCCTGAAGGATTTCCATAAGGGGCATCCCGGAGCGACACGCATGAAGAGCCTAATGAGATTTTATGTGTATTGGAAAAACATGGACAGGGACATAGAGACGAAGGTGAAGGCATGTGCGGGCTGTGCGTCGGCAGCGAAAGCACACCTATTCAGTACTGTCCATGGCCAAAGGCAGAGCAACCATGGTCCCGGATTCACATAGATTTCGCGGAGCCATTGAAAGGCTTCTACTACTCAAAATGGCCAGAAGTTGTTAGATGTAAAAACCCAACAACGGATGTCACGATATGCGCGTTGAATGAACTGTTTGCCCGATTCGGAGTGGTGGACATTGTTGTATCGGACAACGGTACATAATGTATAATTTCTCTGTTCAATACAATTCATTATTATTATCTCTAAACCTGTTGTTCTTTTATTTCATTGTTGGTACCCCTAAACGTGCCCACAACATATATATATATATATATATATATATATATATATATATATATATATATATATATATGTTTGTGTGTGCTTGTTTGTTGGCAATTAATAGATTCGTAATTTGGTGACTCGTTCTAGCTTTTTTATAAATCTCGGCTACGTAACGAAAATATGTTGATTTACTGTTAAAGTTTTACTGCATTCTTTATTTGAATACTGTTTGTAAAAATACTATTTTTCTGGAGTGAACGACTTCCTTCTATTTTGGTGTTGCTTATATACTTCAACGCACGATTTATTACGTGTTTAGATCTATCTCACTCGTGTCAAATATCTTCCTATGAAGATTTTTCAATGTGTTCACATACACAACCAGAAATGAAAGAAATTACAACATGGATCCGGTAGTAAGAATAATACTATTTCCTGTTCTAAGAAAAGTATGAATGTCAACGGTAAATTTAATGTGTTATAATAATGAATAAGTTAAATTATGTAATACTAATTGATCAAAGTGGGCTAACATCATTTCTATTGTCACGAACTCGCGTGGACACGTCTTCAGTTGTGTGTGGTTCTTTTTCTGACGTAAGTTAAAAAATAATAAAAGAGACAGTTACGAAATACAAAGCGACTTGGAAGCATCATTTTGTGTTTTACTAAAAGTCCGTTTCTTTAATCTTATATTTATATCTTCTTTTCATTTTGTCGATATCGTAAAACGTACGCATAAAGCTGTAATATGTGATGGAAGTATTACATGAAAAGAAACTGGTTAATACTTACATAACAAGGGTGGTGTTTAAATGAGAAAATATCGAATGACACTTTCAAGGGTCACAGTTGACAACAGAAAGTAATCGCAAAACAACGTAAATCCCGGGCGGAAATGTTGTGCATCTTTGTCTGGCGTAACTTCAAGCAGGAAAGACGTGTCTAGAACACCCCCCCCCCCATTAACGGAGTGACAAGCGCGAACAATGTTACTAGGTGTAGCTAGACGGTTGGGCTATCTGAATTTCTCAATCACAAACGCGGACCCAAGTGAACCGGCTCTCTGATGTTTTCTTTGACACTTTATTCAACTTGTAATATTGAACAATGTTATTAGATGTAGCTAGACGAGTGAGCTATCTGAATTTCTCAATCACCTACACATACACAGGTGAACTTGCTCTCTGATGTTTTCTTTGACTCAATTTGTGATACACTTTTTGTATAGACATTGGCGTCTGAGTTGGATTTGTAACCGAAGACAAGCTAGAACCTGGGTTCCAAGACAACACGTGTGTATAAAGGTGTTATACACGGATCGGTAAGTGTAACTATAACACCAATTTAAGTTATACTCTCAAAAACTGTATACCATATTGTGTTTCGCTTGTATAATAGGTATATCGCCGTTGCCAGAATGACTAAGCAACACCGTACCCTTTTCAATTCAATTCGATTACGATTTGAAAACATTGTGTTACTGTTTAATTCAGCTCTCCCTCAACCTTGAGTAATAATTAAAAATCATATGTTTAATAGTATTGAACCCCTAGTCAACTAGAAATGAAGCAAGGGTTAACCGAACGACATCCAACCAACGTCGAGTACAGACTTGTCGTTATTCATGAATTAAAAACAAAACAAATGTTCTACTGTATTACTTTTGATATAAAAAACAAAACAAAACTAAAAGTATGCATCCGCCTGAGCAACATCTGCTAAAAAGACCTAATCTGGTCAATAATTCTACTTCAGATTGTAGGAGCGGAACGGAACGCGGCCAATACGCATTTGTTTAAGCAAACCAATGTAAGCCAACCACACTACGCACAGTAGTAGTATAACACATGCTTCCCATGTTTTTCTATATAATAGTTGTAATAGTAGAAGAAAATGCAATTATATAAATAATTAATAATAAGTAGTGATAGGAGTTATATGCATAGAGAATATCTATCATGGGAGCACGCGAAAGAGTCACAATTATACAATAAAAATATAAGTGCGTGTGTCTACATAGTCAGTTTATATGTTTCTAAATATTTATTAACTTATTTTCCAAAATGGTTTTATAAATATTTGTAAGATTAAGAATATTTGTATAAATATTTGCAAATTCGAATGGTTTTCATGAATATTTAGACATTTCTTATATTCAATACTATATATGATACTGAACTAAACGAATCACGAGTAGACTTGCTTAAATACAACACTGCTACAGAGTAAGCTATTAAAAATTGAAGAAGAACATATTTCCACTATGTATTGTAATTACCATACACACTTTTATAGTTTTATGAATATCATTTTAAGGTTAAATAAAATCATTGACCTGAAGAGGTCCCCGCTATTTTTTTTACATTAGTATTACATTAAATATTTAAAAATAATTCGTACACTCTATTATTCCAATTTCTGATCATGACCTAAATCTTAATGATTGTTATTACAGTCTGTATAAGTATCACATATGACTTAGATTTTAAGATTATAAATATCATTATAATGACTTTATTTGGCGTCTCATGTGTGGACCGTGCCGCTATCTTGCATTTCGCGGCCGGAATCTCAATTAGGATAAATTGATGAGCATGAAAGCATTTTTCTACACTTTTCATTCGATGCAACAAAGCAATAAGTATTTGTAAGATAAACAAAGCAGAATCAAATCGAATGGTTTTTCGCTTATGTTAAGTTTAAAAGAATTGATTAGCCTCAATTGGTCGGAATGTAATCATACAGATTTTACATTTGAACTTTTACAATGCAATGGCAAGGAATATATGTTCCCTTATTTGTTTTCCAGCAAATCAGTAATTACGCGTTATATATATATATATATACATATATATATATTATTTATGTAAACATTTTGGGATTTCAATATACTTTCTATCGCGTTATTCTTCCGAATATCACTTATTAAGGATTGATTTGGAAACGTTCTCCAAATGAAATATCTCAATTACAAAATAATGGTATTATTACATTACACTATTTTTAAAGAAATCTCATGAAAGGCAATCAATCTTCGACAGAATAACACGATATTTGGAACGTCTAATAATTTATGAAATTCTCTCGTGATGTACTTACATAACTACTCGTTCAACTCTCACTATCTTGCTTCTCATTTCTCTATTCTCACTTTTAATGTTTTCTCTTTCAACAGCCTGTCATTTTGTCTCACGGTTTCCTTTTTTTCTTTCTCCCACTCTGCATTCTTTCTTATCGTGTTCTTTACTTATTATAAAATATGCTCGTTTTTTCACTATCCAAAACATTATTGTACATATAGAAAGTGTGTACGGTGACAACACATACTCCAAGAAAACAGACACGTTTATCATAATTTTAGTATTATACAGATAAACCATCTACTCCTTGTAAAAATGATGCATGCTAAGTTATAGGGTGCTACACTTTCAGGAATTCAATGTCGATTCCACTAAAGGAAGAAGCACACATTCATTTTATTTTGACTGATACACTCTAATATATGTTAGAAATTATTTCTCATAAAACTGAATAACGAATAGCATTAACAATTTTTAAAAGTAGATTTTTAATTTATTAAGGCTTAGGGTTGATAATTTGTATCATTTGAACTACTATTTTAATCTTGATTTTTATTTTCACAAAGTCTGGGTTTTGAAATCTTCCAGCCCAATCAGAAAGAAAAACGTAAGATTAAAACATAAAATGTTGATGATTACATTGGCCGACTGTTTATGAATATAACATCCAAAATGAAATTTGAAAAATTATGTATTTCGTGACATTGACGCCGAGGAGGGTAGACAGGTACACACAAAGTCTCTTCCGGGAACGTTTTTTTTTTTTAAATAAGCCTAATTTTTTCGTGTCCAGTACATTGGAAATGCATAAACAAACTGATAGGAGGACACACATTGTGAGTTTTGTATATAAAAGAGAATAAACATGTTACCAGAATTCGCATATATGTGCTAGTTTTACATTCCTCTTAATATTCAGAATATAAAAATGTCGGGGTATAAAGTAAATCATTTGCGAACTGCGACACAAAATTTGCCACATTCTCTTACTCTAGTAGATTACTCAGACGGTGGGTATCACGTTAACACCTTCCGTACTATGTAGACGACATGTAGCAGTAATACACGTCGCTATAGTATTGAACTATTTTAATTGCTCTTTCTTTTGATTAGGTATTTCTTTTATTTGTAATAGCTGAGGTTATAAAAGTTTTTAAAATAGGCAATGCGCTATGATTTTGGGTTTAACATTTTTGTATAGTATACAGTATATATGCATAATAACGTATAGGTTTTCCTCAACCTCATACATATGCCGCTTTCTATCCAAGTTCATAAAAATGAGAGAAATGGTATAAGATTATCGACTACGTGCACTTGAACATTCCTGTCTGTAACGCTCATCCTGGACACGTAGGTCTAGTTATTGATTTAAAATAGGATGTTCCACTTTTCTCCTCTATCTAACTTCATTATAACAATATGTGCCAGGTATTAATTTAACACACCACGTTCAATATTACTATAAGCAGCCACACACAGTCTAATACATGTTCCTTATTCTTTTGTTAACATAAATGTTGTGTGCAAATTTCATATTTGCCAATTTTGATAAACTCGCTAAAAATTAGATGACATACTTTATTTCCTTTCGAAACGAGTATTACTTAAAGAATAATGAGTGTATGATGAATAATTTATTTATTTGTATTAATGAATTTACAATGAATAGTTGAACTGTATATTATTTTTTGTTGTTCTCTTTTGTCTTATTTAATATTGAAACTCCCATTATTGTATTAGTGTCTAATAAAAACGTATTCCTTGTAGCGTCGTAGTATGACGTCAGATCATTTTGCGATGAATGAAGTGTTAAAATATAAGGGTTATTCGCATAGATATATAAAGCATACATCACTCGATCGCTCGCCGAAAAGCATAGCAAGGTAACATTATTAGAATTACTACATTACAAAAAGAGAATGATTAACACCAACACTGCACTTTATCGTATTCATTTTAGTATATTCTTTTGCCAGTAAAATATTACAATTATTATTTTGTCTTCACTAATTATTTTAATGGATAATTATAATGGACAGTTTTATTTCGCCCCAGTGATATGAGATCAGCATCGTCTTTCTGTTATCTTTGTGAATCAATACCATTGAAATATAAACGTGATTCGGATTAGAAAACATACATTTTGCTGTACCAGAGCATTTCCTCAATATAGAGGTGTGTGTATTATGAAGATCCCTATTTAGGTTTCTAGTTTTTGTGGGAAACATTTTGGAAGAACCGAGTTTTATAGAAAATTGTTAAAGGAAAACAATTTTAAGTAATGTTTAAATATGTGAGAGATCAAGAGAAATGTTATACAATAAACAAACAAAATACAGAGTACAAATGCATAAGTTCACAAAAGAGATAGTTTATATAAAAGTTTTAGACATGGAAGTTTACATAGGTAGGAAAACATAGAATAATTGTACATATGTAAGTGTCCATGCCTAACAAGGAAAGTTTCATTAGTTGAGATATTGAGGAAGCCTGAGTCGATATATTATAGACTGGGAATAATCTACGGGTTTGAAAAATTATAATCAAATCTTCCTGACTCAATTATATGAATTGTATATCATTGGTAGTTATTAAATATGGTCAATAATCATTTGTTGCCATATTTTAAAGTTCAGTAAGAAATGTATGAATTATTACAATTGTTAAGTGTATACGTTTGTTTTCAATCAGGGTAAATCAGCAGACGACATTGAAAAGGGATTCCAGAAGTGTGTGTGTGTGTGGGGGGTGTCTGCGTGTGAGAAAGACAGTAAAATAGTGAATGCATTGTGTTTGAGTTTGTGGCAGAGTGACTATGTGTGCGTCATGTTTAGACACTGCATTCTCAGCGTTCCAAGGCCCTACAGAGGCCCCCTTTGTAGGACCTTAGAACGCTGATGGGGCTGGACAAATATCAATGTTAGCTTTCTCGTTTATTTGGGCTAAACATTCAGTTGAAGAAAATGTGTGGCCTTGGTCGAGGTGGTACCAAAAAGACAATTCCATACATTCAGAATACTCCGCTGATTGGTTCAATGTATAGTTATGTCCTCCTATAAAACCTCGTCTCTACATGTGTGTTAAGGAATGTTGTATACTTACCTGCCTCCAACTGTATACAATGTTAGATAGATGATTCGTGTTGAGTAAGGAATCCAGCTTTCCTTAGAAATTGCCACTTTTTATCGTAGCAGAAGTTACATCATTATACCCGGCAGCATTCCATCTAGAGGCGGTTCAGAGGTTGGTTAGCAATAAATCAATCCGAAGGAAGAGGTACTACCTAGGGTGGATGGCCCCCAGACACCGAAGAGAACCATACCCCTCTCTGGAGTCGTGCATATGTGCATGATTCTGATAGCCTATATCTTTTTACTGAAATCGAATCAGTCTAGGAAGCCCTGGTTAGTATTTCCCTGAGCGAAAATACAGCTCTAATTCAATGATTTAGCCCAAACATCATTAATAGATTTTTCATTCATAAAGGAATAGATGATCTTCATTTGATTTAGTATGCGTTCTCACATCATTAGCATAGTATTTATCGGTAAGTTGGCCTGCCACGCTTCAGTTTGAAAACGTATTTATATTGCAAACTTCTCAAATTGAATTGACGTATCTTTTGTAAGTGTAGGTAGCGAAATGAGAACATAATACTCTCAAGAGACGATGACTTAAAAGGTGAAAAACACTATCCCAAGTATCAGCAGGTTGTCAGTCTACGATATATGCACAATTCAGTTTCTCTATATTACATCAGTATCGAGAAGCCACTTAACTCTACGAAACTGCTCATCCGAGTCATTAACGAAAACTGTGTTTTGACGATTCTATATAGATGTGAAACAAATATACACAAGTGAAATGTTTGACCCATTACATATAAGTCCATAACAGCACAGCAAATCTGTAATTTGCCAAGGAATTGAAAAGCCGTATATGGCTGACAACATATAGCGGGAGAACGCTAACTCTCTGGCCTAGAGGAATAAAGTAGACATTATAGACACCACTTGGAAGGACACATCGAAGAAGAAGCGACAACAATATCTTAGGTAAACATTGTATAGAATTAAATACATAATGGGAAGCAATAAGTATAAATAGTAGATTACAACACTAGTAAGAAATGTTCAATATGAATACCGGTAAAATAATAAATAATAATGTTTAATTTTATAGTAATAATAGTAATACTACTCAGCTATATAAGCAAGATAACGTTTAAGGCAAGCAAAATTAAAACGTATAGGCATGTGTCGTGTTAAAACTTTTATTAGAATATTTTAAGTGACACATTTCTAAAAATCATTACTGCAAGCGATACTAACATAGAATGATATAAATAAAATAGTTACCCGATTTGCCAAACTGAATGAGAACATATATGTAGATTCAATAAAGTTAAGTATTATGTAGGTGCTTCCGAGTTTAAGTAGAAGGTTGCGGAATTCTGAAATATAAATGTGAATGTGGTAACATCAGCCGAAATGTTTTGAGTATAACCATTAAGATTCGACTAGTAGTCCAAAAAATCTAAATAATACAAATTATCAATACTGATCTAAAAAAAATCCGAAAAACAAACAAACAACAACGTTAACAAAAAACAACAACATGATTCAAACACCACACTGTGAAGTAGAAAATAAATAATGAGGGTCTAAGCTGCACTGACACTAAGCGTGATAGTAACATTTCAGCCACTGACATTTCTGTTATGAGAACCGGTTTTAGCCCGTCCACTCTCAAGTTATATGAAACGAAAACTCAGAGTATTTATCTTTCTTTTCCTAGAAAACACTATTCATTAACAAATCATATAAGCCAGTATGGTTTTTACTGTCTGTTAATAACGCTCATACAGAGGTAGCGCCGAGGGGGGTGTTTTCAACTCTATCGTCTGGTTATAAACTAGTCAAGTCAGAGACGGCCTTGTTAGAATTTCCTGAAAGTGAATAAAGCTATACAATCAGCCTTCAATTATCGAATTTGTAAAGAATTGATCGATTTCAGTACGATAAGAAAGGGACACTTGTAAATCATGTATAATTCATCATCGTTATATTCAACACTTTAATGTATTCTTCTTTATTATGCTTGTTTTGAATTAGGGTGAAACCTTTTTTTAAATTCTTCAGAAAATTAAATGTCCGGTTGATTATATCGTATGTCGCTTTGTAAAGAAACGTAATTTATAATTACTTTTTTTGTCGTCTTCACTGCTTTTCTGGCGTTTCAAAATTGTCTCATACATGCAGAAAACTAAGTTGCCTAATCTTCAGGGAATTTCAAATTTCACAAATTGTATTTATACCTTGGTCGCATCACGTTCTGTTTGAATGCGCTTCTATGTTCTTCTTCTAAAAAGGCTGGCTATCCTTTTTTTTCAACATAGTTAAGCTCAAACAAGGCAGACCGACACTGTAGACATAAGGAAAAAGGGTGAAAGTTTTTTGGGGGTCAACCTAAATTGGAAGCTGTGCAGCGAGATGTCTGTTTACATTAGTTTTACATTTCTGTCTGTCAGTGTCGTCAGGAAAACAGGGAGCAGCGAGGGAACTCTAAAGTCTAGCAGCATGAGCTAATACGCTATTGGAGTAGAAAGCTATTCGACATCTGGGGATCTCCAGAGTGAATGGATGGGATTTGGCAGATTGTCGGGTTGGTCTAGTGAATTTGCGTCGTGGGGACACCAGATTAATCAGAGCATAATTCATTGAAGTACTTGTAACCATGGGACAAGGAAGCAATATTGCGGCGATAGGACAGGGGCTGGAGCTTGGTGAATAGTGAGGGACCTATTAAGTTGGCGACTCTTTTTGGACCTTGTCTAAGAGGGAGAGACTAGTGGGTGATGCCCCAGCCTAGATGTGGACACATTACTCCATGCATGGTCGGATGGTGGCTTTGTAGATATATAGGATAATGTCAGGTGTGAGAAGTTTACTACCACGGTAGAAGGAGCACATCTTCTTTGCAGCAGCCATGAACATGTCTTCAATGTATTTATTCTAATTCATGTTATCTGTGAAAGTTAGACCAAAGGCTTTGGATGATGAACTCTACGGTAGTTTGTTATTTGTCATGGCAATCGGTGGTTGAAGAGGTTTTTGTAGTTATTGAAATATAAGAACATTGTATTTGCAGCATTAAAAGTTATCATCCATTTTTGACTCCAATCCGCTACAGACTGGAGGGAATTTTCTAAGGATTCAGCCATTGCCTCAGATATGTGCACATCGGTTTTGCCTACATGACGAAAATAGAGCATGGTGTCGTCAGCAAATAGTCCTATCTCAGTCTCAAGAGAAACAAGGTTAAGCAAGGCATTTGTTGTATAGTTTGGAGAGGATAGGGGCCAGCTCAGCAGAGCATTTCTTTATTCTTATTACTGGTATGAGATCAGGCCCACAGACTTTGGAAATGGCAAGGTTGTGCATGATGTCTTTGAGCTGTGATGAGGTGATGACCATGTTCTAAAATTGTAATTTAGGGAGAACATTTAGAGAGGGAGTCGTTTGCTGAGTCCAAATTGGAGTTTAAGGCGAAACACTGGGCTAGTAGTTCAGCATTTTCAGTTTCCGTGCAAACAATATCGTTGTGATTTAATAGCGGGGAATTGTCGATTGCTCATCGTTCATCACCCTATTGTAGATTTTTCTTAAAACACGAGTACCTAGTATATATTATTAAATGCGACTTTTGGTTATCTATGTATACCTTCGTTTTGTTTTATCTATCACTACTTTGCAATCACTTCTTGCCTCTATAAACTTCGGACTGTAAACTCTTTTTTATACTCCCAAAGTATAAATAATGAACTTTTATTCCAGCCTTGATGGAAGACAAGTAAATGTACAGTGGTGGCAGAGAGGTAATAACTATTTAATCATATTTTGTCAGTTCATATATTTTCTCACGCTTGCACTATGCGTTCTCTCAAAAAGCTTGTCTTCTCTCTCACATTGCATTTTTGTGCCCTGTGAAGTCATATAAGTTTCTATGACTACTAACAGTCACGCCATCCTCACGTTGAGTTTTGCAAGTTGACCCGGCTTACCAGCCAATTTTTGCTATTCTTAAAAAACACTGTTATATATTAGTTTGTATACTCGCCCAATATGTTACATGTGACCTATTTAATGTAAAGGAATACACACAGCGTTCTATATAGCCTCTTAATAGGGGTCTGTCTGTATATTTGTAACCTCTGGCGGCCAAGGTTGACGATACTATCATAATATATATTGCTTCTGTCAGGCTGTGCTTAGAATGCCCGCAGATGATTAAAATACATTCTATAAACGGCTTCATTTTCATATAAATAACTTTGTTGTTGCGTTACTGCATGAATTGCATCGAACGTCGCTTGACGCAACAGTTAATTGCCACTTAAATAAAGCTAGCAGAGTGCGTTATATAAAATGTTAAATAAAACAGTATTTTGTACTTAGGGCAATGATTACTGTTTTTGTAAGGTACACATGTAGAGTTTATTTGGCTTCTGCAGATGAATTTTGTTTGCGTCTTCAACATTTGTAATTGGTTTTCGCTGTGTTCACTTTAAAACATTGCACATTGTATGAGTATGCCTCTTTTCGCAAAGGCAATTACAAAAATATAGTATAGATAGGAACTAAAGATCGGTATTTTTCTGTATAACGGGATGCAATAATTACGTTTATTATCATTACTTCTTGATCTATTAAACGACATACAACCAAGTTACGATTGTAAGAAGGACTTAATGAGTCAATTGTTATATAAGCTGAAACTGTAAAACAGAAGAAATACATTGTTTGTTCGAGACTAACTTGGGAGACGTTGACAAGAGAAACCTTAGGAATGAAACGAGGGCTTATTAGTGTAAAAATATGACTGCATAAATTACACAGTCACGCATGTAATAATATCCGTGTATTCTGCTGTTTCCAGTCGATAACGTCACCCTTCAGGTCAACAAAATCTTACTATTAGTATATATATATATATATATATATATATATATATATATATATACAATACTATTTTATAAATAAAGGTTAATTATTTAAATACCTACATACCTCGATGTTTCATGCTAACGCAATCTTCAGTGTAGGAACTAATTCTCAACGGTCTGTAGGCGCGAACCCCGATCACAAATCGCCACTGATTCGCAGTCGAGGATCTTATCCATCGGCCATAGCCAATTAGTTAGTAAATATAGAGGAAATTTAAATGTAAATAGCGCATCGGCGGCTATGTACTAAGCAGTATAAAGTGATCGATATATATATATATATATATATATATATATATATATATATATATATATATATACATATATATATATATATATAGAATATTTTGAAAATCAACACATGGTGCAATTTATATGCTTATTTTTTGGCAAGCGTTCGTTGTAAACCATATTTGTCAGGCGAGCCTGTCTTATAGTGTTTCTTTTGTTCTTCATGTTGATGGTATTAACCCAGAGGGCTCGAAGCAGAAGAGCACGTCAAGTTCTAACAGACGTAAGGATAAGTAGGATCCGCTCGATGTTATGCGCATACGGAAATTCAAAACATCTTTTAGGCATGCATGAAAATGTATTTAAGTGAAATATTTTGAAAATAAAAATAAAATAAAGGAGTTTGTATTTAAATTAAATGAAAATTCATTTCTTTGGCAAGCTTTCGTTGTTAAACAACTTTGTCAGGTTAAACTGCTATATATAGTGTTTTTTTCTTCTATCCCATTTAAATTGTATTAACCCCTACAGGTCGAATCAAAGTAAAAGCAGAAGAGAACGTCACGTGCTAAAAGACGTTAGGATTATTTTTTAAATATTTTCCTTAAATACATTTTCATGCGTGTCTAAAACATGTTGTCAATTTCCTTATATATTTCATCTTCAGTTGTTCAATGCGAGGTGTATCCAATAAAGGCGTGTTTATTTTGTCTGTCTTTAAGCTAGGCTTTTCAAAGATTAAAATCTTATCATTTAAGTAATTGCATAGATAGATAAGTTGTCAGGGAGGTAGCTCATTAAACATAAATTGCAGACAAAGTGACGTCATATACGCATGCAATGTAAAACAATTCCCCCAAAATAGTACTATATAAACAAATCCTTGAATGCAAACCTTCTCCTCACCCCTTAAGCCATTGCATTACTAACCCTTTCTATAACACCCAAAATAACACCCTCAACACTAACCAACAAATTCTGCTTACTAATAATAACTTTGATCTAACCCTCAACCCATTTAAGTTTCTACACCAAACAATTCTAACACAACTTTTACTATGCGTTTAAGCATCCAAACGTAAACTACTCATTATACTACAAACTATTCTTAGCCTTTTGGCTAAGATCAAAGTGTAGTATCTGTTCCGATTGATACTACACCCCATAAACTGGTATTGTCTTGGCCTTCGGGGCTTGATTTACGCCGGTCCATGGGTATGTCCTGTGCAGTTCTAGGCTTCGCCTTCCCTCTTTGGGGAGGAGTAAGTGTATTGCTTACTGCTTTCTGTGCCCCTACCGAGGAATGCCGACGAGACTGCCCAGCCAATTTTTAATAGCCAGAGTGTTCACTTTCTCGGGCGCTGGCTTTTCAAACCCCACTTTCCCGACCCGAACTTGGGTCACATCTTACCTTGTGGGAGTAAGATAAAACTGGCCTTGCCTAACCTCCTGGAGAGGAAGTAAATAAATACTACACACTATTCTTGGCCTTTTGGCTAAGATCAAAGTGTAGTATCTGTTCCGATGGATACTGCACCCCATAGACTGGTATTGTCTTGGCCTTCACGGTTTATTTACGCCGATCTATGGGTCTGTCCTGTGCAGTTCTAGGTGGTCTACCCTTCCAGACCTCGTCTCCCCTCTTTGGGGAGGAGTAAGTTTATTGCTTACTGCCTGAGGCGCCCCTACCGGGGAATGCCAAGGCAATTTTTAATGGCCAGAGTGCTCACCTCTCGGGTGCTGCCTTTTCAAAACCCACTTTCCCGACCCGACCTACGGTCACATATTGCTTGTGGGAGTAAGATAAAACTGGCCTTGTGCCTAACTCCTGGAGAGGAGTAAATCAATACTCATTATACTACAATTCATGCAAATACAACAATAACAACCCCATATAAAATACACCCATACATTTGGGCCGGTGCTTTTATTATTAAGACCCGGATTTCCAACCATATTTACTTTTTCAAAAGCAATCACCATAATAGCATTAGTACATCTTTTTAAAATTTGATATACAACTTTAAGCGTACACAAACTCCCTACTGCTTACATTAATCAATAATTAAAAAAGTCTATATCCTATACTCCAGCATTCGCACTTTCCCAATTGTGTATTTAGAAACGTTTATGATAGCTATAGGAGACAAGAGTAGAAGCATTTTTAATTATACAAACGAACATCTTTCCAAATGCAGCTACACACGAAAGTTTAAATATATCAATTGTATTGCTCACTCTGACACCTCTCTCC
The DNA here is from genome assembly GCA_963556195.1 of Sepiola atlantica. Lineage (NCBI taxonomy): Eukaryota > Metazoa > Mollusca > Cephalopoda > Sepiida > Sepiolidae > Sepiola > Sepiola atlantica. The sequence continues at coordinate 62,545,752 of OY744536.1, forward strand.
CAGCCAATAACTACCCTTCCACGTCTAACAATATCGTAGCTATTTTAACTTTAACCTCTTATCTTTTTAACTTCACAGCTAATCACCCCAACAAAATAGCGTTTTTCTGCGCATCTAATAACCTTAACGAATATTGAGAATAAATATTAGTCTTAACTACACCCTTACTAAATAATTCATGTTCACCAGAACCTTACACCTTAGATTAACATTACATTATAAGTAAACCCCTTTTTAAAATTATCCATTGCATTTGTTATCACCCTTTGAATACACTCTATTTAATTTGTTGATGCAACGCCCACTACTGACAAGCCACTCCTTATAGATCTTATATATTCCCCCTTCAAACCACACTTCCTGGTTACTTCTATAATAGCCTATTCGTCCCCCTTAAATCAATGTGTACTCAACACTATTCCATGTTATAACTTATCCCACTACAAAACATTGTACATTGATTCCCCTGACTTAATCGCATAACCACCGTCCCCTAACCTTACATTAGCAATGTCTTAAAGAATTATAATTGCCCACCCCGCACCTAGAAATCAGTTCCTTTTCGTGTATTTTAATATGTTCTAGCATAACTAAACTTATGAAACCCTGATAGATCTGGAGCTGAAAGATAGTGTTACAGTGATGTTATTTGTGCGTAAAATCTACCTGCTATACATGCCCCAATTGTTTACAAACTGCGAAATCTATAAACTTCTTAAACGATGAAATACAAAAAATATCTTAATAGTTACTTATTAAACACGTAATCTCCTAAATATAGTACTGTTCGGACCTTACACCTCATGAAAAGCTTTTCAAACCTTCTTAATCATATATACTATTGTCTTAATCATAGTCCTTCAACAGGTTATCCATTAGATATTAACCCTTAACGCGTTCCAATCTTTCACCCTATTATATCTATAGTCATAAGTTTAAATTCCTCTCAACACAAATGCTTCTGTATTGGTTTTATAGCAACCCGACCGACTCTTCACTGACATCATATCATGCTTAGAAAAATCAAGCAGGAGTTATTAAAATCTATTTTTACATACTGAAGATCAGTTGCATCTAAATAACCTCCTCCCACTTGGATCCAAGCGTAAGTCGAAGTATCTCTCGCTTAACCCTCTCCTTCCATATATAACGCTATCATATATCCCCAACTCTCACCGGCCTCGTATTTCACCTAACAATTTATTTCAGTCTTTAGACTGAATTGGATGAACATTTAATCACCAAAAAACCGGCTCTCTTTTTGAGTTCTACTTGAAAATATTTTGAACTCTTATCCTTAGAAATGTATTCACTAGGGTCCATGACAGATTTTAAGATGGTTTCAAATCTCTATCCCACACCCTAACTATATTTCCGTCTACGACAGAACCACATGGCCATCTATTTGATTAATTCCTTTTGGATTTACAATATTTTGACCAGATTTTACGCAGTTTCAACTAAACTCTCTATTTGAGACTTTTTCTCCACTGGGCATTTTTATACTAGATTTTTTTTTCTATCGGGACATATTTTGCATTTTGACAACCTTCTAACACACTTCCACCCACTTTCCATTATATTCTCAATTAATTTTAATAGTTTTTAATTTTTGCTACTTCCTTGCCTTCTTATATATTTATGTAATTCAAGTGATGATAATATTCCAATCTTTCAATGCCTGGCTTAAGGAAAAAAATAAACATGCTGTTCTGGAATAAATGTTGCATTGCAACACTGAAAATCAACTAGCTGTGTCATTCGTACATTTGTATTTCTTTTTTCATGAGCATACATCATTTTACAATAGGTTAAAATTCATCAAAGTACACATACTACGTTTAGTTTCAGTGACATATATATATATATATATATATATATATATATATATAGAGAGAGAGAGAGAGAGAGAGAGAGAGAAGATGGGGAGAGAGTGAGTGTGTGAGAAAGAGGAGAGTGTGAGGGAGAGAAAGAGATGTAGGTAGAGATAGAGTAAATTATCTGGTTCTGCTAAAAGTAAAAAAAGTAATACAAGTGCTCGTTTCTAAAAATCGAGATAACATATGATATACTACCATTGCATCATATAGTTCGACTGAGGTATAAGTTACTAACTGTATAGTATAGTAACAGACACAAATTATGTGTATAAGATTTGCTACGCATGTACTAGGTGAAACAGCTTGTTGAGCAACAATACATCCAATCGTCGTGTTGCTTATTTAGACACGCGTCTTCAGACTCATGTTAAGTTAAGCTTTAATCAAGAATATGTGTCAAGATAAAATGACTGTTTCATATATTAGTGTTAAAAAGAAAATAGAAACAATAAAGTTGTGTTTGTATTTATTCTCTTGAATCAGTAAAATCTGTTCTCAACGATTTCGAATTATATATTAAAAAATAATTCGTAGATCGGATTTGTCGGTGATCCAAATAATTATTTTCCTATTTAACATATAAGTAGAAATGGTGCCGCTCATCTCCCTTGTGTAAACACTACACTACTCCAGTAATTAAAGTGGTATCATGTATCAAGATTAAACGATGCAACGCTGGTCGAATCATTAGACTCAGATAATGGCTATTTATAGATGCAGTACGCGCTAATATCTATTTACTTACTTATTAGGTCACTATGTAAAACAATACATTTCAAGTAAAACAGAGTGGCAGTCAGACAACTAAACATTGTGTTTCAGTTATGCCAATCTCTTGTTAGTAAGGTTAAAATGTAAAGCTGCTAAATGACGGCAGTTAATTGAGAGTGTCAATGCATAACGTGACACCATTATATTTTTAAGTGCACGTCATTCATACAGACATGCAACCTGGCATTGTAGCTTTGGCAAAGTCTACAAAGTTAATCCTCGTAATTGAGTTACTGTACCTTAGAAAAAAGACAGGAAAAAGAATACTAGCTAAAATAAATACGATTCAGTGGATGGAGGCTGCACAAAAAGAGATGCAGATACCGAGTTATTCTCAGCACTGTTGTCGGTTTTAGAACACTCAGTCATTTGTTCTCTGAAGAATAGGTATCACTGGAGGCAGTTTTCTTCATCAAACCACATCTCCACATTAATCAAACTGAAGTTAGTTAAGCCAAAAGTGAACATAATCTTTACTCACCAAATCACCATTCCCAATAATTATGTGATATCAACTATCAATCGTGAAAAGCGCCTTTTCATCTACGACTAAGAGATAAAACGTTCAAATAAGACATTATGAATGTGCAAACATGACCAAAAGTTTATGGTATACCCTGTCCGTTGGAACAAGTTGACCGTTACTCCACGGCTGCCAATACCGCTGTAGACACCAAAAAGTGGCCACTACTGCTCGTCAGCGGCGTATGAGTGTAGTGGAAGGCAATGCTATAACACGTTGTGTGTTAAAGATATAAATGTATGTGTATATATATATATATATATATATATATATATATAAATACATGATCATATATATATATATATATATATTAATATATATATATATATATATTTATATATATATATATATATTTATATATATATATTAATATATATATATATATATATATATATATATAAATATAAATGATACAAAATAGAAATACTATTCCACTAAATGGAGAATGAAAAAATGAAAACCAAATATATGTATGTATTCATCACATGTTGTCTTCATGTCAAAGCTTCCTCGGAGTGATTGATTTGACAAAATAATACACACGTACAGATATTTGAAAACAATTGTTCCGTTTGTGACGTAAAGCCCAAACGACTACTTATGAAATTAAACATTGTAAGCTCAAATAGATGGTAGGTCTTAGAGAAATGATGAACTCACATCGATAGTAGCAGTGGGAGTAATTTTGTTAACTATGGAACGTGTGGGGGAAATTGAAAGTCGGAGTTATGAAAATTATTAAGTATATGGGAGGGGGCGTCATGTTTATTGATGTCAGATCGCCTGTAATCGAAGCTGGAAGGAATAAGGATTAATATAAAGGTCGCATAAAGAAATGGAGTATGTGAAGAAAAAAAGATAAAGGGATGACAAAGTAAAATATTGTTTAATGATGGATGCATGTCTGTCAAGAAAAATAATATCAGCAAGTATGGATTTGGTATCAAGACGGACCAGTTAAAAATCTTGACACGAATATCTGGGGAGCACGTTCGCTCTCAGACTAAAAATATAACCATGCCTGAACTCTGACCTTTCCTTGATCTCTGATCTAACAGCTACGTGGTGACAGGTTCAGTTTCCTTGTGTGAGGCAATTACGGCATAAGCGTGGGAACGAGGAAAGGAAGAAGGTTTTAGTCAGTCCGTGCTTAAAGAGCGTAGTGAACGGATGAAAAATCGAGATGTAATTCAGAAAAAGGAAAATTGGAATGTTATTTCTAAAAAATTTCTTAGCGCCTGGTATGATTCTTCCTTCCTATCCCCGTAATTTAGTAGATACACATTGAGAAGAAAAATCATGCCTCCTTCTCCAAGTTAGTGATGTGTGAGCTTTAAAATTATGACGAGAAAAGTATTCCAAATAACGACCCATTTTCGACTCTCTTGCGTCTTGCGCCTTTTTCATTTATGTACATAGAAGATACTACAGACACGACTGCGATGATGATGGTGATGATGATGGTGACGATGCTGCTGCTGCTGATGATGATGATTGTGATGATGATGATGATGATGATGATGATGATGATGATGATGGCGGTTATATTGAGACAAGCAGACAATGATGATAATTACGGCGAAATGAGGCCCACTTGACGATTATTATAGTGGCGGCGATGATAGCGATGTTGAATGACGACGCGTCAGTATACTAAGAAATAATGTCATAAAGAATTTTGACATAATGGATAACAACTTTGCATATGTCGATTTGGTGTGCTTGATTAGTGCTCCCACCATGGTCAGACATATGCCATGGGTTATAGGAGGGGGCAGCGTGGGATTCTCAG
>OY744536.1:62555717-62593217 GCA_963556195.1 Sepiola atlantica
AATAAATATAGAAACAAATATATAAACGAACAAATTTGAAATAAAAAATAGCAGTAGTTCGAGAGTAAGATAACAATTATCAAAAGTTCATAGTATGTTTGTGCTTCATATGGTAATCATTTTAAATAGCTAAGTGAAGTGACTCAGGAATCACTCTATATATATATATATATATATATATATATATATATATATATATTATAGTCTTATATGTAGATCATTAAGGAAGTATGTAGTCACTTGCACGAACGTTGAACAATGTATGCAGCAATACCACTCTCCTGTATCCCTGGATAAGTGTATCTCAATTTCAATTACTGTGTGTGTCGATTGCCGAGAGCCGTATTGCCCTTAGCCTTTGTCTCGTGATTCTAGGTTTTATCTACAAACTACGTTCGATCCCCCAGCGACCGCCTACAACCGCCACTATTGCACTGATGAGGATACCATCAGCAGTGTCATTTGTATGTGAAATACACACACTTTAATATTTTAATAAATATTTATAGTATATATATATATATATATATATATATATATATATATATTAAATAGTAATATATTATTTTCCCCTACGATTTATGTTATTGTCCTCTTCTCTTCATATTTTCAAACAGATAATAAACAATACTAAACAGAAAATATGTTTTTAAAACATAATCAATTAGTCAATGAACCATTCTAGTTGGTTATCACGGTTACCGTCAACAAACATAATCAAACAATTTAGTCTCGAATTCAAAATTATAATATTGAACATAAAATATGTGTGTCAACAGTAATAATTTAATTAATAATGTATTTTATTTAAACTGCGGAAATTATTCGTTTTTTATTGAAAACAACAATAATAAACACACGACTTCTATTAAAATACTAATATTTGTAATAAAGGATTTTATTTAGTTTTCACAATTATTTTTAATTCAATAAGTCTAATTGTAAAGTTATTAGGATGAATTTCACTAAGAAGTCGTTACTCCCTACGTTCAGTAATTTTAAGGGTCTTCCTTAGCTTGGAAACAAACAAGGTGACTTCACTGAGTCCCCCCTCTAATTATCTATCCTGTTGAAAATACAATAAAATATATTTTCATCCTAAGCTCTACTAGTATTGGATAAAACTCATATTTCTTTTTTTTATAACAAACCCTTTTTATAATTTTCTGAATTTATCCTTGGCTCAAGGTCGTTATGGTTTATTGCTATGAATTTCTACAATCCTCAGTTTTAACATATAAAAATGTTTTGATTACCCACGATGATTTTATAAGCAATAAAACACGCTGACATATTTGAGACATGTCTCCTTGCAACCCTCTTGCAGGAGTGAAATATATGTTGAAGTATATTATCTAACATGCTATTCACTTTTTACAAGTCATAACGTCTTGGCACTTGTAAAATTAATCATGAGCAAGTTTAAATTAAATAAGTTAACTTTGACGGTTTGATTTGACTCTGATAATTCTCGCATCATTGTCTTGCTACTACAAATTAATGTAATTGAAAAATAAACAGTTATTTTTTTAAATGTTAAGATCATCACATAGTCCAGTGTAAAGGTCTTGGTACATGTATTCACCTTCATCAAACTGCCAAGTTATTCACTCATTGAATCATTTTGTATGATGATTCTATTGTTGGCATTTGTTTCCCAGATATTTTTATAGTTAGAATTCTGTCTAGAAATACATCAGGTACTTACGAGAAAGATCACATTAAGGTTGCCACCCTCCTAAGTATTTCTGTGGAACGAACGGAATTAGAAGTTGGCACAACCACGTTATAAGTTCGTGTTGTTAACCATTTACCCACCGTCAACGTGCATCAAAAAGTCAATGAAGCGTTATAGGGTTTACTTTTACGCATATCTGACTTTTGTGTTTATCTATACCCGCTAAAACTCTGCATCAATTAAAACCATCCAAAACAGTATAGAAATAAGAGAATGTGCTTTTATTTTATTTTCAACTGTGATAAGAGAATCCATTGATGAATGAAATAAACTGAGTAGGTGTTTTCTACCAGATGCTGTCTCTGGATTAACTATAAGCGTAATTACACCAAGGACACCATTGTGCTCAAAAAGTGATAAAATCATGATGACGGTATATTATCAATGGTGCTTCAACTATAGTACACACATGATTATTTGAAATCGGAATGTTGACCACTTCGATGAATGTTTCAACACATGAACTACTGATTCTCGTTTAATGGCTCAATTAAGTTGTGTTGCAAATGAAAGCTCTGGAACCAAAAGTGCATATATGATAGCACAAACATATACAAGAAGCAAGAATACATTGAGTCAAGAAACTTGCAAAATATGTCTCCATTGTTTTCAGCCATTGTATCGACTCTTATTTGAAATGTGTTATTTCGAAAAGCGTTAGCTGTTATAATTCATTCAAGTAGGCAGTATTCATATGTGTGTAGAATATATGGTATTGCAGACAAAACAAACTCCCACCAAGCCTGTCAGCCTTACCAGATCAAACCAACTCTCAACCTTTGTTGTATAAAGCACGCACAAATTCAGTAGAGTGTTGTAGCCTTCTAACAAACATTTTTCCAATGAATTTTACTGCGTGTACATTTTCGGGAACTGACCTAAATTTTGCTATAAATGTGTGTGATTTATCTGTGTGCATTTCATAAATGTTTCAAACCCCTAGGAGGTGTCATAAGTTGTCGTTGGATACGTTATGCCTATAACAATTCATATATTACATATTTTATACTATACTAGTTACAATAATGTGTTCTCAGTGGTATGTTACAATTCTTTATTTTGAAAATATTTATATTATATATATATAAATTATCTTTATTAATTAATTAGGTTGCGTATTCCAATTAAAGTTGGATCAACACTCTTTTAAAGATACCATAAACCATAAACTTTACATTATTGATTGACTAATAGTGTTCATAAACAAAATGACATTTCATTAAATTACCGTTCGTTATTCTGTTTTCTGACTTAAGAAAATGTGTTAGTTTTATTATTACGCAGGCGCCTATTTACGCACACCTTGTACACTCAATGTAGAAAATTACTATTATTGATTAGAAGCGATTTCACAACCATGTTCAGGTCAAATTAGTTCTGCTGTTTCAATCCAGGACGAAAATACAACCCCACGCATAAAATACACATACTCACACAAACAGTGTACCAGCATAAAAGTCAGTAAGTATTTCTTTTTTACTTACTTAATAGCGGGGTTAAACGTGAAAATTTGATATGTCGTAAAACACAACATCATATTTTTGTATGCATAAGAATATGTATTATCAAAATAGATCCCGTATGAATTCATCTTGAGATAGCCTATAATATCGTCTCCTACAATATCCATTAGGTAAAATATGCACTATTCGTTCCTGTTCATAGTGCTTTTCTGTTTCAAGCTCTCTCACACATTTTATATGATTCAATACGAAAACACGCTATCCAATGTAAACGCTTCATTATATCTGCCTCATTAAACACTGCTTAAATATCCTTAATTCCAAATAATAGATCCGATTGGATAACGCTTTTGAAGATAGAATAATTATGAAAAGATGTATAAATAGGCCGCATAGATATTCGAGTTGTATCTTTTCCTTTAATATTCGAGTTTTCGACCTCAGAATACTATTGAGATGAAAGAACCTTATTACATCGATAAGCAGAAGCGAAAATGGACAACATTGTTCAGCAACCACGCTTTTGTCTCCTGTTCAGTCATAACGTTAGTCGACGTTCATTGAATCCATAAAGCCTTAAGAAAAACGACGATATAATCAGCGCATAAAATTATAACAAACCTTTGGTTTCGTTCAGTTAAATAGCCTTTCACCCATTTTCAAAGTCCGTATTAATTCTGTTGGTTTGAAGTAAAGATCCGTTTTGAAAGGGGCGCAGCAGGCGCATTTTGAGGCCACAGCTTAGCTGACATTTCCATTAAAAGGCGTAGTGAAACGTGGAAAGGAATACCGTCACAACGGATAATAATCGAATCCACAAGAAGTAATGTTGCGGCTTAAATTGAAGTTACACTTTGCACAAGATAAAGCAACAGTCAATGATAACGGATTCGGTTTCAATCAAACTATGTCTATACAATGGACGACAAAAATATATGCGATACACAAATCAGAAAATATCGTTGCTGCACTGTTTCGAAAATGTGAATTTACTCATAATAGTTGCCCCTAAAACATGTCGCATCTTCTTTCCAAAAATGTTTGAAAAGTATGGATCTCGCTCTATATCATGTGCTACCGACAAAGGCTGGCTGCCACAGTTCTCTGAGATGTTAAACACTTCCGTTTAATCCAAAGTAGGCATAGTTGGCTTGTCGCAAAATTCAGCTATTAAACAGATTGAGAATGTAACTCAAAACAGCTGACAGTCATAATAATGATGTTATTATAACTATTTTTGCTGGAATGTTATGAACGTTTTTTAGTAAAGGTGGCAGCATGCAAACGATACGATTGACATCAAATGATATCGTAGACGACATGAAAGTACTATCAACGGAAAAAAATCAAGAAGCCGCAAACGAAAACAAAATTATATACTTCCGAAAACAAAGCTGCCGCTGGTCCTAGGGGTTAGATTTCCGTCTCAGCTACCGATACTCTGATAAAACCCTTTTAGGAGGCTGGTGATGAAGATATATATCACTTGAAATCGTATATTGTATTAACAAATATAAATAAAGTATTTAGGGTAATATCCATGATGCTAAATTGTCGGATACATTTGGACAATTCGGTAGTTGGGCCTCATCAGTCTAAAAAACAGTTTATCGACGCAAATGAACACACTGACCTCAAACCTGACGCAGTCCATCTACCTGTATACGAGCAAGATCTATCCTCAAATTTACTAATGCTATCACATCCGAGGAGGTAATGCTCAAGGCATTCTTTTTTTTGTATCAACAGAATATAAAACCAACTTCGAAATCTAGTAGGGATGATGTTTTTTCTTCAATGCAGACCCTTCTAGACACATGAGAGTTATCTAGCCCCTCTCTAATCTATCGTTATGTTCATCGTAGTTGTTCGGCTGAGCACCAATCTCTTGTTCCCTCCTGTAAGACATTCACAGCCAAAACCCACATTGACAGAAACACCCCAGATTAATTTCCCCTATCTCTCTCTCTCTCTCTCTTTCTCTCTCTCCTTTTCTCTCTCTGTATATAAGATCAAGATAAACTCTAATGAGTACATTTTGTTTCCTAGAGTGTCAAACATGTGAAACAAAATGCTGTTATATGTATTAGATGTCTGGCTCCCTTCGCTAGGCTTTTCTTCTCTCACCCATGTTTCATTGTCTATTTATCTGTGTTTATCTTTATCTCTAAAATAACTGAATTTGACACGGTAAAAGTTGTTGATGCGTGTTGAGCTTCACAAATGCTCCTTGTTTTATGACGTTGATTAACAAGCTTACAATTACCTAAGTTGTTCGACGGTGTATAAAGATTACAAATATACTGGATCATGTCAAATATCAGGGAAGTGGTATTTGTCTCGGTACTTTGGGAGAGCTATACATTTAATAACTGATTGTTATTTTTAATGTATGAAACAGTGAATTGCTCTACTACTTACTATTCCCATTTATATTACAGATCTAAGCGTTGAGTCTCCTGCTTTTGTTTCAGGTCTGAGAAGGATAGCTCTACTCTATTATTTCGTGAATTTTATAGTGGTGAAATTATCGTATACGATTTCTAAGTCTGCAATATACTGCTATATTAGTATTCGACATATGCCAGCCCCGTAGAAACAGTGTATTACGTTTAGGATAGTACTGCTGTAACAAAGAGTGCAGCATGCTTCTGTATTGCGAGCGGTGAAGGATGTTTATGTGGATACGTTACTAGTGGATAGTACATATATGTTTTGGCCTGGCATTATATTATCAATGTTAAATGCATATACATTTTGTTTTTATCTCTTTTCCATCTATAAATGACAAACTTACTTTTGACTATATATATATATATATATATATATATAAATATATATATATATATACATATATATATATATATATAAATATATATATATACATATATATATATATATATATATATATATATATATATATATATATATATAATCGAGCATAATCACGTTGATACACAGTTACTCTTCAGATAACCGAAGTTAATTGGGATTACACCTAATAAGTACCAGAGGGGCTACCATTTGGGAATACAAAACGCGTTATTTCATGTCTTCGGACCAGGATATAAATCCGGCTGGGAACCGCATTACAATTTTAATTTCTCAAGAAGTAACCATCCTTCGGTGGAATCCGGTTCATTTCGCATAGTTAGAATACCACACTAGATAATACGGAATATAATATCTACTAGCAAAAATATCCTCAGTCATATTTCTTCGGTGGTTAGACGTTGATATTCTTTATTTATGACCACGGATATTTGTAAATGTAAATACATTTTAAAAATGTCCACCCCACCCCGATTTTAGTATTACCGTTCCCCATAAATAGAAATATTTTTAGTTTAAAAAATAAAGAAAAAAAAATGTCCTATAGTGTAAAAGCACCTACAAATTGAATACAGTGAATACGATTAGTTATGTAAATGGTGTCGGAAAGAAAGTTTACTTAAATTAAATTCGTTAGAATGTGTGTGTATGTGAGTTTGTTTAATGACTTTTTTTTAATTGAACTATTTGTTTCTAAAATCAGTTATAGTATATTTTTGTTGACAGAAAAGAAACAAATCCATCTTTTATTTTAATGAATAAAACATGGAATAATAAGAACAGTTTGAGAATAAAAGCTTAACAGCGTAAGTAAAAGTAACACGGTAAATGCCAGCGTTTTGTTTACATTTAAAATTACGCTCTCGTCTTGCGTCCATACTGATTTGACGGGGGTAGGTTGTTTAAATGGATTAACGTTCGCTGTTCAATTAGTTGGACGTAGATAGAATAACTACGTAACTCATTAATTTTTAAATCAATTATTATTTGTATTAAACAATTTATTCAATAAATTTGTGTTTTAAAACATAATGGCTAATACGATTAAGAAAATAAACAAACTCAGACCGTTTTAAAGTTACACGGTTAAATGCCAGCGTTTTGTTTACATTTGAAATAACGCGCTCGTCTTGTGTCCATACTGATTTGACGGAGGGAGGCCGTTTCAATGGATTAACGTTCGCTGTTCAATCAGTTGCACGTAACTCATTAATGTTTAAATCAATTATTATTTAAATTAATCAATTATTCAATAATTATAATTTATAAGTAAGATTATTAGCGTGAAAAATGCGTAAATACATGTGGAAATCTGGAGACAACAACTATGAGTGTATATTTGCGAATACTAATTCATTAGAAGTTCAAAAGCAATTGAGTATGTAAATTGAGAAATGCGAATAGTGTTTACGGCGGTTTTTTAGGAGTATATAATGAAGCTGGCGGACTCAGTAAATAGTCATACTACTCTAATAGAGTTTCAGCTTCAGACAGACTGACAGACAGATACATGAACTCCGTTATTAACAGATATAAGAATACGACAAGGGAATTCCATGTGCATACATTACAATCTTTGCATTTTCGTAAGATGGTATCACTCGATCATCGAAGATGAACAGCCAAAAAGTATTATTTAAAATTATATTCGATGTTGAACATGAAACTTGCTTGGCCTGTCTGCTAGGATCAATGATAAGCAACGTCCACTGAACTCTCAACATGTGATCACATTGTGCCTACTTGGTTAAATATTTTTTTTATAAATCAATATTTCAACGTTTGTAATTTGTCGGCCGAAAGAAGTTACCATCATATGTCTGTGTTCGTGGTCGGCCTCTATGATTGGAAATATCTTTAAGCAAGGTAGCAAATTCGACTTTATTCATCAACATAATTTCTTTCTAGCGTTGTTGACGTATACTAACGCGTTTCTAACAATTTGATGCTATTTTGATAAACGCCTAAAAATACTTCTCAGGTTCCGGTATCACATTTTCATTGGAGTCAAACCCAATCGGTCCCAGAAACAAATTCGTCAGCAGAAATTTCTGGTTTCCATAGAAATATTTATACAGTTTCACATATCATTCACTATAACCAGGTTCCCTGCTTCATTAGCGTAGAACAACATCAACATCTTTAATCTTCGTCTCTTTTTTATAACAGTACCTTTAGTTTTAAGCATCACTTTTTGACCAAACGAAGAAACATATCTGTGACCGAAACGGTCAATTTTATCTCGTCCGATTGAAATAAACGATTACAAGTATCGTGCATCGTATCTAGCTGAGAGTTGGCAAATAATAAACGAGTCATAAAAGGTGAACTTTATAGGCGTAGCGTCTCTCTTTTGTTTACTAGTGAGTTCCTCTTTATTAAATAATATCTGAAAAGTAAATTTTGATTTTTACTATGCCACAGTTGCTTAAATTAATCAGGATTTGTATAATTTTATTTTGGGTTATTATAAACTTTTCTGTTTATTCTATGTGAAATATTCCCTTCCTGGTTGCCAGTCAAGCTATTTAATATTACCAAACTGTTGTGTGCATTCATAATGATTTTAACATTAATGTAGGAACAATAAATAGCTTCGATGTTTTTTTCTGGCACGTATTATAGTAGTATGGATGAATAATTCGTGATATTAAAGTGAAGCTTTATATTGGTCTCTATCGCTGTAAATGAGTAATGATACAGTGTAAGTTGTCATTGCATTGTAGTAAGCTAACAAGATCATTCTACTCATCATACACTACTCAGTTTAACGTCAGTTTTACAAGATGGCATGCGTTGGACGGCTTTTAGAAATTGAATACACAATTAATATATCTCTATTAATCTCTCTTTCTCTCGATCCATCTTTATCAATTCAACTGTTTTTTCCTTGGCAATACCCTGCTTGGTCAACTGCTATAATTCTACAAACCTATGAGAAAACACCTAGTTTCTCAACGTAACCATGTCATCCACTTCTCTTGTTCTACAGTCACTTTCTTACACTGTCCAAATGTAATATACCTCGTCATATGATGTAAGCCTGTTATTAAGACTCACATAACACAGTTATCATATCATGTTCATATTATTTAGGTCTATGCAACGCATATCATAAACCCTTACTTTTCATGGATCCCTTCGATAGATCATCACTATAGTAATTTACTCAATTAGTTATAAATACACACAGTGCAATAAATATATATATATATATATATATATATATATATATATATATTATTCAATAATTGGTAATACGTGTTACGACTAGGGTTAGAGTTTGAAATCAATATACACATACTAGGCGACTCTACGACTCGCATCTTATTACGTTCCCTCTAGATAAACATCGTAAAATATCTCTCAACCGTTTCTCTCTTACTTGATGGATAATATCATCTTCAGTGACGTCATCTGCTGTGCATGTTCATCTCTATTTCTCGACTTTAATAGACGATGTCATACATTCGCGACGCCGTCTAGTGTGCAAGTAAATTCCCATTTACATTTTAATGGACGATACCCTAAAAAGATGCTCTCATCCAGTGTACGTCTGGATGACGCAAATGAGAAAATTACTAGGTGATAAGCAAAACACGAACAAGACCTGACGGAAGCAACAAATCATCATCTAACAAGTTTACCAAGTAAATAGATTTTCAAGCGTATATAATTTATCTTAAAACTTACACTCAATTTGCAATACCTATTTGCTATTGGTCTTGATATACTCATATAGATAGTTCTTCTCCAGTTTTTGTTAAATCTAAATAAGGTAATACTATGTCATGGGCGGTACGTTATATCACTGATTTCTATGACTAACATATTCTAATTACATTGAAAACCAACATTCAATTTTGATTCAGACATTGGAATAAATGAATTGAATAATTATCGGGCTGGCAATTTCAAGTCTATGTTTCATGTTTGCAAGTAGTCTTGACAACAAGAGTAATTTGCATAACGTATTTCGCACGCACTTTGTCATCAGATAAAGCCGCATCGCTGACATTTAAGATGGAGATTTGTGTAGAAGTTTACATTTCCGTCAAGAATTTTAATGAATAACAAACAAATCGATCGCCCCATTTACAGAAATTAACTGGTCAGATTCGTCTTTAGAAATAGAAGACGTTGCTTGCCGATTGGTCAGTCTGTCACGCTTCACATTCAAATTGAGTTTCCATCGCTGTACGTAGACCTATGATAATTAACGAATTATTTTGCAATACGTCGAACCTCTACATGAATAACCCGTGTGTGTCGGTAAAAAATATCATGTTCAAGTTAAATAGCATATGCGTTTATTTGTCCGACTTAATTTATCATAGCGTTTTTATTTTTCTGACAGAGTTAAGTTTGGAATAGCACGTGTGTGGCTAAACTCTTACACGTAAACATTAGATAACACACTCTCCCTCGGTCGGACAGTATCACGTTAACATTTGAAATATTATTTTCTTTAAACTGTCAATTTTGAATTGAAAGAGCGTGGCTGTTTGTCGCGCTGGCCCTTTGAATTTTTTTTTATATTCGGTTACCCTTAGGTTTTATGAGCATGTTGGTCTGTAGGTCGGTACTTATTTTGAAATAGGAGTGTCGTTTACTTATCAATTCTTGTACTTCCTGCCGAACCAGACTGTCGCAGATAAACTTTGAGAATAGCCCATTCTAAAATAACTTATCGACCATGGCTATTTTGATTCTAATGGATTAACTGACTTCAGATTAGAAGATTAATTTCAAGAAATAGAAATATAGTTTCAGTCAAATTACCATCAATATTATGGAAGGTAAACAACTATTCGTATTCCATTCTCGTCTTTCTAATAAGATATGATGTAGTACACGGTATGTTTAATCTGAGCCAATACGCCACCTTTCCCGCTTTAACACCAGAACGTAGTACTAGTTATATACTAGCTCAGAGGAGGTGAGATCAGCCAATATTAAAGTACGTTTTATGTCCGTTGCACATTCCGAATTTTCGTTACATAAAAAAGACTTTGTATCTAACATTGCTCTCGTTAGAAGGATGTGATTTAAAAGAAATCACCCGTCTTCTCAGCCTTCTACAATTGACGACAGCGTAATAAACGATTCCAAATGTGAGCACATATACTACATATTAAGCCTAATTTGTAGACGCTAAGTCTGTTTGTATTCAACTGATACCATGATAGCACGGACATATGGTTGACACGGGGTTACATTCTTGATTGCTACAAAAATACGGTCCACAAGTTCTTATTTCTAGTGATAAACTATACCTTGTATTTTGTCCACGGTTAGTTGCTATATTTATGAATGAAGCGACGATTTAGAATTAGAAAATATAATTGATATCTTGTTGGTAATACTTTCTTAAACTATGAATTCTGATCTAAACTATATTAACAGTGTATACGGACATACAAATTGTTATCAAGCAGGCTGATAACTAATCAAATATTCTTGATATATATATATATATATATATATATATATATATATATATATATATATATATGTATATATGCATATACACATACATATATATATACATATATATATATGTATATATATATATATATGTGGATATATATATATGTATATATATATATATATATACATGAAGATCTATAACTAAAATATAACTTTTAGAGAATTAGACCTATTGTGAGATGAGGAAAGCTCAATATACTGGATAGAGAAAAAATAAGGTGAGTCAATGAAAAATAGTTAGACCAGTAAATGGAAACAGATCGATATCTTCAGTTGTTCAGAACAAGGAGCATTTAGTAAATAAAAATAGTTATTCTTCTTCTCTTTCAATTGCATTCCTTAAGCACGGCTTTTCAAAGATCAAAATCTTATCATCAGAGGAAATAGTGATTGATAAGTTGACAGATAAGAACAGTCAATATTCAAAATTTGGAAAAAGTTTTAAAAAAAAATGTTTTTTTAAAGTTTTTAAAAGTTCAAACGGGTGTTTAAATGAAAGTCATCAAACACGGAGATCCAAGTTGTATAGGGTTGAAATGTAATTGGTAAATGCAGAAGAATCTGCAAGAAAATCCAACGGCGAAAGTTCTACCCAAGTCCTTAGTCTTTAGAGGGGAGATCAGACAAAATTAGCCATATTAATAAAACGCATTTCTTCCTGTTTTCAAGTAAACAGATCCAAAGGCAAAAAGCAGCGAACCAAACCTCAATGAAAATTGGAAATCCGAATTGTTGTAAAGTGTGAACCCCACTTGGAATTGTGGGATATGTAGAGGAGGGTAAGAGTGAGAAAAAAGCGGAAATAGCAAAGGAGGTAGGGGGTTAGGAGCCGAAAAGACAGAAGAAAAAATGGGAAAAGAACAAACAACAAAAAGGAAAAGAAAAGAAAAAAAAAGAAAAAAACAGAAGAAAAAGAGGAAAGAAAAGAAAAAAGAAAAGAGTAAGGAAAAAAGCAAGAGAGAATGAGGAAGGGGTGCCCATCCTATGAGTGGGGAAAGGGGTTAATGATATTTAGGCAAAAGAAGGAAGAAAAAATAAAATCTGGGGTGGTCAAAATTAGGAATTTTATAGCTTTTGGTCAGTGCTTGAATTGAATTCCCGTTGGGTTTAAAGTTTAGATTAAATTCAGATAAGCTTCATATGTTATAACTCGAGATTGATTTTGCTAAGATGAATAGACTTATTGGCGGGGCACAGAGAAATGGCTGTGAAGATGATTAAATAGAAAAATAAAATAAAAACTTAGGTGTTGAGATGGGGTCGGGAGGGTTATGGGGTTGCAGAGGTGAAAAACGGAGCTATTCCTCCCCGTAATGGAATAAAAAAGTCCTAAGAATTCAATAGATATCTATGTATAATAAAATGGATATATGTGTATAATAAAATTGTTCTGGAGTATTTTTAACTTATTGTCATTCTATAAAATAAATTGACAATGTAGGTTGTTAAAATATGGAAAAGCGAGGAAGGATGTTTTAGCAGATACAGAGTATATTAATAAAATTAAATAGTGAATAAGCAATAGAAAGTTAGAAATAGAAAAATAAAATAAAGGATAGAGAAATAGGATAGGGAAAATATAAAATATAATTTTAAAATGGGGATAAATAGGTATATAGATGTATAGTTGCACTGCTGCCCTCAACCGCTCGGTGCAGTACCCCACTGCTCCCTATGTTAATGAGCATCCCATACAATTGGGCATGAAATGCACACAGGCACATGCGCGTTACCACATGAGCATTATCACATATACATACAAATGCACATGTAAAATCCACACTTGCACACATACATACCCGTACATACTTATACACACATATATATATATATATATATATATATATATATATATATATATATATATATATATATATACACGCATCCACAATACCAGAAGCATCTCAGTATCCTTGCACATATTCACATCAGGAACACACGTCTGCAGAAATCCGTAGCACTAATATATACATTCGAGATTTCAGGCGACTATATACATATACATATGCAAACATGCATATCCGCAGCACTAATACATGTACTCAATATATTAGGCAAGGTCACAATATTATAAGGGATGGCAGACCAGCACCAAGATCAAAGACAACCGCAAGGCAGTCGTCAGTCAGCAATGCAGTTCAGCAATAGATTAGTGAGTATTAAGGGATAGGTTAAATGTTCAAATCTTGAGAAATTGGAATTAGTAAAGGGACTACCTATGATAGATAAATAGTGAATAAGAGAATTGGGAGTTATGGTGGAGGGAAAGTACGGTTAATTATTGCTAGGAGGAGGGGGCAAAAAGTTGGAGTATTTGAATTTGCGTTTGTGTCTGCAATGGGAGATCAACTCGTTTTTAGAATTAATAGTGTTTAAGGATTTATTAGCCTTGGCTATTGTGTAAGTTTCCATAGTGCAGAGGCTGCAATGTGGAGAGCCTGGGGTGTATGATCTAGATTTTTCAAGATAGACCAATGCAATAAGTAGGGTGTATTACTGATTTTTAGTTTTCTGACTAATTTAGAGAGCGAGGTGTTAGAATTATCGTGATTTAATCTAAATGATTGCACATGGTTTGAGATTCTTATCTTAATTGGGAAGGCGCTCAAACCTATGTAAGTGAGAATTTTGTGGGGGGCGGAATTTACATTTGAGTGATTAAGGATATTGGTAGCTTCTTGTAAGGATGAATCTACAACTGTATTAAGTTGGGGTGTTATGTTGTTTTGGACGATTTCAGAATTACTTGTTGGGCGTGATGGGTAAGGGCTAAGGTAGTTATTGTTAGTACTATGTGTTGGCTGATCATTGGGCAAGAAGCAGCACGCAGTGGTTGCAGGTCTGTCACGACGGGGTTCGTCACGACTGGGTTCGTAACGACGGGGTTCGATGTAGTGCCAGAGCTCGATCGGAATTCCCCAATGGTGCACGCGTATATAACATAACTATGAATGCAGTCACCATTTAGGCGGCAGTCTCTGGGTCTGCGACAATTACATTTATTTAGGGGAGAAGGGGGGAGTTTGTTGGGCAGTTTTTATTTTTTTATTATTTGAGGAAATTATACTTTGCGCTATGTTAGGCATAGTGGAGTAGGATATTTTAATAGAGTTTTTATTTAGTAATGTGCTATATGTATGGGGGTACCTAAAGCATTTGTCTAAGATTTTTAAGAATTCTTTTGGGATGTTGGTTTTTACATTGCAGTTGAAAAGTGGATTAAACCAAATATTATTTTTCCTTCTTGACCTTTTATCTCCCTCAGATTTCTGGTTAGTATTTATAGTTTCCAAGTTATCTGTATTGTGAGAGTAAGGATTCGAGGGGATATTAGAATTTTCCCGTCTTCTGGAATTTAAAGCCATATTATGGGTAATTAAGCTATTGAAATTATTTTTATTTTTACGGGTTGGGGGGTGTTATTGTATGTAATTTTATCGTTATATCCCGAGGCACGTAATGCGTTATCATAAAAATTGCAATTCTGTTCAAAAATAGATTTGTAAGCAAAAAGTTTAGAAATTCTATTAGAGACTGACCGGGCAATTGAGTTAATAATTGACTTAGGATGGTTAGAATATTTATGTACGTAGAAAAAGGTTAGGTTTGGTTTATGATAAGGGCTAAAAGTTTCAAGATTTAGGTTTAGGGTTAAATCTAAGAAGTTAGAGGTTCTTTTTTCAGGTTCTACTGTAATTGCAAGTCCGTGATTTTTAAAGAAGCTATGGAGATTTTTCATGGTGTTGTTATATTGTCTTGATCTTTCTCCAGACACAAATAGTGCATCGTCCCTGTACAGACCACCTCTCAAGTGTCCGAAGTTATATTTCAGTTGTCTCATTAAATATATCCCCACCAAGTCCGTCACCTGGGCAGAGTCTGAGGCTCCCATTGTGATGTCGAAATTATTAGGGGTGTCTCTCCTTGTCCAAAGCTTGTTATCAAATTGGAGAATGAATTTCCTAGCTAGTTTGATCAGCTCAATTTCCAGGTCTGTCAGATCTGAATTCTTTTTAGCGAGTATTAAGGTTTTATTAAGTAGAATGGGGGTAATAGATTGGTAGTAATTGTCTATGTCGAACGTAATGAAATTTAGGTTAGGGTTTGACTTGTTTTTAAGGTTGAGGAACCAGCTAGATACTTCATCTGAAGATTGCCAAAGAGTGTAAGAAATTTGAGATTGAAGGTTTGGGATTATTCTATCTAATATGTGTTTGCTCATAATTCCTCGATCTGATTTAGAGGGGCAGATTAATCTAATGGTAGGATTTTATGGTCCTTTAATGTACATCTAGGTGTGGTTGGGGTCACGATTTCTGTGTAGTTTAAGACATTTAAGGAAGTAAGAAGGGATTTCGCCTCTGAGTTGATAATATTGAGAGTGCTTTTAGGTGTACTTTTATAAGATGTATTAAGTTCTTTATAAATTAAGTTTTTATAATCAGTGTAAGTTAATTCATAGTCATTTTCAGTTTTATCTTTAGGGACTACTATATCATGGTGTTTTTTAATCTTATTAGTAAAGTTATTGATCTTTTTGATTATGGGATTAGGGTGCTTATTGTGTTTTTTAAATTTAATGTTTTTGATAAGGGCAAACAATTCGTCTTCAAATTCATTTAGGTTATGATTTTGCCCAGGAAAGGAAGAAGTTTTCAGGCCATAATTTGACGCAACTTGTCTTTCCAGTTTCTTCAGTTCCCTGGAGGGGTTCATAGGTAGCGTCGAATCATCGATCTCTGGGGTTGGCACGATGTTAGTGTCAGCCTCCTGGTCCTTTGATCTACTGCGTAGGTTGTAGTGGAAGTCTCTCCACCGAACATTGGTGAGGAACTACCTCCTTTGCTATTTCCACTTTTTTCTCACTCTTACCCTCCCCTACATATCCCAAAATTCCAAGTAAGTTTCACACTTTACAACAATTCGGATTTCCAATTTTTATTGAGGTTTGGTTCGCTGCTTTTTGCCATTGGATCTGTTTACATGAAAACAGGAAGAAATGCGTTTTCTTAATATGGCTAATTTTGGCTGATCTCCCCTATAAGGACTTAGGACTTGGGTAGAACTTTCGCCGTTGGATTTTCTTGCAGATTCTTCTGCATTTACCAATTACATTTCAACCCTATACAACTTGGACCTCCGTGTTTGGTGACTTTCATTTACACACCCGTTTGAACTTTTAAAATCTTAAAAAAATAGATTTTTTTAAAAACTTTTTCCAAATTTTGAATATTGACTGTTCTTATCTGTCAACTTATCAATCACTATTTCCTCTGATGATAAGATTTTGATCTTTGAAAAGCCGTGCTTAAGGAATGCAATTGAAAGAGAAGAAGAATAACTATTTTTATTTACTAAATGCTCCTTGTTCTGAACAACTGAAGATATCGATCTGTTTCCATTTACAGGTCTAACTATTTTTCTTTGACTCAGCTTATATATATATATATATACATGTATATATATATGTATTTATATATACATATATATATGTGTGGATATATAAATATATGTATATATATATGTATATACATATATATATATTTATATATATATGTATATATATATATGTATTGATATATACATATATATATGTATATATATATATATGTGTATATATATGTATATGTATATATATATATATATATATATATATATATATATATTTATATACATGTATATATGTTTGTATTATATATATATATATGCGTGGATATATATATATATGTATATACATATATATATATATTTATTTATATATATATATGTATATATATGTATTTATATATACATATATATATGTATATATATATATATGTGTATATATATATATATGTATATATATATATATATATATATATATATATATATATATATATATATATATATGCTAAGGATTTACCAAGATGTTATTATTCTTACGGAACATATTTTTTCAAAATGAACCCTTTTGATACAATGTTAACCGTTCTGTATCGTTCACTGTGTGACCAACCAACATTGTACGTCAATATCGCATGTTGTCGTCTCTGAATTCATCAGACAGACAAAAAGCAAACGAGTGATTTATTCGAAAAATAGTACATTTAGATATGACAAAATATAATAGTTCGAAAATCTTGACTTGGGTACTTAGGCTTGAAAAATATGATCAAGCTTACATATGATGTGTTATTAACTATACAACAGTTAGTTTCTTATATTTCTTAAACCTCGCTACTTCGACCCAAGACTGTACCCTGTCAAACTTTGTACTAAAAAGGCTAGATACATCACTCTAACACTCGAGTGCCCAAATACATGTATTTGGGGATTTTAAATGCACATCACTGTGACTGGCTTAGATCATGCAGCTATACAGACGTAGCGGGTAACTCGCCGTAAAATCTTTCCATAGCACATCTCCTCTCAAAGTGTACCAACAAGGTTGAATTCTCGACCTGTTCATAACCTCACAGCCCAAGGCTTGTCTGACGAATTCCTATAGTATACTCGGGAATGCTGATCACATTGTTGCAATGAGTGACATCCCCATAAAATCTCGTCCCAAAGCTGATGAGCCGTTGCTAAAAACGACGTAATATGAGGATCAGATTGATTTTCCTTCTATTAGAGATCACTTCAAAGACGCGCCATGAAAGAAAACATTTCTCTCTCTGCTTGTCAGTTCGCAAATTACGTAACCGAATGGATCAAAGCGGGCATTGAAGCACATGACTGCATGCGAACATTATACAGCAATCCCCACTCTACACAATATTTCACCTTGAAATGTGCAGGTTCTATTGCTCAGAGGCCGCAAGCGTTCTGGCAATTCGGCCGCTATAAGTATATTGTGAATAGACGGAATTTATAGTGTCAAAATACAATGTGACATGTTAAGAAAAGAGAAATGACCAGAAAACGCCTTGCCCAGTGTTTTGCATTAAACTTCACTTTTAACTCAACACCCCACTTCCTTCTAAACGTCCCATTGAGGGCTGAAGCAACACTTGATGACCTGGTCATCACCCCTTCTCATGTCCGGGACAGCATAAAAAAAACTTGAAAGCTCCAAAGCATATGGACTTTATTTTTTTACTTCCTCTACAAGCTCTACAACAAATTGGTTTCCGAATCTTGCTTTCATTATACTTGGAAACTTGCCTCTGTGGTACAAGTTTTCAAGAATGTCAGAGATAGTACTGACCTTAATAATTATAGCTCTTCGTTAAACTATTTAAACCATTAATCAATCTCGCGACAGTTCGAAATAGCGTTTATGCTAAATAGTTTCTTACCATCAGTATTGATTCAGACAATCACACCTATATGTGGATATCCTAACAGTCATCTCCAAATGCATATACCATACACTGGACAAGACAGATGAAGCTAGCGCTGTAGCGCTGGATATGTCCAAAACATTTGACAAGGTCTAGCATGAACGTATTCTAATAAAAAAGAAGTCATATGGTATTCCAAGCAAATGAACTAAAATATAAACACATACCCCTCACGGTGTTATTAATATATTAATACATACAGCTATAAGTAATACTGCCCAGTGATCTAATAATCTACAATCTATAATATTCTAATTATTTATTCTGAATATTTACATTGCGTGTAGATTTTTATTCATTAATGTTATTCTATTTACTTTGTTTAACTTATTTGTCTGATATTTGCACTTTCAGCAATTATCTGCTTTGTTAGTATTGTAATAATGTGACGAAAACAATGGCAAGTGTATGTTAGACTAACGAACTACACACGATTAAATCATCATATAAAATGATTTAAAAGGTCGAAACCATTATTTTAAAACCTAATAGACAGAACTTAGTAATCACAACATTATTTTGTAACTAAGTCAATGCTACGAACAATGAACTATCAGAAAAGTGAATAACTAAAATGTTTTTAAGGGATTCGATTTAGAATTCTTGCGTCAATTTAATAAAAACTTCAAGTATATTCAAACATAAAATTAGACAATAAGAATATTATAAGAATTTCGTCAAAATACTTGGCGGTATATGACAACGACAACCCAAATAAGATATGAGAAAAGTTGGGGCATCAAATACGTACAAAAATAGGATGATCGTCAAGTTTAGGCAATAGACTCGGTATTGTTATTTGCACTACTTGTGAAACGAACGGATGAATATCATCATTTTAATACAACTGATTTGGGTTGTGTAAGTTTTTTAGCTGAAAGTACTCGGCGAGTAACGAAATTAGCGTACGAATCTAAGTATTTCTCTTACAGAAATACTATTTGCAATAACGTACAATTTTAATCACACCTGAGGTTAACACGTATAATGTACACCTTTTTAACATAATATTACCATAAGCCTGAATTACAAATTGATTTAAATTGAATTTAAAATTAAAATCTTATTAGGATTTTGCATTCGTACTTTTTAATTTAAGCTTGAGATAATTTATTTTTAAGTTCAACTCTTTTAAGTTAATTGAAAAGGATTCCATCATAATTGCCATTATTTTTCGATTTAGAAACTAAAAAATGTTTAACTTAATTGAGATATCAAGATGTTCCGAATATTTGCATTTCAGACTGTGATTAATTTCACTTCGTAGAAACTCAATTAACCTTTTGATCCGCTTAGAAATGAAGGAAAATGATAATTTGAACATTGAAGAATTTCAATCGACAGTAAATCCGTCAGTCAATCTATATACGACCTTTATTCTTTCGAAAAATCAATAAGCGAACAGTTTTAACCCCAAAACCGACAAACACTCTAACACGAAGTTCAAAATAATCTATTCTTGCACGTAAGTTCTCGTAAACAAAAAAAATAGTGTTGGCTATTCTAAATTTAAAATATGCACGTTTTTTACGGCATAATTTGATGCTACTAATTTCTTATGTATTTCCTATATTAGCAAGTAGATAGTGTACCTATCTACGGCAGGTAAGCGTATATGTCTGTTTCTCACTATGTCAGGGGCATTTAATGCGGGAACATCATGCTTAGAGTAATTCAGCATACACATTTGAATACAATGTGCTACTTTTACTCAAAGCTTGTGGGGATTGATGTGCCACTTTTTTTGAATAGTTTGATATTGTACTAGTAGATCCTCTACTATATCTACTTATTATATAATGAAGCTGTTCTCAGTAACAATTTCCGTCCGTCTGCCGAGGATAATGTTTGTAAACGTAAGTTATACATCAGGGCACATTTTATAACCACTAAATAATGCATAAATAAACAATA
This sequence comes from Sepiola atlantica, assembly GCA_963556195.1. Classification (NCBI taxonomy): domain Eukaryota; kingdom Metazoa; phylum Mollusca; class Cephalopoda; order Sepiida; family Sepiolidae; genus Sepiola; species Sepiola atlantica. The sequence goes on from OY744536.1 coordinate 62,576,480, forward strand.
AGTAAACTTAACGCCGAGATCGCGATTCGAACACGCAACCTTGATGTCTCAGAATATATGTTTATATACTTTTTTTTTACAATTATCAATTACTCTTTGTCTGTAATTTATTTTTCTTGACAACATTTTTAAATTTCTTTTTTAAACATATTTCCGGTAGTTTGTAAATACTGCATTCTTTTAAACATTAAATCATAAATAACACGCATCCTTCTACTGTTACCCCTACGTCCGCGTGCTGAAACGAAAAATACATAGAACAAAACAACAATACTTTTAGAATGTTAATTGGGTAATCAGTTTTGCATTTTAACATCAAATGATCTACCAATTCCGGGACGTTCTAACTTTTTAGGTCAACTAACCAATGTTTTTGCGATCAGAGATAAATTCGAGGTCGGTTGGTTCTATCTTTTGAAGCGATTACGTGTGGTTTTACGACTTTGTCGATCGGACTTAGGGTTAGTGGTACAACTAAATAGTTAACTGTTGTAAATGTTTTGAATGGCCCGAAAAAAGGTGAACCATTTTACGTTAAATTTATATGCGACCCTCTAAATTAAATAGAATAATTGTGTGTTTTTTTTATTTGGAAAAGTAAAACTAATAAACTAAATCTTGGGCAGCCTCGTCAGCATTCCCTGGTAAGACGTCTCAGGTTATTAGCAATAGATAAATCCATTCTCAAAGAGTAAAAAGGGGAAATACATCAGACCGGCAGAATCAAGGGCAAAAGGCTAAGCGGAACCGGTCTATCCACGTATAATATAACAATTTTCTAAACGAAAAAAAAGTTTACATGAATAAATAAGAATAAAATAACTCGACGCTGACACTCGAAATCGAAACCAAAAACTCGACGATTGCATTCTTAGTCGTTACTGAATAAGCTAACTGACTAAACTTAACAGAATCTTTTTAATTAACTTAAACAATTCATAACCCCGTTCGATTAACTGTTGAACCCTTCAGTTATAGCAGGTAGAGACGCGCATCCAAGCAAACATATATGACCGTAGAGTAGATATGTTGGCTAGGTATTTAGTTTGTTGAGAATGACAGAAAAAAACAACAGTCGAGTTGATAGTCAACTTTGAGTATTACACTGGCTGTGTGATTGTACTAAATACGACTATGAAGTCACATAACACAAAGAGAAAGGATGTTTGAAAACAAAATCCGTTTGCAATACGTGAGACGTTCGGACGCTTAACACCATACGCTGATAACAGATGTAATCTTTCTCTACCTCTCCCACTGGCACATGATTTAGAACGAAGGTAATGTTGAATAAATAACTATCGTGTTCCTTTAGTTTTGTGTCGAGTCCGTCTTTTAAAGGTAGTAATACCAATGTTTAATTACAAAACAGGCATTCCTTACGTCTTGCTGTATCACGCAGACGACATAACACAGAACGACTGACCTGTAAGCTATGGACAACGATTGTCAACTTAAATGTTTTTGGAGTAATTACGATAACTTAGTTGATGCATGTCGGACACAAGGTTGAGAGCGCAACATAAAATATTATTCGTAAGTGAAGATAATATATCTAACAACATTTGAACACGGTAAACAAAAATACACACTCTTTAACTATTTTTATTGGGGCAACCCCTAAGCGTTGCGAGATCAGTTGTCGTGTTTTGATACTATACAAATGTAGAATCATGTTTCAACAATAGTAGTACATAGTTAACTTCGTGCCCGGAAGTGGAAAGTAACATCAGATGTTCTTTTTTATTAGTTGGAATATTTAATACTGATTATTTTAAAGTACTAAATCTCGATTGATTACTACAACTTTACGTCCGCCAATCAGAACGATTGGCTTCCGAAGACGACCATCTGTTAGTATTTACTACATAAGCAGGAACAAAAAACACAGCCAGTAGTGAGAGAAAATACTTGTCATTCTGTGTTAACACGTCTACACAGTCTCTTCGCGGACAATCTAAATATAGCATTTGACGCTTGGCCATAAGTTCTAAACGGACAACAAAAGACACACTCATGAAATACTAAACTCTACGACAACTTATATACAAAGTGTCACTAACTCGTTCACACACAAGTTTGTAATAGAAGGGGGGTGTTGGTCCCTTCTTTACATTTATCGCACGAAATCAATTGAACGAATAACAACCGAGTAGCAGGCAACAAAAAAGGGTGTAGTTTACAGAGGATAGCAACTGTGTCCCAGTGAAGAAAAGAGGCTGCAGTGTCCTCAGCAAATATGTTCCCAGCGGAGATGGCTGCTGCTGGAACGATGCAGGGGAAAGGCAGGAGAGGGAAGGGTGTTTCGTTACTGACCGATTTCTCTCCGCTGAATTCTTCAACTGACCAGGTGGTAGAAAATAGTCCACGATAAGAAATAGATCCTATGTCAGTCTGCTATAAGTTCACAGACGGACACATTAAACAATACTTTATCCGTCTATACACTTTAAACTCTTATTAACTAGTTAATTGTTGTTGTTTTACAAATTCATGAATAGAATCAATATACTTATGCATGAATAGTCTGCGTATCATTTGATACTGCCTTATCAACTACAACATTCATATATCAGGAATGTGTTTGTCCGAGGTTACATCTTGAGATGATTACACGGTAAACCATATAACACTTTCTGTAGACATATAGTTGGAACTGAGGTTTATTTAGAGATATTAGTAGTGAAAAGCCCATGGTCAAAATACTAACCCGAACGATACGGACCACTCATCATATAACTGGCAATTACTCAACTGCAACCTTTAAAGCTATTCTGATGATGTAAGTTCGCTCTTCAGAACTAGTTGAAGCAGATTCATGTTTTAAACCGAACCTTTCCGCTACTATTTGACCAGCTGGGATCGAAGTACAGAACCTGGTATGAGTACTTGTATAGTATGAGTATACATTCCTTGATGTATCATGATGCACAGGTTTACAGGTCGTTTTCGAATGGAACCCGTTTGATGCAACCACTTTACATAGTTGACTGAGAGGGAAGTCCGCCAAAATGCAACATGTATTAATGTTGGCCTTGTTTTCCAAAAAATGCTGAGTTTTTAACTTTGGAAGGACACTATCCACTCCTAAACCCAATTCCTATTTTTTGGATTCACGCTTATCTCTCACTTAAACTTAGATAGTGACCTGCATGTTTTCGATTCTAAATAAAGTGGGAAACAGTGGGTTGTTTCCTCTGAGAAATAGTTTGTGAGGGTTTATTAACCTGCTTCGTATTACATTATGTTTAGATGTTTTATTTTCTTTTTGGAATGTTTAGTGGTCGCCCTCTTTATCATTTTACAAATAAATTGTTAATACACTTTGCAACAAATATTGATTTTAAACGATTGAGGAAATACTATATTAGGTAGTATATTGATTAAATGTTATACTCTAGTAATTGCTGATGTTAATGTTATCGGAAAATGGTTAAAAAATGACAGAAGCGGCACTTTAGGGGAATGGGGCGAATGCATCCAGTTAAGAGTAGGAGCAAAAATTGATGACAACCGACATCTTGGTTCGAACACTTCATACGATTTTTAGTCAAATTCACAAGTGGAATTGATGTTGGTTTGCGCGTAAATAACAAAAAGTGCAGTATCAGTTATATTCACAAACCGAGTAAAAGATATCCTTCTAGATTACTGTAATTTGTATTTTTATCACAAGATGCAATCGCCTCAAACGTAAACCAGACTTGATATCACAAGTGAATTGTTGGAATCATGTTTAAGATACTTGAAAGTGTTATCTTTACAGCGATCTTGAAATTCACGCTTTCAAGTCAAATTTCATCAATGATTTAAATGAGGCTTTGATGACCCCTCCTGGGCGTTAGACAAAGAAAAAGACAGACATAATTTTCAAATCAATTTAAAAAAAAATATGGAAGTCGCTCCAGACAATGCATAAACCCACTTGATGTAAAACACTAAATAAAACTACTTCAAGGCCAACAAAATCAAACGATTAGTGTTACATAGAAAATTGGGACCCATAACACAGCAATTCTTCCCACTTTGTCAGAAACATGGCTTATAGAATGTGACGAAAAAGAACATCAAGGACGGCGAGAGTTACGAGGCTGCCGATAGTAAACCCAAAGTCCACGTTCTATATTCGTAAAGAACTGTTTCGGCACGTTGTTTATTTCTTTTTTAGTGTGCAAAGTATTTGCTTGCGTGTTCCTAGTAGCATGGCAAGAAAAAAGGAGGTATACACAAATGTATTTCAAAAAGAATGTAATAACTTAGGTTATATACTTGCAGTAGATTATGTTATATGAAAATATGAGCTGCTCATCACTCGTTAACCCATAGCTTACTCTACCTTTACCTTTATTTCCACCACATAGTTTTACGGGGCCAGCTTTGCCTTCTTTTTGTTTTTACCTTTATATTTGTCAGACCTGCATGTATTTTGCTTTCAACTTTCACTTTTTGCCTCCAACATTTGTTTTCATTTTTTGGCTTTTGAATTTCCTGTATTTTCTCATAAATACACAATAATGTGCGCCAACAATTATCAAAGCTAGACGCCACACGACGACGGAAATGAATGAGATGGGCAGATTATCATTCAAATGATCGAGAATATCAGGAGAAACTTTACAATCATGCATTACAGAGTGTGTAACAGAATTAAGTTGATAAATAAATGTAGAAAACTTCTCTGTATTAATTGTCTGAGGTGGCAGAAGAAAGAGGGCAGTGTGTAAATTACTTATATTCGCCCTACGTTTGTTATAATGTAACATATAAGGGGTTGATATGTAAACATCGCCGAACTTCAATAGTTCCCATTCGAATAAAACCACTTCACGCCGTCTAAGCTGATGATTTATCAATACATTTTACTTACAAATGTGTATATGTTGTCCATTCTTCGGATGTATTTCGTTTAATGATCACTATTGTCATGTATGTGTGTAACTAAATTACGTAACATAATTACCAAGTGTATAAATTTATATCCCAATAGTTATCTTCTCATATATTCAAAACAGTTATATATATATATATATATATATATATATATATATATATATCCATGTATATGTATATATATATATATATGTATGCATATACATATGTATATATATATGTATATATATATGAATATATATATATATAAATATATATATATATATATATAAATGAATAGTTACATATATATATATATACATATGCATATACCTATGGATATATATATATATATGTATATGATATATATATGTATATGATATATATATATGTATATATATATATATGTATGCATATACATATGTATATATATGTATATATATATGAATATATATATATATAAATATATATAATAATAAATGTATATTTACATATATATATATATATATATACATATGCATATACCTATGGATATATATATATATATGTATATGATATATATATATATATATGTATATGATATATATATATATATATATGTATATGATATATATATATATATATATATATGATATATATGTATATATATATATATATGTATATGATATACGATCAAAATAAACCAAAGTGAAAACTTTTAGTAGATGGAACCGATTGTGAAAATGATTAGCTCAATATACGAGTTAAAGCAATAGTAGAGATAGAAGAAAAAAAGTGATAAATATGCGACGATTGTCCAAATTTATTTCAAATTTCAATTGTTCAATGCAAGGTGTATTCAGTAATAAACTAGTGTTTATTATTCTTTCCTTAAGCCAAGGCTTTTCAAAGATCGACATCTTATCATCAGAGGAGAAATACTGATGGATAAGTTGGCTTTCGAAAAAATCAAAGTTCAAATATTTGAAAAATATGAAAAGTATTATTAAAAATTATTAAAATCATTTTTGTTAAAAAAAGTATTGAATGAAAAGAAAAGTTCCTAGAAAAAGATATGCAAATTGTCCGGATGGTAAATTTCCGTTGAAAAGAAGTCCGGTGAAATTGTAGAATGTGCGTGGGAGCAGATTGGAGAAAGTGCTCAAAATGTAGGTAAGTCCAGATGCACTTAAAGGAGGTTAAGAAGAGGAAGAGATGCTATTTTTTAAATTTACTTCCGGGCCAAGTAAAACAGAAGAATCTCATTCAAGGTTTAAATCCGAATGAGACAAAAAAGGCAAAATTGTTAAAAGTTACAGATTTGGGGTTAGAAGGGATGGGGGGGGGTTATGAGGTACGAGATAGTTTAAAAAGTCGCTTTGTGAATTGGGGGAAAAAGGAAAAGAAGGAAGGGTTGGTATGGGGATGTAGTTAAATTGTCGCATATTTATCACTCTTTTTTCTTCTATCTCTGTATATGATATATATATGTATATATATATATATATATATATATATATATTAATGTATATGTATATATACATGAGTATATATATATATTTATATATATATATATATATATATTAATATATATATATATTTTAATATATATACATATATATATATATTAATATATATGTATATATATATAAATTAGTATATATATATATATATATATATATATATATATATATATATATATATATATATATAATCCCGAACATAAAAATATATAAATATATGTAAACATAGTAAGAAAAAAGAATTAGAAGAAAGAATAGTATTTTGTTTAAACCATCCTATAACTGAAATGTGAAAAAAGATATCGCTAAGGAATTCGTTAAAAGTGGTGATACCCTGCATGAATTCAACACTATTTTTAATAAAACCTCTATTAAAATGTCTTACACCACAATGCCCAATATAGCACACACCATCACTACATCTAAGAGCAACTAAATGTAATCTGTCCAGCAACCAGCACATTCTATACACCCTACTAATAATTGTAAGTGCCATGAATTCCAGAGAATGCCCGTTAAATAGCAATTGCATACAAAATAACTTCATATACGCGTGCACTGTTAAACAGTTTCCCAGAGCACCATTATGCATATAGACACACACATACAATTCTACCCTCACCCTCGCTCTTCACATCCTCAGCTCCCTGTACCAAATGCCACTCTAAATAACACTTCTTGCACTAACAAACAACCACTCTAACAAACAATAACCTTGATCTCACTCCTCATATTCTGTCATCTAACAATTCTAACTTAACTTTGCCCCATAACTTGAAAATGCACACCCAAAACATCCCGATACTATAAATAACACACATTCTATAATAACAACTCATATAAAATATGCACTTAGATTGGAGCAAATGCTTTCTCCATTAAAACCCGAATCTGAAACCATATCTACTCTTACCACCACAATAATAACAATGAAAATGGCAGCTTTCTATCCAATCTAATAAACACGTTTTAACAGTATAAACACTCCCTACTCCCTACATTTTTAAATATTCAATCGGTATAAATCCTACACTCCGGTGTCCTCTTTCTGCTAACTATGTATGTTAGAAACATGTATGATAGCTACAGCAGCTAAAAGCAAAGTATTATGAACTCTAAAAATGAACTTATCTCAAATTGCATGCACAAGCGAACATTTAAATGCATACATTTCATACGCCCTATCATACCCCTCCTCCCAGCCAACAACGCCTTCTCTAAGATTAGACTTATTAGTAAATTCTATAATTGGTTATTTTTTAACTCTTCACTATTCCAACCTTACAAATAACTATCTCAATACCATAGCGGATCATCTCTCGTACACCTAATAACTTACTTACCCCATAACACTAAATGTAAATTGAGTACTAATATTATTCTCCTCCACTCGACTAATCCTTTACCTCTACAATTCTAACACTCTAATTCCTATTCCTGTTTTTCAATTATTGGTCAACCTTCGTACACACTCATTTATTGCGTTGTTATCACCCTTGTATTTGATCCATCGACTAGATATACGCTTCGCTTAACCGACAATAATTTTCTCATATATTCCATTTCTTTCACCTTTAAATTACGCTTCCTGGTTTCTCTTATAATGGTCCATTTGCCCACCTTACCCTCTATTTATAATCTCAACACACTAGTTCATCACTTAGGTTACATAATTCAACCCAATCTTACCCAATAACCATTATACTAGAACTCAATTGTCGCAAGCAGACAGACGCTGTACCAAACCATTACTCAGTTATACATTAAAGTATCATATTTAGCCATACTATTAATATTTAACTAACTGGGCCTTCTTTTAAAGTCTTTAAAAATAAACCTTGAAATACTAGTTTTTCCCGAATCATTACACATTAATTCTAGATGTCAGATTTTCTGAACCTTACATTCCAAAATGTTCACTCTTTTAAACTTTCGGAAATATATATAAGTTTGTATGAACATCAGTTTTAATTACGGAGCCCCCTCTTTCAGAACTACTTATAAATTGCCCTGACACACTTCTGTTTTAGCTTATTATAACTTACTCGCATAGGGTTATTGCTTACTGAACAAACCCTTCCCCTTATCTTCTTCCAGCATCAGCCATAATCTATTTAAGTAACCCTATCAGCCCTCTTTTATCTCTACCCTTCCCCCACTTCTTTACTTTGCCCCGTATCCGACCAGAGCTATCTCGTTTTTCTTAGACACGATCGAAGGCACTACTTAAATGACCGACTGCCTGCGTTTAATATACACATTTATAACTCAACTTCTGAAAGCTACTTTCATGCTCGGTCCACGGAAGTATTTTAAAATTACCCTAATTCTCAAAATTCGAATAAATGCGTTCCATCTACGATTGAACTTAAAATATTTCAATTGTATTTACTTCATTTTTAACATTTTCAACACTGCCTTCACGAAACCTTCTTTTCCATCTTTAACTCACCCTTCACCAGCCACCTTATCAACGGACATTATGATACTGGACACACTCCATATAATTTTACACGTATAAGATCTCCATTACTTTATATTTTTCACATTTTGTAATTTTTGCTTTAACTAATCCATCTATGTAATTCCTCTGATTATTATATTTAAATTTTGGAAAAGCCTTAGCTAAGGAAAGAATAATACACGTGTTTTATCGAGTACACCTTGCATTGAACAATCGAAGTTGAAATTATTTTGTCATTCGTACATCTTTATCTCTGTTCCTTCATTTATTTTTATAATTGCTCTATCTTGTATATTGAACTTAAACCATTTCTCTATAGGTTGTATCCTCTAAAAGTATACTTTAAGTTTGATATTTGATATATATATATATATATACATGTGTGTGTATATTATTTTTCCTAAACGTTAATCTAATAAAACTCCGATGTTTATACAATAGTGCTTAATAAAAAGTATAGCGGTAGTTTTGTATAACTTTTTTATTCATACTTACATAATTGACTACATATGTGCATACATGTGTTCACTGTCATTTCTGTCAAAATTGCGCTCTCTCAGACCAGGTTGAAATTGAAAATACTGAAAAGAAGAAGACAGCTTAGAAATTCTTTTTTAGTTTCATTAGGGTGGCAGGAAGAAGAGAGATACATTTATTAAACTAGCTGGACCCCTACCCCGGCTTTGCCCGCGAGAAATATGAAAGAATGACTTAAAGAGTGTAAACATCTAGCCTAACGCAACTAGTCCATATTTTTTAATTGGTAAATGGTGTACGGAGAAAGAAAGCAATGCAGGAAAGAGCGGGGCGCGGTTGTTGGAGTATTCCTGCCCATTCAATAGTACAGGTATTTACTAAGAATTGTCTTTTAGGATTTAACAACCGCTCTATCTCAAATTAGAGAATTGTATGACATCCAATTTCCATCGAGGTATCGTTGTTTGGAAATTCCATTTTTTTAGAGGGGAAGGAAACATTAAAAAGGAAAAATAGAAAAAACAAAAAAAAGTAAAAAGAAGAAAAAGGAAAAAAGGAAAAAGACAAATGAGTATTCCTCTTGAGCACTACTGAAACACACAAGTATAAGTAAGGTATGCACGCCAATAGTAGATCATGTTGACTTGAAGGGAAATTATTTAATTCATACCAGGTAAAGTACTAAATATGACAGTATTTTTAAAATTACTACATGTTAACGTTAAATATACAAACTCCGGCCCTTAGTCTTCCCTCCAGCTCACACGAAGGCTAAAGTATTACAATATTAAAATAAACATAAATAAGTTGTATTAGACGACTGGGATCGAACCATGCACAATTTAGCTTGAGCTCACCAACGCGAATACAAAATGTAAGCAAAATTAGGTCACCTAATCAAGACAGTCGGTAGCTGGCATGTTTGATAATTTATGATACACCATGAGGCTACCAAATTTAGGGACCTCATCTGCACGGATCATTTCTATTCCAATAAATCGATGTTTTTTCGAGTGGTCTGATCTTATGCGTGTAAATTGTGTAATATTCAGGAAATGTCATATTTATGGATTGTGTTGTGTATCTTGGTGTATATGAACTAAAATCGAAAGTCAGGTCGCTGAAGAAATTTTAGCCGTCATGTTTAGTGTAAAAATAAAGTAGGAACTATGTTCCATAATTGCCTTCTATAAAAACTGGAATAAGTGTAAATATATACGAATAAATTGAAGTAACGTAATCCGATATTCTCGAAAAATCACCAACGGACTCTTTTTATTTTAAATCAACGATTACGACTGGGGGAGTGTGCGTACATAAAGGTTAGAGTCAAAAATGTTTGCTACCACATATATGGAGTATGTTTTCAGGAGAGTCGAAGATCGTGGCACAAAAGTAATAATTAGTGTTAGCTGGATGAAAAGTAATAACACATTTACTAAAAGACAATCAAGTAGATAAGCCTAATGTAGTGTGGAGTGTGTACTTCATGTGGTTAGTTTCTTATTGTTCAAGAAAGTACAACAGAGAACTCGTCTTAACTAAATATATTAGATTGGCAAAACATTACTTCACATTAAACTCAACATATAATGTAGGGCATATACATAGTGGAACGTGGAGTATGTTAATTAGTAAAGATGTAAAATTATGGGTATTATGTGTATTCTATTTTATTGTTTTGGTTTTACTCAATCTAATGTGTTCAGTTTGTACTTTAAATTTTCTCATTTTCTCATTCAGACGTTTTTTCATTTATATACTTCTAAGATGTAATGTATATTTACATTTATGTATAAGTGAGTTTTGTGGTGATAATAGTATGTGTACATGTATGTATGCATGCATGTATGTGTGCATGTATGTAATTGTATATATGTATGTATACGTTGCCAAGGAGTTATAATAGTAGCATGAGAATATTTCCTATGGGGTGTGTTATATTCTAATCAAAAATTGCTTAATACTCTACACAGAACAAGTGTGTTTAAATGCAGGATTGCTCGGGATGAATAACTTCTTTGTATTTCATATCATACTAGTCAAAATAAACGGTATTGCCCGAGAGTTATGATATTAAAAATGCACTACAATATCTAGTGAGTTATTTAAGTTAGTCAATCTAAAGTTCTCATTATCTTAGAAAGAGTAGATATGTTAAAAAGGACATGTTTCCTAGGAAAAATACATTACTGCGCTTTCTGATAGTATTACATACCAGTAAATATATTCGGTGTTGACATTACACTATTACATATGGCGAATTGTGTAGATTAACTGAAACTGCTTTATATTAAACACAGAACAGCTGCGTGTAAACGCAGCGTTGTCATGGAGAATTATCTTAAATATATTTTCTTATTATGTTGTGTATTTCACAAAGTGCTGTTGCCCGGATGTTATATTACTAATAATCAGTAGAAAACTATATAAGATACTTGCTTATTACCTTTTTCATTTTTTATTCATTTTTTAATTCTTTTTAAATCCATTGTTCATCCATTGTACATTCATTTTTTCATTCAGTTTGTTCATTCATTTTTCCATCAAGTTTATTAATTCATTTTTTATCAACATTTTCTGAATTGTTTTCATTTAGTTTTTCCTTCATTTTTTATGTTTTTTCATTCATTTTACTATTCATTTTTTTCATATTTTTTATTAATATTTTTCCATCTACTTCTATTAGTTCTACTTTTTAATGTTGTTTTCATCCAACGTTTCATTCATTTTTCATTAATATTTTTTTCGCTTTTCTCATTCATTTTTCATCTTTTCGTCATTTATTTTTTTCATTTTCTCAGTCACTGTTTATCCAGTTATCTTCATTCGACTTTTCAATTCCTTTTTCATTCATTTTTCATTTTTTTTATTCATGTTTTACTTTATTTTTCATTCACTTTTCTTCTTTATTGTCTCATTGATTTTTTTTCATTCAATTTTCCATTCATATTAAATTCTTTTCTTCTCATAAATTTTTTACATTATGGTTATCTTTCGTTTTCTTTCATTGTTTGGGTCATTAATCTTTCTTTTCATTATTTTAATTCATTATTTTTCATAATTTGTTTTGGTTCCCTTCCTTTCGCTCATTTTTCTATAACTTTTTATTCAACTTTTATGTCATAATTTTTCTTTATTTTTATATTAATTTAATAAAATTATTTTTTTCCATAAATTATTTCATTCATTTTTTAATTCCTTTATTTCGTTCATTTCTCATTTATTTATTATTCTTCATGCTATATTTTTTATTCTTTTTTTCATTTTTACGGTTCATTTTTGATTGACTTTTCTCATTGATTGACATTCATTTTGTCATTCAATTATTCATTTATTTTTTATTTCTTCCTACTCATGTTTTTGACGTTATAATTCTTTTTTATCTATTTTTAATAATTTTTCCCATATTTTTCGTTAATTTTTTAACCTTAAATTTTTCATTTATATTTCATCTATTTTTTTTTTAGTGATTATTGATTCATTTGTTCTCATTCATTTTTTCCGATTATAGTTTTCTCACTTTTTCTTTAATTAATTTACATTGTAGTTGTTTTTTTCTTAACTTTCATCTATTTTTCTATTCGCTTTCTTTCGTTCATCTATTTATTTATTTTTCCATTCATATTTTAATGCATTGTTTATATTTTTTGTAATAAATTTTTCATTCATTTTATATTATTATGAAATGAGGTGTCGGGACAAGACATTAGGAACTTATTAGGACTATTGGTTCTACTGGTCGTTTTTGGCAACAGCAATTATTAGATTACAGCGTTACTTTTGGTTAAATATGTATAGTAAATCGTTTCGGACTATATATTTCATCAACATTATGTATATTTTTAATATGTTGGCATAGAGCGCGTAGAAATTAGAAATACGGATTTGACATTTTTGTTCTACTCAGCGTTGTCCGAAAACAGAAAATATAGGATTACAGTATTCATTTTGCTAACTGGTACGTATTTTCTCTCTTCGAAATATTGTCTTTATCAACAATGTTTTCTTTCATATTATCGTGAAATGTATGGGAGATGCAAGAAATTATGAACAGACTGTTGTTCTACTACGAATTGTTCAACATCAATAATTATTATTAACAACATTTTTCTTTACCCTTTCATTTTGACTTGTTGTGAATGTCTCTTTACTACCATTAGAGTAGTATATTTTGTATTTAAGAGTTGAGTGTACATAAACTTTTGTTCATCACAGAGTGTTCCAGGATTAACTAAACTGTAATTACTAACATCATTGCTCTTCATACTTTGAGTGTAAACTTTTCTATTGAGAGTGCTGTGGAGGTCTGCTTACTAACTGTTAGGGTACCTTACATATATGGAGTACTTCGACTTTTAGACTCACAATAAATACTGGAAGTACCTGATTCTCAGTGTTAGATCAGTGCTTGTTTATACAAGCAGTCAAGACTGGCGTACAACTATGTTTGTTCTCTGTTGTATTATACTTTTTACAATATACTTTTGTCTTTAAACTTAGAGTTCGTGTTTTCATTCCGGACCTTTACAGGCCCAAAACAACTGGCGACAAGTTACGATATAGGTTTTCTTGAGAGCCTAAACAGGATCCCACAACAAAAACATTACAATATTACGTGAAGGGTAAGTACACACAATTGGTTGTAATTGATCAGGAGCAATATACTTGTCATTATTAACATCACTGTATTATATTTGATTAGTGTTTATGGGGTTAACATATATATATATATATATATATATATATATATATATATATATATATATATATTTCATATAAATCTCTTTTAACTATTTTCATTATCAACATCTTTTATCTTCATATTATTGTGAATGCGAGTGGGAGAACGGAATTACCGGCATGAATAATGTGATTGTGTGTTTAGTTTTACTCTGCGTGGTTCAAGGGCAATGAATGTAAGATTACAGTATTACATTTAAAAAAGAAAATGCTCGGGAACTGCCTTACATTTTTAAACACATTTACACCGTTAAAAGGTATGATCTGGTCGGAGGAGAAAGTGTAGGTCTGAAAAATGAAGGGGTAGGAAAGAGATAGAGATAAAGAGACGGCTACAGAGTGAAAGAGATATAAGTGTTAATATCATATATTTATCTATCATTTTGATATTCACAGCCTTGGGTAATTCCAGGAAGTCCTGCTGAGGAAGCAAAGTCAATAATTCAGAAAATAATTCACAAAAGCTACAATTATACAGAAAACAAGGCGATAAAGATAACGATAACATGTCATTAAAAGTACAGATGAAGACACTGAAAAACATAGCATATAGATATAAAATACACAAAAAAACGACAATAAGAAAAACAATATATAAACATATGCACTAACCTAACTTGATATATAAATAACTATAATTGTATATACACGAAACAGTAATAATTAATGTATACATATATGCTTATATATAAATATAAATATATATATATATATATATATATATATATATATATATATATATATATATATATATATTATTTATATTATTGTTACTCACAAGGAGTTATCACACAGGTCATCGTCAGTGATTGTTCACCGACAACAACCGGTGATGTTCTCTGGAGTCCGAGTGACAACAAGCGTCCCCAAATTTCCACTACTCCCTACCTTTTTTCGATAATCACTGCAAATAAACTTGCGGTATCGCAACAGAAGTTTAGTATTGATTTCTAGCTAGTAAGGAAAATTAGTGTGCTCTGGGGTGTTCGTGGCAATAAGCCTTCCAATGGTCCCATCACTCTCTGTACTCTTCCAGTGTAGGTCTGGTTTGTGCTTCCTTTCTTCGGGCATCTCATCCTACTTGACCCTTTACATATATGTGTGTGGTGTCAGCCTAAGCCGGCGCGATATTATTTTTTGGTGGGGCACTTCATGTGATGTTTCTGGTAAGTGAATCATTTTTGTGCGATGTCAGCTTAGGCTAGTGTAATTTATGGGGGGGTTATGAGGTAGTGTAGCTTGAAGTTGTTGTTCCTTGGTTCGTCATGTGGTGTTCTTCATGTTTTTTTTGGCTTTGTTTTTGTAAACTACATGTGACCGGTTACCCTTCGTAAATTATGCGGGTTGGTTTCCCTCATTCTTTGATTGCCCTTAAAGTTGCAGCTGTATAGTCTGAGTAATAGCTTTGATTCCAAGTTCTCTCAGTCTTTTTTTCCAGGCTTTTGGAGGCTGTCCATCGTGCTCGTACGAGTATTGGTAGTCTACTGACTTTTTTCATGCTCTATATCTCTTTCACGTTTTTATTATTATCATTATTAATATTATCACTAGCAATATTATTATTAATAATAACATATTACAGCTTAGTTATTTACTTTTACCGTGATTTATATATTTACTCATAATCATGTTTTCATATTTAATAATACTATTTATATATTAAATCATATATCAAATGTGCCACTTGGCTTTTACTTGCTAATCTCCTATTCCTTTATCTGCTGCATGTATTTTTCTCTGTACTTATGCATATCAATTCGCCAGTATCACCACATCTCCCTGAATCGTATACGTGTAAGTGTATATTTCGGTCTGCAACATTATCTCCACCAGCGCATTCGATTTACGGTGATATGACAGTGTATTTTACGTTTTACATCTTATTTTACAACCATAAATTAAGACGTTAATAACAAAACTCTGCATCATTGTAAGATACCAGGGGTTTTCAGATAGCTATTCTAGAGAATACGATCCTTAGAAGACGTTTTCTGGAAGAACTTCTTTTTCCCGTCACACGAACCACTTTAGGGGAGGCTGAAAAAGAGTCTACTAATATAAAAAAAAAGTTCGACTCCAGAAATGTACGCACGATACATATGCACACGACTCCATGGTTCTACTTCTCTGGGCCATTGATATTAAATTATTCTGTGTAAAATTTCTTAAATCCTTGCATGTTTTATATTGTGTGTATTTACGATCAGGCGCGAAACAAATTCTAACACTTGTGATCAACGCAGCAAAGAATCACAATAAATCTGCACGTTAAGTGACAAAACTGATATTTAGAACTTAAGCACGGTTGACTGACCCAACTAAGCCTGGCATTGAGATGGTTAAGCGCTTACCAACATGCTGTACGTTCACCTAACACGATTCATTGCGCTGTCAAACCGTTGTAAAACCTGCACGTGTGAAATACCTTCCAGGAGCACGGTGTTACATTACTCCACTTACATGACATTAAGGTTTCGAAACGTGACCTAAGATGAATATATTACTTCACCTATTTTTACGGTGTTACTTTACCACAAGGAACACAACCATCTGTAAAGAGAGCATCGCAAACGGTAACTTCAATGTGTGAAAACTATTCCTTCCTTCATGCTATGTTTCCCCCTCGCTCGGCTTTATCGCTTTCATATCATCGTTATCTCTCCCTCGCGTGTTCTATCTTTGG